>CM040395.1:122455198-122764974 GCA_022702515.1 Ilyophis sp. 1 JC-2022 | reverse complement strand
CTGTGGTCTTCTACCTGCTCAGGGAAAGGTGAGGGTGGGTTGGGGTGGGGCCTCATCACCGCGCACAGCTGTCGCCCATCATTGCTGGGAGAGCACCTCGCCACCAGCACGCTCTGAAACTCAGTTCCTACAGCTTATTCACCAGGTGACTCATCACAAGCAAAGGATGTACATGAGCTTCGTCCAAGGAACACTTGCAACCACTCGCCGCCATCTCTGTTGTGGACCACAAGGATCTCTTCTGTGTTTTTAATGTTTTTGTTTTTACTTTTAATTTTTTTTTTAACATTGCTTGGATATCTGTGAGTATTGTGGAGCCAGCCCCATCATTTCTGTATCCTGTTTCCTGTGAGTTGGTGTGTTCCTGGGAAGGGACTGTGCTACTGTGCAAGACCGATAAGCCGAGTCATAAAAACACAAAGGAAGCTAGCTCATTGGTCCGGGTCAATAAACAAGTGGGCCATAATGACCTTACATATGAATTAGCAAACTGTGGGCTACATGATTAAAAGTTTTACTTTGTTATTTTAAAAACAATTATATTTATGGACAAGGAGGGCCCTTGTCACTATAGTGTGCACCAGTGTGTCAGGGTTATGGGGTTTGATGTTCTATTAATTTTATTCTATGAATAACTATAGTGTCATATTTGGTATGAAACACTGAATGTCAACAATAAAATAACTTTTAAAAAAAACAAACAAAAAAAACAAAACATTTGTATTCCTATGAGTTACTGGATCTTTGTGTGGCAACAGTCTAGTCTGAAAACTCCTTTCCAAAACAATATTCTTGAGTATCCCATTTCTATACCATTTTATTACACAAAAACCATTCAAATTTGGCACCCGACATGGGGCTGAACATGTGCAATTCCTGCCCTAGTTTGGAATATTGAATTAACTATTTGTTGCTGCGTTCATGCGCAACCTCCACTGCCAAATCTGGAATCGGGAGAGTGAAGACCGCCGCGGTTCTCCTCAGAAACGTGCTGTAACCAGCCTGTTTATTTTAACACTGCAGCCCACAGCCAAGTTTGCATAGAGTCGAGTTAGAGGAAGACATTGCGTGGCTTTTGGCATGCAGTCAATGAGCGCCTGATAGACCAGCGGGTGTCGCTAGAAATTAAAGGGAAAAAGCGAGCCCTTAACGGACTGAACCCTCCCGCATCCTGGGCAAGGCAATCGCCAAATACGCACCGCTCTTGGGGCTACCGGCCACAGTCAGCGCTGGCACGGTCCGGATTCAATCGAGACCGCGGGTCTCATCTATGCGCCTCAGTGTTATGCCTTAACCGAATGAGCCTCCTACCAGGCCCCTGTCTTCATGGAAATTTAACAGCAAATGATTTGGGGGGAAAAAAGACCACAGTACTAGTCATCAGCCAACTTTTTATTTGAGATCCAGTTTACCACATAACCCATTAAAATACCCATGGGGTTTAGAAGGCCGCAGTCCCTGTGTTTAGAATATCAAATTTCAAATGGAGAGGGAACATTTTTAATGTGCAAGTAACCACGCTGCCAAGCCTCAGTTAGAGCTGAAGGAGTGGGTGTAAATCGAGTCAGGACAGCTTTAACAGAAAGCATACTGTGCAAACATCGAAGCTGTTGCAGTGACACAAAAAATAAGTATGACAAGGATTCAAACTACAGAAATGAACAATTTATTACAATCCAACAGCTACGATTTAGTGCAATCTCCTGTGCGTATGAGGATGTGGACAACTTTGGCCCTGGTGTTAAATGCCTATGGTAACATCTAACGATGTCACATTAACAGTTATTTTCACAAGATCTAGGTCTTACTTTATTTGTATTTCTGTTCAGATTAAAAGTGTTTATGATCACATTGCACAAGCCAATAGAACTGAGAAAAGCTCACTGTTGAATGAGCATATTTAAAGAAGGATGCAACAAATTAACAAAAACAACTGTAACCGAATTTAAGGGGATGTGGGATTAAGCCCTTTGTGCAGACCCCCTAGGGCAGGGGTAGGCAACCCTGGTCCTAGAGAGCCGCAGGGTCTGCTGGTTTTTGTTGTTACTCACCACTTAATTGATCAATTAAAGCAGTTGATTACACAGTTAACTCACCTCACCTGGTTTCTTTGGTCTAATTAGTTGCTGTGTTTAAGGTGAAAACAAAAACCAGCAGACTCTGCGGCTCTCTAGGACCAGGGTTGCCTACCCCTGCCCTAGGGGCCATGGCGCCGGCACCATGAGATTGCACAACTCAAGACATTCATGGCTCCTGCAACCAAACTATGGCCATGACCGAATACGATCCCTGTTCCCTGACCCCTGTCTATGTGCCCTGCCCCCTCACTGAGCAAGCAGTGTGCGAAAGAACTAGTGAGGAATATATATTAATATTTTTTTAATTATTGAGAATATCAATCAGTTTACATATGACGATGGTTACAAAGCATAGATTATGAATGAAGATGGAATTAACAAAAATAAAAAGTAGTTTGTAATATATCCCGCTCTTGTACAAATACAAGCTCCTGAATCCCTTCAACAAAACCCTGGAAATAAGGGGCTCATCCTGGTATTTTAAGTGCCCTCATTTGTGAGAAAAAGTTTTTTTTAACGAAGTTGACTCAAATATGTGCTCCCAAAGGGGTTAAGGGAACGTATTCGTTCACAGCCTATGAATGGAAACGACTAACTGTTTGAGCTTCATTAGTACACAATTTGTAATAACTCTGCCAAATATGGAGTTTCTAAGTGCCACGAGCTATTGTTGTATCTATTTAAGAAACTCCCCACCCGTTCTCACTTGCAACTATACCTACCCATGCATGACACAGTGGACAATAGCGTCTATCTGTGAGGTCATAAAAATATTTTTTGACCACAAAAAATTTGTATTCCGTCATAGCAACAAGATAAACCCAACAATAGCCTGAGCGTATGCCAATACTGCAGTGAAAAGCAGTGAAATTCTTGTGTAATTATACCATTTATACTGTCAGTATCTACTACTAAATATTAAATGAATATACAATCATAACCATTGGTTTTACGCATAGAGATGTCCCTTTGTAGATTCATGTTTTATGTTTGCCTTGCTGTGAAGCTAGAACATTTATGAGCATTTTGATGGTGGAATATTATTGTATTGTGATCTTATCATTCATAATGTAGACTATATTAGTATTTCCCTGGGCTATACTTGTCACTTAGGGCATGTAAATACTCATTACAATTTACTGTGTGTTGATATGTACTAGATGAATAAAATTATGGATTATCCCCCTATACTGACTAAAGCTAGTAATTCCCACTTGACAATGATGCAAACGTAAGTTTAATAAGCCAACACAGTTGATTTGTAGTAATATATCATTATTTTACGATTTACAGCAGTGCACAATTTAGCCATTTTGGATAGATTTGGAGACACTAAGGGACACATGGTACACTGCCTACATTTTTTCATCATATATCTTTAGTAGTTCTGCATACCACCTTCAGATTTTTCACACTTGTTGACAAGGAGTCTATGATTCAGGAAATGTACAGTTTTACCTGTTACATACAGTACCCTCCACTATTATTGGCACCCCTGGTAAAGATCAGTAAAAAAGGTTATAAAAAAGGTTAAAAAGACTTAGGGCCATTTAGCCAACCATGTGTTCCATACTGTTCCAGTGTAATTTACAGCTAAATCTAGTCCCACCCCCCAATTCCCATAGAGATCCATTCAAATGCAGAGACGTTATAGTATCGCTTGTACGAGTACCAGAAAATAAGATATGAACAGTCTTTTGATGTTGTTGGGTCACAGGCATCAGGAAGTCATGGTATGCAAAGTATATGCGACCAAATAAAAAACAATATTACTTTATTCTACATATAAATGCAGGGGCGCCAGTATGTGGTTTTGTTTAAAATAATTGTTTCTTGAGGGATTTTTTCTCTCATAATAAATTTACTTCCAAACGGTGAATTTCTTATTACCCTTTTCACTCCTCTTTACTAGGGGTGCCAATAATAGTGGAGGGCACTGTATGTAGCTCTCAGTAGTTAATTGCATTTTCCCAAGATTTCTTTGCATTTGTGGCACTTTATTTTGACCTAAATTATGAAAATAAATAAATCTAAGTATTGTAAATGGTACAACTGTCTTGTTTCATTTAAGCCACGTTCCAAGTTTCTGTGATGGTCACACCTAGTTATAATGCCTTAAATAGAACACCCCCTAAATAGGTTAAAATTGACTAAATTTGGCATCTGCGCAAAGGAGTTAACGAAGCCTTTCAAATAATCCCTGTGAATGCTTAGTAACATCACAGCTTTCTCCTAAGCTAAATAGCTGTATCAAACCAAACCAGAGGGAAGGGTGCACAAATGATTGTCCACCCCCCTCAGACCCGCGCCTCGTCAGGAAGACCTGCGGTAGGTGATGTGCAAATGCTGCATCAGGGGTTGGTCGCTTGTCGCCATGGAGACCGTCTGTTCAAGTCTGCCATCCCCCCTCAGTCGAAACTCCCTGGAGATCTGAGAGAGGCGGATACGTGCAAGTATAAAAAAAAAAGAATTAAGTCTGCACTCATTTGCGTTGATCATTTAGAATGGTCCCATGCAATAAGAAAAAAGTGTAGTAATCCACAGCCACAAGACTATTTTTTGGGGTGGGTGGGGTTATGTTGTCCAGCCTTACCTGCTGAACATGAGGTTCCTTGGAGAAGGAGGTTCTGGCCAGTGCATGGGTCTTCAGGGTGAGCTGCTGACTGGTGAGCTCCCCCTCCTCAATCTCCACCAGTCCTGAAAACACGCACGCAAACACAAGCATATGCTCATGAAACAGAAAAATCGACTGCCTAGGCTTCCCTCTAAAGAAGCCCCACCCCTCAAAAACAGAGATGTTAGAACATTTTTCTCCATCGTTATTTCATTGGTCGTCCCTCAGTTCGATAAACAATGGTTCAAATTGCATCCCGAGGAAATAAGTATTTGTTCATCACTAAAAGTGGCAGGATAAATGTCAATAAGAGAAACAGGGAGACTAGATAAGGATACATGCGTTTCCTAGCTTGGATTTAGCTGTCTGGATGTTTAAATTCCTCTTAACCGTCTGACAACCAGTTGGCATCTTAAGCAAACCACTGTAAACACTCATGTTGCTTTCAAGTGACTGGAATTTTCAGAGGACTGCAAACAGGCAGGTGCTCCCAGTCCAGCTGCAAAAATGCTGATTGATATCTAACCGTATTATTGTCACACACTGTCATCATAACTTGTGAAATATGTACAGTATAGTCATGTTTTGCACTCTGCAGCCAGCAGTATTTCAACAATATTTCTTAAAGAGTTGGTTTATTTTACAGGCCTACCTGAGTTCTGAGCGATGATGAAAGCCACCCTGTTTGTACCTGGCTGAAGCCTGATAAACCCGCATTCTCTGTGCATAGGTTTTTTACTCTCCGAATGGAAGGCGTTAAACCTGCAGCAAAATAAAAGTTTTAATCTACCATGGGAGACATAGTGAGATAGTCAAAGCTGAATTACATTTCTACAAATTGATTTATTTCATGCTTGTACTGTAAGCTGAAGGCAGCTTAGCATGTGTTATTTTTGAAGAACACTTATTATTGAGTGTCTGCGCACGTGAAGTTGATGACGGGCTGGCCCACGTGGGTGAAGTGCAACATCTCAGAGTAGCGGAAGGGCGGGATGGTGGGAAAAGAACCCTCCCCAGGCTCGTCCGACTCCCAGGAGCCCAAGAGCCAATCCAGTGCCAGTACCGCTGGATTCAGGGAGAGCGCTGCAAGTGCAAGCGAAAGGAGAGTTCAACTGAGGACACTCAATGTGGCAAGAACCAGAAAACCGGGATATTGCTGGTTTCGAACGTTTAAAAGTTACAATAACAATTAGGCAATGTGTAGCATAAGTCCGCAAAACTCACAAATGATTTAGTGTATCCTATAGATTTCGAAAATATTTTGTATTTATTTTATATAACCAGCAAACAGTATCCTGCATAGCATAATTATTTGATCAGTCAATGCAACCTCGGATATAGCTACCTTTCAGTAGCCTAATGATTACCAGACAAGGTAACGTTAGTCCGAAACGGGAAAAATGTTAAAGGTTATGAGTGTTTGAAAACTAAATTTACGACCCTGCTAAATGCAATTCGCAACTGAAGCACTACTGACGTTAAAATGTGTCCTGTCGTTTTATTTGCTGAAATGCATAGCCTAGGCTAGCCTACCCTACGGTAATTCGTGCTAACGTTATTTGGGCAACAAATTTAAAAGTCTTCCGCTAGCGTTAGGCCTACCTGATTGTTGAAAGGGGCATGCCATTTAGAAATAAAGTTCAAAATAAAATGATAAATTGATACGATTAATTTATGAATCTCTGCAGCAGTCAGCCAATGCACCAAAACCTGCTTTGTAGGTCTACATTGACGTTCGCAACACAAAAAAACACAAAGCTTTGACGAGATGCATTCTGGGAAATAGGTCGCTGCTAGTCCAGAGATTTTCTTATAGAGGGTCTCTGGCTAGTCCTCCTGGAAGAAAAATAACTGAAGCAGTTGCACAGGAAGGAATACTTGTTGTGCATCCAGTTTGCTTTCTTTACTGCCTGCTCCCACTTGGCCAGGTGTCCAGCGTTGTTCGTCAGACGCCTGTACACAGGATTCTGCTGTAGCAGTCATCCAACAATGATACGGGCACTCACTGTGTTAACAGTTTTAATGAAACGTAACCTACAACATTTTGTTTTATTTTCTATATAAGGGAAACCCAGAGAAACCATGGAAACTGAGGAAGATATTTATGGACTATTACATTGCACATTTAAAATATAAAAGCCATAAAATAGTTATATTGTAAATTTGACAACTGACATACAGTTGCACTGTGGTGATGCATGTCCTATTGGCAATGATGCCATCTTTCGCTCAAATGATGTCCAGCAGTTCTTCACAAATAGCAATACCGAAAGCTGCAATTTCAGGACCGCAGTTCTAAGATCCTTGTTTTTCCTCAGGTTTTGTCCTCAGGCCCAATAGCACCCTCTAGTGCCTCTTCAGTTTCTGCACTGTCATACAACAAAATTTCCAATTAATTTAGAAAACCCCTATAGCCCATTAATTTCAGCTCACAACCAGTAAATAGTATCAGCTTTTTCCTCTTCAGGTAACAGACACTTGCAAATCTCTAAGTTCCAACAACTTGGTGTAAAGCAACTGACAATGTAAACCTCAGACTTGCTGTGATGTCCTTAGTATCCCATTCCTTTTTATTTCTTAGATACCCTGGTTCTCTCTGTGGATGCCAATGAACAGTGTACAATTTATGATTATGATTTCATATCTCCTAAGTCCATGCCTGCATTCCTGTTCACTGGTAGCGGATATAATGCATTAGGTTAGGGACTATAATTTTGTAAATATTGTTATTGTACAGTCATGCTATGACGTTTTGTTGTATAGTCTCTGAAAACATAAACTTCTTGCGTTGCTGATATTTTCTTGTAATATAGATCATTCATTTAATTCCTAAATTCCTATACACTAGTCGCGGATATAATGCATTAGGTTTGGGAAGATTATTTTGTAAATATTGTGGATATTGTCATTGTACAGTCATGTTATGAATTTCTGTTGTATATTCTCTGAAAATTCAAACTTGTTGTGCTGCTGATATTGTTTTGTAATATAAATCATTCATTTCAATGGAATAACCTTGTAAATAAAGTATAATTGCAAAATAAATTAGTTTTTACATTTAAATAGTTTTTACATTTAAAAATAGTTTTAATTCCAATAACTGCTTTTTCTTGTATATATATATATATATATATATATAATTTTTTTTTAACAGCAAATTTCTATTTACATATGAAAACTGCAACAGGTACTGGCTAATATAAACTCATAGAATGCAATCTTCGAAATAATTTTTCCTCTTTCACCAGAACACATACTGTACACGTGCATGACACTGACATTTACAATGGAACTGACTATTGAAGAACACAGGACACAGTGATTTTGTTCATAAATTATATTTGTGCAGGATGCCTGCAGGAATTCATAGGCCAGAGGCTATTGCTGAGGGGTGTCTTACAGGAGTCTTTTTTCATATATTGTATTACAGAAAAATTATTATGAAAATCCTGTTGTTCAGCAGGAATCCTACAGTAATATTCAATCTGTCTGATTAGTTTTGCAATGGATGGAAAACATGATGCGTGAAGTATGGGAGAGAGAGACAAATTTACATGACTGGTTAGGGCCATTATACTTAAATGACACTAAGCACACAGCAATACACACACAAAAAAACGATAAATGACAATCTATTTGTTAGATAATACTTTCCTCTCTTAGACTTACATACATTTATCATAATACATTTTTGTATTTTTTTTAAAAATTATTTATTTTAACTAAATACAAGTTACAAATGATATAGTCTCATGAATGTAAATGAATGAATGAACTGAATGACAGTAGGCTACATGTATCCTACATACAACAAAATGTATTTAATTATTTAATTAATGGACCGGGTTAACCGGATTAGCACTGAATGCGCACGATTTAAAAGAACCGGCGTAGCCTACCATTGATGCGCCGGGCGGCGTAATATGATGACGACGACGACGATCTCGCAGTGATTATGGCTGGGTCGACTTGTTGAGCCGGTTCTTGTTCGATTTAAATAATGGCCCTGTCACACTATTGCGTATGAGAGAAACGTATGAGTTGCGTATGTAAATTCATTAAAAAAAAATTCATACGCACAAAAAGCCCTTGAAAATAGCGTATGGCCAGCGTTGGCTAGCGTATGCCTAGCGTATGCTTAGCGTATAAACCATACGTCCGAATACGCACAAAATTTTTAAGCATGCATAAAAAACTTTTTGTGCCTCACCGTATGCCAGCGTATGCCATCGTATGCGACCGTGCTTGAAACGTATACAACCTATGCCTAACGTACCCCTAGCGTATACAGCGTATATCAGCGTATGAGTGATATTTTTCATACGCTGGCATACGCAAGTATGATACGCAATAGTGTGACAGAGCCATAACCAAGAAAGCCGGGGAGCGTCACCAGTGTGAGGCGTACCTGTTCACTAAATCGAACCCACTCACTGGTTTCCGTTTTTTGTCTGTATTTCTTCCAGATTATTTATTGTTATATGATTGTTCCTAATTGCTTGGCTACTTGGATGGCGTGACAATTTATCCATTTTAATTGAAATACAATGCAAACAAAGACCTGAAGATGCTCAATTTTGCAGCATTATAGCAAATTAGCTTGCTGTGGATCAAAAACTAGCCCGGAGCTGTGCACCAGCTCACTTGATTTAAAGGCTAGATATAATATTTTTATGGAGACAAAGACATTTTTTAAATAAAATACATCCACAGAGCTTGCTGAAAGATGAAGAATAAAAGCATTGCTTTTCCCTAAATATAAATATTGATTATGAATTTATCACTACAAAAAATGTTTTAGAGTGGGTGTGTATCTCACCCATCTCTGTATCAGGAGTCTCAATTGGTTGCCAGATTCAGAGAGTCCGACAGTGATGGTGGAATTTGATGCTAAGCGAGCGCCCGGCTCCACCGCGGAAGCCCTCATCCAGCAGTAGGCCTAATGTTAGACCCAAGAAATCCTGGTAGGCTACCAGTCCTTAATGACAAGAACCGGGGCAAGACAAGGGTCAACCTTGGTTCGGAATTTAGTCGTTGGAGGGAGCTCAAAGAATCACAATGCTGAAGCGAGGCGGAGACTTTTTTACTTGACCGGTAAGCTAACGCGTTAACTGTTAGCTAGCAAGCAAACTATCAAATATGTTAACAGATCGATCATATAATGTTAGCTATTATCTTCCTTGTTAAACTGGAGTTCGGACCTTAATTTATTACAGCATGACCGAAAAGAGTATGTCTATGGCATTGTGCTTTTCTCTTATCATCTCACAATGAGACTAGTGTTAGCTAGCTTGCTACCCAGCTACCCAGATAGCGGGCTCCCGGGGGTAATATGCTGTCGGGCTGCTGGCTGTTTGCAAATTGATTTACGAGAGGTCATCCAGCAATCTGGGTGCGTCCCAAATCCCAATAGTCGAAAAATGCAACCTTTCCTCCTCCACTACCACTCCTCTACTTCTTGCCCCAGAAACGGATCTTTGTGTTTTAATCTAATGTCGCTGATTACATCTTAATTACGTATTAATGGTTCCATATTAATTAATGTCTTGACCCAAACCGCAATGTCAGGTACATTGTATACTGTACATGCAAATACTTTTACTTGAAACGTTCACAGTTTTGCATACTTCCAGGTAAGAGAGGAGTGATAGTGGGGGAGTGGAGGAAGGGAGGTGGGGAGTGAAGAATATTGGAATGCACCCCCTATATAACATCCCAGTGAATATTTGTGTGTATAAAAGACGGTGAAACGCCATCTAGTGTCCAGGTTTAGGAAAAATCTTTATTTCTCAAGTTACCCCTTATTGTTTAATCCTCCTGGAAATATGATGTTAAATTTTCTAATCCAATGTCTTTCTGTCCTACGTCTGTCCTCCTGTGTCCAGTTAGTGTTCGAATGCAGGCCCGATATTTTTACTGCTTCAAGTCCATGGTGTAGAAAATGAGCCACTATGTGTGTCTGTTTTTCTATGATTTTTTATGTTATATATGTGTTGTGCCAATCTGGTCTTAATTGTATTTCCTGTCTCTCTTACATATTTTATGTCACAGTGTTTGTACTTTATGACATATATGCAGTTGTACACTGCTCAAAAAAATGAAGGGAACACTTAATCATCACAGTATAACAATTAAAGAAGTCAATTAAACCAAACTGGTCATGCTGGATGATGTTGCAGGCAGCATAACATTTGCCACGGCGTCTCCAGACTCTTTCACGTCTGTCACATGTGCTCAGTGTGAACCTGCTTTCATATGTGAAGAGAACGGGTGATTCTGGTGTTCTCTGGCAAATGCCAATCAAGCGGCACGGTGCTGGGCTGTGAGTACAGGTCCCACAACAGGATGTCGGGCCCTCATGCCACCCTCATGGAGTCTGTTTCTCACAGTTTGGTCAGAAACATGCACAGTAGCCTGCTGAAGGTAATTTTGTAGGGCTCTGGCAGTGCTCCATCTGTTCTTCCTCGCACAAAGGAGCAGATACCGGTCCTGTCGCTGGGTTGTTGCCCTTCTATGGCCCTGTCCAGCTCTCCTCATGTAATGGCCCATCTTTCAGTATCTCCTCCATGCTCTTGAGACTGTACTGGGAGACACAGCAAACCTTCTTGTGACGGCACATATGGATGTGCTATCCTGGAGGAGCTGGACTACCTGTGCAACCTGAATAGGCTGCAGGTACCGCCTCATGCTACCATTAGTGACAAGGGCACTAGCAAAATGCAAAACTTTAGGTTACTGTCGTAACCCCGGTTCTCTGAAACATCGAGTGGAGAGATCCACCTATGGGAATGACGTCCGGTCATGACCACCACAGAAGCATCCAATTGCACCAAGTCTGGCCCTGACAGACAGTAGCGTGTCAAATGCGAAGGAGGCTCCGCCCTCCTTGTACGAGCATATATGACACTGTAACGCTACTACTCCTCAGTGAACATATTCGCTTCTCGCGCACAGCAAGCAGGGCAATGTTGGTGGATCTCTCCACTCGATGTTTCAGAGAACCGGGGTTACGACAGTAACCTAAAGTTCTCTTTCATCATCTCGTTTCGAGATCCACCTATGGGAGATTTGGCCAACTCCCGGATTGCCATATGCTCACAGCTGAGACGCTGTCAAGCCAGCAAGGGAGGCCTCCCTCCCTAGCGGGAGGGTGGTGCCTAGCGCATCCCCTGTAGGCAAGTACAAAACACAATCCACTGTCCAGTGTAGTAACTGGGGTCCGGGAACAGTGTGAAGTACCACACCCATAGTGAGATATGTGTGGCTCACACAGAGCTCACCCCCAATACTGAGTGGGCTACCGGTGTCCTGGTAACATCCAGACGGTAAAACCTCACAAAAGTATGTGGAGAAGCCCAGCCTGCGGCTGAACAAATTTCCTGCATGGAGACCCCACGAAATAGGGCCCATGATGCAGCCACGCCCCTCGTAGAATGAGCCCTCAGACCCGAGGGAGGCGATACCCCCTTTGAACCATATGCCATAACAATAGCTTCCACAAGCCAATGGGACAGCCGCTGCTTAGAGATGGCTTTCCCTTTGCAGGCGGGGGCCCAGGCCACAAAGAGCTGGTTGCTCTTTCTGAAAGCCCTAGTCCTTGTTATATACGTGTGGAGAACATGCACAGGACACAGCATATGTAGCCTTTGCTCTTCCTCAGAAGAGAACGGCGGTGGGTGAACAGCGGAAAGCTCCAACACCTCACATGTGAAAGCTGGGAAGCTTTTAGGCATAAAGACAGGATTAGGTTTGAGGAAAACCTTATCCATATTAGGGGAGAATATTGTGCACGAGGGATGCACTGAGAGCGCATGGAGATCGCTGACCCGCTTAGCAGAGGCTAATGCGAGCAGCAGTACTGTCTTCAGAGACAGTAATTTTAACTCTATTCCGTGTATAGGCTCGAATGGCCGTTGGGACAGAGCCTCCAGCACCAGTGATAAATCCCATGAGGGAATGAGCTTTTTAACAACAGGCAGAGAACGGCGAGCCCCCTTCATGAACCTGCGCACGAGGGGATGCTGCCCCACTGTATTGTCATTGAAACCCATATGACAAGCAGTGATAGCTGCCAGGTAAACCTTAATGGTAGAAAAGGATTTCCCTTCATCCATCAGGTTTTGTAAAAAACTCAGCACGTCAGAAACAGAGCACTGATAGGGCACTGACTGACGGGAGGCACACCACTTTTCAAATACCTGCCACTTATTGTCATAAAGTGATCTGGTAGAAGACGCTCTCGCGCTCTGAATGGTTGCCACCACGCGAGGGGGGAGCCCTAAAGCGTCGAGGTTGTGCCTTTCACGGGCCAAGCCCAAAGAGCTATTCGCTCTGGGCAGGGGTGATATATTTCCCCGTTCGCCTGAGACAGCAGGTCCGTGCGTAACGGGAGCGCGCACGGCTGTGCATAAAGGAGAGAAATTATCTCCGCCAGCCACGGCGATTTCGCCCACCTGGGCGCTATTAGGATCAGTGTCAAACTCTGCTCTCTCACTCTGGCTAGAGTGGGAGAGATGAGAGCGAGGGGGGGAAATGCATATAGAAGCACATTGGGCCAAGGGTGGGCTAGTGCGTCTACGCCTAGAGGCGCGTTCTTGTCCCGTAGCGAGAAGAACATACGACAATGGGCGTTTTCGTGCGAGGCGAAGAGATCGACGGCTGCGTGGCCAAATCTCTGCCATAGCATTTCCACAGTCTGGGGATGCAGTCGCCATTCCCTGTACAGTGGGTTTCCCCTTGACAGCAGATCTGCGCCCGTGTTCAGAATGCCTGGAACATGGGTCGCACGTAACAACAGAAAGTGATGGCTGCCCCATACCAGCAGTCTGTGGGCTAGACTGTGGAGATGGAGAGAGCGCATGCCCCCCTGGCGATTGATGTATGCTACAGCAGTCGTATTGTCGCAACGTACTAGCACATGCCGTCGCCTTAAGCGGGGTAGAAAATATCTGAGAGCTATCCATATAGTCAGGAGCTCCAGATAATTGATGTGAGCTGAGCGCAGCTGGATTGGCCACATCCCATTCACTACACGCCCTTCCTGAGTGGCCCCCCACCCAGAGAGGGATGCATCTGTCGTTACGACATTTCTCATGAGAACGATCCCGAGAGGGGTTCCCTGAGTATAAAAGTCTGTGTTCTCCCAATGACGTAGAGCTGCCGCGCACTCGTGCGTCACTGTGAGACGGCGATGGAGATCGCGTACGGGGCTGAGGTGTAGTGATGAAACCCACCTCATAAAGCCCCTCATCCTCAGTAACCCCAGCGGTAAAACCTGCGAGGCTGAGGCCATCAGCCCTTGCAGTCTGAGGCATGTGCGGTACTGTACTCTTAAGCCCGGTTTGAACAGAGAGAGACAGTCCCGCAGGGATACAATGCGGTCCGCTGACAGGCGGGCTAGCATCGAAACAGAGTTTAGCACCAGCCCCAAGAACATTACACTTTGTGAAGGAGAGAAATTGCTCTTGGGGAGGTTTACCCTGAACCCGAGCGCAGCTAGTTGTGCCAAAACTAACTGCGTGTCTTTCACGACTCTGACTCTCGAATTGGCAATGATTAGCCAATTGTCCATATAAGTCAGTATTCTGACCCCCATTAGTCTTAACGGGGCCAGGCCCGCCTCCACACAGACACAGAACACCCGTGGGCTTAGGGAGAGGCCGAACGGTAGAACTGTGTATTCGTAGCAAACACCACGGTGGGCGAAGCGAAGGAATTTCGTGTGGGGAGGATAGATGCCTATGTGGAAGAAAGCATCTTTCAGATCGATTGATGTGAACCAATCGCTCTGACGTATTGAATGTGAAAGAGTATTGTAAGTTAGCATTTTGAAGTTGTACCGCCTCAAATGCTTGTTCAACACTCTGAGATCCAAGATCGGACGGAGGGAACCGTCCTTCTTTGGGACCAGGAAATAGCGAGAATAAAAGCCGTGTTGGGCTTGATCTCTGGGAACCACACGTATCGCCCCCTTTTGTAATAGAGAGGAAATTTCCTCCTCTAAAACATGGGCCGCACTCCTCTCGGTTTGAGAGTAAATGACTCCGTTGAAACATGGGGGTTTCCCTGCAAACTGGAGTCTGTAGCCCTTGGCTATTGTGCGTAGTACCCACTCGGGGGCAAACGTAGCCTGCCAGGCTTGTATGTGGCTCGTGAGCGCCCCTGCTGGTGCGGAGGACCGCAGGGGGGAACGGCCGAGTGCGGCCATGCTGAATGGGGCTGGCGCTCCACCTAGTGGTGAAACCTATTTCTATTCTATCCCATAACCCCGGAGGGTCGTTGGGGCACCACAGATGATCTGCTGACCAGCTCTCTCCATCCCTCTCTGTCCTCTGCAGCTCTCATTGCCTCACTGAGTTTCAAGTGAGTCCATTCTCCGATGTTATCTTCCCATCTTTTCCTTTGCCTCCCTCGTCTCCTGCCACCTTGTACGGTGCCTTGAAGGATGGTCTTTGCTAGGCCTGAGGATCTGGTGATGTGTCCGTACCACCTCAGTTTTCGCTTAATGACAGTGGAGAGCAGGTCATCATGTGGGCCGATGGCTTGGCTAATCTTTTGCCGAACTTCCTCGTTTGTGACATGTTGGGTGTAGGAGATACCCATGAGTCTTCTGTAGCATCTCATCTCCATGGTGAAACCAGGGGAGGCCTTATGTGATAAGAAGGGGTTTTTCTGAACACATTTTTTTGTTTTTTGGCCTTTCAGGGCGGGAGCCTTTATTAGGAATGGCCTGGTGTTCGCTTGTACACTGAATGTGGGTAACACAGCAGCGAACAGAGGAGGGCTGTCCTCCTGAATTGGGAGTCTCCTTCTCTTCATGGGGGGGAAGAGAGGAGATGAGCCTGTGTCCAAGGGGCTGACTGCCCCAGAACATGGACTTAGCCCCCCAATAGCGGTAGTGTCAGGCTGGCCGCTTCCGCTTCTGGTCGGCGGGGGTGGGAGAGGGTTTCTTTGCCGCGGCTGCGGCAAAGGACATATTCCCCCAAGGCTTAGCAGGGGGGTTGCCCTGCTGGCCTGGGGCTCTGCCCCGGGGCTTGCCCCTGCCCTGTCCTGGCTGGACACGGCGGTTCACCGCTGGGGGCTGTGGAGGCCGCATGGGTGGCGGCAAGTGAGGCGTCACTCTGCGGGGGAGGCAGAGTTTGAAGGCTTCATCCTCCTTCCTTTTGTCGTCGCACCGCTGCTGCATGAGGCTCAGCGCGGGGCCGAAAAGAGCCTGGCCTGGCTCAACAGGGGCGCCGGCTATGCGCCTTCTCTCACTGTCGGGCAGACCAGAGAGATTAAGCCAGAGCGCCCGCTCGCCGGCTACGGAGAGAGCCATGGAGCGGCCGCAGGCTTGGACACACTGGCGAGAGTTGCGCAGGACCAAGTCGTTCACAGTGACAATCTCTTGCCACAGTATAGGGGAAGGGGTCCCCTCTTGTAATTGTTTCCCCATCTCCTCTGTGAGCTCAGCTTGGTAAGCTGAGAGGAGGGAGGAAACATTGAGGGCTCTAACCGCGAGGGCTGAGGCCCTGTAGGAAGCCTGGTGGATGGAGGCTGTGAAGCGTTCCATCTTAGTAGGGAGGGTAGGCCTGGGCGGCGCCAGGAGACCTCCCTGCGTGGGGTTAAGGTGTCGAGCTATGGAGGGCTCAACAGCTGGGGGTTCCCCCATGGCGCGGGCGGCCATGTCCTTAACCTCCAGACCGGAGAAACCGTGCTTGAAATCAAGCGGGTCCTTCCAGTGGTGTTTCAAGTGTTTAGCGCAGGCGGGGAGAACTGGGAAAAGCTGTTTTCTGGGGCCTGGGGGGGGGGGGAACCCCTCTCCTCGTCGGCCGGGTTCTGTAGGGCTGGCCATTCGATATTGAGACGGGCTGCGGCCCGCTCACATACCTCCAGAAGCACGGCATGGGGTTGGGCATTAGCTGTACCCATAGCCGGTGCTAACTGGGCCGGTGGAATGGCGTCCTCCTCACCCGAATAATCAGACGCAACCGCCATGTCGTCGTTATCCGCTGTCTCTCCTTCCAGTATGGGGGTACCGGAGAGCGAGAGGGGGAACGCCGACATGTCTGGGTCGGAGCGGTCAGCCCAACGCAGAGAAGGAAGGTCTTGAGGCGGCCGAGAGGCCGTAGTGCTATCGTCCTCTTTGTCAGAGTCCTCGGGACACAGGTCGTTGCCGTGGGTAGCAGCAACTCTCTGCCTCCGTCGCCTGAGCTTTTTGGGCAGCGCGAGGCAGTGGCTGCAGCTCTCTGGGGAGTCGATGGCCTCCTGGGCATGTTTTACGCCCAAGCACATGACACAGAGAGGGTGAGTGTCCCTGGCCGCGATGAGGGCACCGCATGCGGCCAGGCAGGCACGCGAGCGTAGCTCCTCAGACGGGCCGAGAGGAACGGGCTTAGAAAGAGCCATTAGCGGGGAGCTAGGCAGCTAAGCAGAGAAACAGGTAGCGTGGGCGGCTGGCTAGAGAGCAAAGAGACAAACTAGCGTGGGTGGCTAGTTGTGAGACAGCACTGTCCTGTTCCGCGTTAGCAGATGCAGGAAAAAATTGTGTCTTGGGCGGGTAGCCTGGCACGATACAAGGGCTAGCGCGCGGGGTAGCAGGCTAACACCGAGTGGAGCTACTCAGCACTGACGCGCGTTCCCGAACCTTTCACGCCCGGCGGAGGCTGATCCGGAGATATATCCTCCTGCGGACAGTTAAGTGACAAGGCTCGTGTGGGATACACGGTCGAAGCTGTGAGTGGGGTACTCCGAAATTCGCGAGAAGCGAATGTCAACTGAGGAGTAGTAGCGTTACAGTGTCATATATGCTCGTACAAGGAGGGCGGAGCCTCCTTCGCATTTGACACGCTACTGTCTGTCAGGGCCAGACTTGGTGCAATTGGATGCTTCTGTGGTGGTCATGACCGGACGTCATTCCCATAGGTGGATCTCGAAACGAGATGATGAAAGAGAACTAGAAAAAAATTAGTCAGGAAGGATAAGAAGAGAGAAATGGTCTGTGGCCACCACCTGCAAAATGATTTACTTTTTGGGGGTTGTCTTGCTGTTGCCTCTCCTGTCCATCTGTTGTCACTTTCATTTGCACCAAAGCAGGTGAAATTGATTCACAATCGTTCACGCTTCCTAACTGGACAGATCGATATCCCAGAAGTTTAATTGGCTTGGTGTTATACTGCGTTGATTAAGTGTTCCCTTAATTTCTTTGAGCAGTGTATGTGTTAGCTGTGAGTGTTTGTTTAATAAGGTATGTTGTGTTTGTAGTGTTGTTTTTCACTGCAGTGGCCTGTTTGTAAAATATTGGGCCTTGTGTGGGTAAAATGTTGATTTGCGATAGTTTACTTAAGATGATTCTTAAGGTTTTATTTTTTTTTGTAGGCCGAAATTATTTTGTATTCTTGGAGCAGTTCTGTGTTTTGCAGAATCCTGGTGACCACCGGCTACATTTGGTTGAAAAGTGAAGGTTTTTTAACTGGCTAGGATGTAGTCTATATCCGGGTAAAACCTGGGCTAAATTGACATGATTATTTCAAAACGGCTCATTCTGAGATGTCCACAACCGCTAGACGTCTAGATTCCGGCTTTTACCCAGGCCCCATAGAGTAACCTAAATCTATAGAGATAATGCATTGTTACATATTGCAAAATTTGTTTATGAATGTATTACTTGTCCAACCAAAAAAAGATTTGTCACTTGACATGATTGACTCCACTCTTCACACTCAGATGAAGTAACGTTATGTACACAAAATGCAGGTGAGTGAATCTGGCAACCAGTTGACGGGGATGTGTTTTGAACAGCAGCAGTGTTGAAATGCAATCTCCATATGAGACACTAGTATGGCAAGCCGTTTTAACATTTATTCCTCGAGACTTACTAGTAACTATTCATTAGATACTAGTACTTATTCTTTAGTTACTAGTAACTATTCAAATAGTTACTAGTATCTATTTCAGTTTTACTAGTAACTATTCATTAGATACTAGTACTTATTCTTTAGTTACTAGTAACTATTCCAATTGTTACTAGTATCTATTTCAGTTTTGATAGTACCTATTAATTAGATACTAGTACTTGTTTTTTAGTTACTAGTAACTATTCCAATAGTTACTAGTAACTATTCCATTTTTACTAGTACAATATTTTTAGATACTAGTACTTATATTTTAGTTACTAGTATCTATTCAGACGAAAGATATCTCCAACCCAGTAAGTACTAGTAACATTGACAACGTGATATCTACGTGGCATGTAAATTGGCTGCTAAATATTAATGAGGAATATTTACTAGTAACTAAAGAATAAGTACTAGTATCTAATGAATAGTTACTAGTAAGTCTCGAGGAATAAATGTTAAAACGGCTTGCCATATCGGCAAGCCGTTTTAACATTTATTCCAATTGCCGGACCCTGCTGTGTGCCGAGTCGACCACTGGGTGGCTTCTCGCTTGCAATTCAATACAATTTGACAGTATTCCAAAGTCCAAAATTGGCAGAAATCCTAGCAGGGAAATATAGTGATGTTTTCACAACGAAACATAAGTTATGTTTGCACAAATATACAGCTTTTCATACCCAAGAAAGAACGGAAGAAATCCGTTATAAAATAGCCTATAGGGCCTACAATAGACGAATGCACTGCACTATTATATTACCGACTAAAAGACCTAAAAACTACATCTTTAGCTTATATTACACTAATAAACGTAACACGGTGATAATCAATTGTGTTAGTCTGATTATCAAACCAAATTAATTAAACAAATTAGCTCTATTGAAGGACTGTCTGAATGATGTTCAGAGCTGGCTATCTCAAAATTTCCTCCAGCTCAACCCGGATAAAACTGAGGTTTTAATCATAGGCCCCACGCATGTCTCTGATTTAATTCAGTCTAATTTAGGCTCTCTTGCCCTAAATGTAAAATCTGTTTTTAGAAATCTTGGGTGTGATTTTTGATCAACATCTTAACTTTGAGTGTCCCATAAAGAAATCAGTCCAGACATGCTTCTACCAACTGAGGAACATCTCCAAAATCAGAAAAATATTGTCTTTTGAAGATACAGAGAAAATTGTACATGCGTTTGTGTCATCACGCATAGACTATTGCAACTCGCTGTATAGTTGCCTGGGACGCAAAACTATGGTCCGGCTCCAAGTGGTGCAGAACGCAGCCGCCAGGCTATTAACTGGGACAAATAGGAGAGAACATATTACCCCTATTCTAGCATCCTTACACTGGCTCCCAGTTACTTTTAGAGTTGATTTTAAAATTTTACTAATTACTTTTAAAGCATTAAATGGTTTAGCACCTGCCTATATAGTTGAGCTTATTACCCCGTACTTACCAAACTGCTAATCAGAATCTGTTGGTTGTTCCAGATTCTAGGCTAAAGACGAAGGGTGACTGTGCCTTCTCAGTGGTTGCGCCTAGACTCTGGAACAGCCTCCCACTCAACTTAAGAACTGCAAACTCAGTATGCACTTTCAAAAATAACCTGAAAACTCACCTTTATAAACTAGCTTTTACTTTAAAAATTATTATTTTATTTATTTATTAATTTATTCTTCTCTTTTTTATTATCTTGTATTTCTGTATACTTATTGTTCCTGTTCTTCTGTTTGTTATATATATTTTGTCATTTTCCTTTGCCTGTCAAAGCACCTTGTATCCTTGCATTAGAAAGGTGCTATACAAATAAAGTTATTATTATTATTACAACATTAACATAGCCTACTTATAAGGCTATAGGGCAATAACATTAACGAAAAGCAACAAGTACAACTTTATTCAGCCAACGATGGATCCACAGTTAACGTGCAACATAACACTTGTATTCTTAAAAAATTTGGATAAATAAATAAATTGGCAATAATATTAGTAATATAATAATAATAATAATAATAATAATAATAATAATAATGAAAAAATGGCCTACAGATCGTAAATTAGCCTCCGCATGGCCGACAAAATAGCCTGAAATCGAAAACCAATAGGCTAAAAACTAAGCCGATGAAACTAAAAGCATGAGCCTTTATTTAAGATAGAATACGAAAAATTTGTTTTTCCATAGTTCTAATAAAAATAAACTAAGACAATCGTCTGGCATGATGGGATCTGTTGAGAACGGCCTCCTTCAGTAGCCTACGAGAAACAGTATGAAATACAATAAGCACGCGCTGCTCATCAAAGATGCGAGAGCAGACGATATGGTTTCTTTTTTTATTTTACAATATTACAGAATATAATATGGAATATTATTACAGAATATAATATTAGGCTACAGAATTTAAAATATATAATATAATACAGAATATAATATTAGGCTACAGAATAAAATAAAAAAATGTGATCGGGTCCTCACGGGCAAATCAGTTTCACATGTGCTTACCCGAGACCCGCGGCTATTATATCAGTTCCGACCCGGACCCGTGAGACAAGTCAGAATTTTGGACCCGTGTCCGCTCGGGTCTCGGGTATTCGGGTGGACCCGTGAAGACCTCTAATTCGCGTAACCATACCGCCCTCTACTGACGAGAATGAGAACATATTTTCTCCTATTTATAGCCCACAATTACATTAAAAGAGTTTGTAGATGAGCTGTATTTAATGTCTAATGAAATACAATGAACAGCACCACCTGAACTATGGATCATGAAGAAGCATGTAAATTAATTAACCAAGTCTATGTGGAGACATGCATGCACAATAGGCTAGACGCAAACACATTCTAGCTGAAAGAAAGACATACAGCCCAAATAGTTAGTACAGCCTAAAAAAAGGGAAATACGCGAACAGTTTTTCTTTTGCCATGACATTTGTGAAAGACAAACCAGAGCGTTGCAGCGAGGGACGCTATAGCAGGCAACAACAGTAAACAACTTTCTTGTTCAATCTGTGCTTTACTCCAGTTTGACTTTCACAAATGTCATGGCAAAAGAAAAACTGTTCGCGTAGCTCGAAGCGTCCACGTTCGCGTATTTGCCAGAGGTAGGCTATGTTTCGGCCCTAACGTTGGCTAACAAGCTTAATTGGACAACGCATATTTCCCAGAAATCTTAGCCAGAAAGAAAACAATAAATAGCCTACTACTAAGAAATTAGCCTACCAGAGATTATTTTTCTTATTAATATTATAATTAAAAGTGTTTGCCGTAAACTACATTGTCTGCAGACTAGTGTAGGCATGTTCCGAGGCGATTGTAATTTTTCTAAGTGACAAACCATGACACTGATATGTTTGGGGAATTAATGGTTTATAAATGCGATTTCTTCAGCTCTTTCAGCTTCTAATAGGCTATCATTCATTTGAATGTTTTATTGTTAATTCTTAATTGTTCTAGTAGTTAATTTTATGGTGACATTATGTTATGTGTGAAAAGGATAAACTGAACAGAGCTGACGAGAAGAAATTAATGAAGACATAATAAAGAAATGTTGGCCGGCGAGTGTTGAGAGTTCGGTTTCCAGTGAGTCATGACCGCAAGAGCAAAGCAGACAAATGTTTTTTGTCGGAATTTGTGTGAGATTAACACATGTAGCCAATTGCACAGTGATTTATATAATTTTTTTTTTACATTAATGCAACAACGCGATGTTAACCAGATGATATTCTGCGTTAAAACTTTTTTCTTTGCTTGACAAATGGCCATCGTAGCTAGCCTGCATTCTGCCGTGGTGTCCAGTGACTGAATTGAAAGTGAAACATTGAACGGTTAATATTTGAAACGTTGCCTTTGCAATAAAAATACGTTTGTTAATGTGAAAATAATAACAGTGTAATAAATCAAAAGTATTTAACAGTTGCACATTGTTTTTGTCGAAAATAAACTTGTGCCCTGTTCAGCTCGAACCCCCAATCCTCTGTTTAGCGATTTTATTGGCGGTTGGCAAACCGGAGAGCATGCTGGATGTTTATGGCAAGCCGTTTTAACATTTATTCCTCGAGACTTACTAGTAACTATTCATTAGATACTAGTACTTATTCTTTAGTTACTAGTAACTATTCCAATAGTTACTAGTATCTATTTCAGTTTTACTAGTAACTTTTCATTAGATACTAGTACTTATTCTTTAGTTACTAGTAACTATTCCAATAGTTACTAGTATCTATTTCAGTTTTACTAGTAACGTTTCATTAGATACTAGTACTTATTCTTTAGTTACTAGTAACTATTCCAATAGTTACTAGTATCTATTTCAGTTTTGATAGTAACTATTCATTAGATACTAGTACTTATTCTTTAGTTACTAGTAACTATTCCAATAGTTACTAGTATCTATTTCAGTTTTGATAGTAACTATTCATTAGATACTAGTACTTATTCTTTAGTTACTAGTAACTATTCCAATAGTTACTAGTATCTATTTCAGTTTTGATAGTAACTATTCATTAGATACTAGTACTTATTCTTTAGTTACTAGTAACTATTCCAATAGTTACTAGTATCTATTCCATTTTTACTAGTAATAAATTGAGATTTTTTGCTATTGAATTCTATGGGGCTCTGCGGTTCAGATATCAACTATTTGCTTCTGACTAGTAACTATTCCAATAGTGACTAGTATCTATTTCAGTTTTACTCGTAACTATTCATTAGATACTAGTACTTATTCTTTAGTTACTAGTAACTTACTAGTAACTAAAGAATAAGTACTAGTATCTAATGAATAGTTACTATCAAAACTGAAATAGATACTAGTAACTATTGGAATAGTTACTAGTAACTAAAGAATAAGTACTAGTATCTAATGAATAGTTACTATCAAAACTGAAATAGATACTAGTAACTATTGGAATAGTTACTAGTAACTAAAGAATAAGTACTAGTATCTAATGAATAGTTACTATCAAAACTGAAATAGATACTAGTAACTATTGGAATAGTTACTAGTAACTAAAGAATAAGTACTAGTATCTAATGAATAGTTACTATCAAAATTGAAATAGATACTAGTAACTATTGGAATAGTTACTAGTAACTAAAGAATAAGTACTAGTATCTAATGAATAGTTACTATCAAAATTGAAATAGATACTAGTAACTATTGGAATAGTTACTAGTAACTAAAGAATAAGTACTAGTATCTAATGAATAGTTACTAGTAAGTCTCGAGGAATAAATGTTAAAACGGCTTGCCATATCGGCAAGCCGTTTTAACATTTATTCCCATTGCCGGACCCTGCTGTGTGCCGAGTCGACCACTGGGTGGCTTCTCGCTTGCAATTCAATACAATTTTACAGTATGCCAAGTCTATTCCAAAGTCCAAAATCGGCAGAAATCCTAGCAGGGAAATATAGTGATGTTTTCACAACGAAACATAAGTTATGCTTGCACAAATATACAGCTTTTCATACCCGAGAAAGAACGGAAGAAATCCGTTATAAAATAGCCTAGGGCCTACAATAGACGAATGCACTGCACTATTATATTACAACTAAAAGGCCTAAAAACTACATCTTTAGCTTATATTAGACTAATAAACGCAACAAGGTGATAATCAATCATGTTAGTCTGATTACAACATTAAGATAGCCTACTTATAAGGCTATAGGGCAATAACATTAACGAAATGCAACAAGTACAGCTTTATTCAGCCAACGGTGGATCCACAGTTAACGTGCAACATAACACTTGCATTCTTCAAAAATTTGGATAAATATTAGTAATATAATAATAATAATAATGAAGAAGAAATGGGCTACAGATCGTAAATTAGCCTACGCATGGCAAATTGTAGCCGACAAAATAGCCTGAAATCGAAAACCAATAGGCTAAAAACCAAGCCGATGAAACTAAAACCATGAGCCTTTATTTAAAAGTGTTTGCCGTAAACTACATTGTCTGCAGATTAGTGTAGACTACAGGCATGTTCGGAGGCTATTGTAATTTTTTTAAGTGACTAACCATGACACTGTTATGTTTGGGGAATTAAAGGTTTATAAATCCGGTGTCTTCAGCTGTTGCAGCTTCTAGCAGGCTATCATTAATTTTTAATTGTAAATTCTTAATTGTCCTAGTAGTTAATTTCATGGTGACATTATGTTATGTGTGAAAAGGATAAACTGAACAGAGCTGACGAGATAACATAATAAAGAAATGTTGGCCGGCGAGTGTTGAGGGTTCGGTTTCAACACTGAGTCATGACCGCAAGAGCAAAGCAGACAATGTTTTTTGTCGGAATTTGTGTGAGATTAACACATGTAGCCAATGGCACAGTTATTTATATATATTTTTTTACATTAATGCAACAACGCGATGTTAACCAGATGATATTCTGCGTTAAAACTTTTTTCTTTGCTTGACAAATGGCCATCGTAGCTAGCCTGCATTCTGCCGTGGTGTCCAGTGACTGAATTGTTTCACGTGATGTCAGTGTCCGTCTGACTTTCAGCATTTCGCTGTAGTACAAGTGAAACATTGAACAGTTAATATTTGAAACGTTGCCTTTGCAATAAACATACGTTTATTAATGTGAAAATAATAACAGTGTAATAAATCAAAAGTATTTAACAGTTGCACATTGTTTTTGTCGAAAATAAACGTCTGCCCTGTTCAGCTCGAACCCCCAATCCTCTGTATAGCGATTTTATTGGCGGTCGGCAAACCGGAGAGCATGCTGGATGTCTGCCTCATGTTTATGCATTCACTCATTTGAATGAAGATATCTCCAAATTAAGATATCTCCAAATATATTTTTACTAGTTGTTATCAGGGGCGCCGCTAGAGATTCTGGGCCCCATGACAGAATATAATTTTCGTACCCACCCCGTCAACTATTAGAATCGCGAGTCAAACCCCCCCCCCCCCCCCCCCCCCCCCTTGGTCAGTGGTCACCTTATCTGTGGGCCTTTGCTGAAAAATAGGAGACCCCCCTGCAAGTCGGTGTAATTCGCACCCTGAATGCAGCATACATTAAAATATTAAAAATCTGTTTGTTGACGCTAAACCCCTACTGCTCAGTTCACCTGCTTCTCCTTCAACTGGGAGGTGGGTTGAAATACGTTTAAAAAACGTTGTGACTAGCTGTCGCCCTTTTTTGTCACACTCCTCTTTCTTTCCTTTTTCTTTTCTCTTTTGAGACCCTGACTTTGGCTTTGCATTTGACGACATTTTGACGATATTTGCGCGAACGTTCATCTACAATTCTAGGCGGCTCGCACGCTCTGGACTGAACCATGCAATGAATAAAGAGAGGGGTAAAATAAGGCTTCATTTTGTCAAACATAGAGAAACAAAACTCCAGTTTGTTTCTTTTGTGACTTTTTTTAATACATAGAATTATAATTTGAAGTCGGCTACATTAACTAAAAAAAATAGTGTTCTCTACTCTAGGGCCCCTGTCCGTGCTGGGCCCTTAGAATCGTCCTAACTTACCCCCCCCTAGCGGCGCCCCTGGTTGTTATTCGAGTTGAGGATATCTCCAATTTAATAGATACTAGTTGTTATTCCGATCTAGATATCAACTATTTGCTTCTGACTAGTAACTATTCCAACAGTGACTAGTATCTATTTCAGTTTTGATAGTAACTATTCATTAGATACTAGTACTTATTCTTTAGTTACTAGTAACTATTCCAATAGTTACTAGTATCTATTTCAGTTTTGATAGTAACTATTCATTAGATACTAGTACTTATTCTTTAGTTACTAGTAACTATTCCAATAGTTACTAGTATCTATTCCATTTTTACTAGTAAGAATGTTAATTGAACTATCAAATAGTCATTTTGACTAGTCATTACCGATGACGAGTAAAACAGAAATAGTTACTATCAAAACTGAAATAGATACTAGTAACTATTGGAATAGTTACTAGTAACTAAAAAATAAGTACTAGTATCTAATGAATAGTTACTATCAAAACTGAAATAGATACTAGTAACTATTGGAATAGTTACTAGTAACTAAAGAATAAGTACTAGTATCTAATGAATAGTTACGAGTAAAACTGAAATAGATACTAGTCACTATTGGAATAGTTACTAGTCAGAAGCAAATAGTTGATATCTGAACCGCAGAGCCCCATAGAATTCAATTGCAAAAAATCTCAATTTCTTACTAGTAAAAATGGAATAGATACTAGTAACTATTGGAATAGTTACTAGTAACTAAAGAATAAGTACTAGTATCTAATGAATAGTTACTATCAAAACTGAAATAGATACTAGTAACTATTGGAATAGTTACTAGTAACTAAAGAATAAGTACTAGTATCTAATGAATAGTTACTATCAAAACTGAAATAGATACTAGTAACTATTGGAATAGTTACTAGTAACTAAAAAATAAGTACTAGTATCTAATGAATAGTTACTAGTAAGTCTCGAGGAATAAATGTTAAAACGGCTTGCCATACACTAGAGGGGGTTAAATGCTGGCAGAAAATAAATTAAATTTACCGGGGAATCGGTACCACTCTGCTGGAGCGCCTGGACAAGCTTCTCGCATTGCGTAGTCTTTCCGACTCAGTCCAACCTTTCCAGTAGGTACCCTCAGAGCCCCTCTACTATACGACATATTTCAGTTTTTATTGTTTTTATTTTTCAATTATCTGAAAATAATAAGTAAGTAGGCTAGTTAATGCAATCCGTGGAAAAAAGCCATTCGCGTCTTTCTATCAAACGACTTTTTCTTGTTTTGGGTGGAATCAAGTTGACTCGGTTTCGAGACCGTGCTACGCAGCTGTCAAGGATACATAAATTCAGATTTCTAAACGCATCGGAAGAGTAAAAACTCTCAGGTCAATACCCTAACTATATACTAGGCTACATGTTGTTGAACCTTTAACATTTTTTACATTACCAATATTATACAACGTTTATTAAATACTGTAGCCTATTCCAGGTTAAAAAAAAGTGCATGGATCTTTTTTTGTCAGACTGCGCCACCTACTGTTCAGAAACATAATTCTGAGTTATTGTGTTCATGCACAGTACTGCAGTGTTTCTGTAAAGATTACAAAACTATCTGATTACAAGTGACGTTTTTGATGGGTAATAGAGTGTTAGTAGAGTATTCAAAAAATAAACAGTTCAACAGTTATACACTTTATTTTATATTTAAATGTTTCCAAAGTTGTTGTGCTGACATATTGATCTAAACACAATTCCAATTAATCTGGTGAACCACTGCATGTTTAAATTTTTTAATAGTATTTTGTTTTATGTTAAATGTTCTCCATGCTTGACAACATACACATGTTTTTCTATATAAAAATTCCTGAGAAGAAATTGCTTCGCACTTCCCCTCAGAGAAGACTGCATGTTTCAGATTTACGTGTTCTTTCGGTCATGAAGCAGCCATTTTCTTTACGCCTTGCTCTTGTGACAGTGCTTCAGAGCATCAGCGAGCGCCACCAAGACCATGTCAGCATTAGTCTTGCTGCAGTTGTATCCCATGAGACCCACACGTAGTACCTGCGACACACCGCGAGAGAAGGAATCAGTCGAGCGGCGTGTGCAAAGCACAGAACGTCACCGTCATTTTGGCTGAAACATTCTCAGCAATCTTGCAACAATGTTATCTGTTATAAGGCTGTAAAATTCAACAGATATCCAATACAAAATGACCTATTACAGGGGCCACAGCTGAACACGTTTGCTCCGTGACCTGTATGAGTAACTAATCCCCCACCCTACACACAGTCTCAGTCAGCCTTTATCCTCACCAAGCCCACAGATGGCCCCAGGCCTCCAGTGAGTTCCATTTGGTGGTGTTTCATGATGTAAGCTACAATCTCCCTCCAGTCATACCCCGAGGGAATGGCAATGGTGGTGACTGATGGCAACCGTAGGCTCTGGAAGACACATCATACCCATTTGTCAAAATGCAAACAGGATCTTGCAAGTTAATTTAAACTTTATTTGGTGAATGCAACTTGAGAAAAAAATGTGATCTAGCCAGGATTTTGGACACTTCTGGCCTATTTCCCAAACTGGCTATTTACTTAATGCCTGCATTACTCCAAGAGTCTCTCGGTTGTGGGACTTACTTTGTCTGGAACAAATAGCTTGAGCCCCAGATCCTCCAAGCCTTTATACAGATGCTCTGCCACCTCCTTGTGATGTCTCCATGAGTTCTCTAGGCCCTAAGGAAGCATACAGGTGCTCAAATCAAGTACTGACACTGACCCACTATATTACAGTGGACATGGCTGCTATATAAACAAATATCACCCAGTCAAACAATTCTTTCTGAAACTGCCACAGGGGCCATTTTGTTTGAGCTACACATTCATGGGGTGAATGCATAGCCACGATGATGAAGCGAGCATTTTGTCATATCCAGTTGGTTTAACTCCCTTGGGAAAATCAGAGTTGAGTGTACTTCTATGATGACTCAAAGATGTATCTCAAAGCTCCTGGATGCCTAATGGTTTAAAGCACAAATTCAATTTAAAGATTAAAGATTTTTTCTGACAATCTAGTTAATCTAGTATTTCCTCTCTTGTTCTAACAGATGAAGGCCGGGGTCACATCGTTCCTTCTCACCTTCTCTGCAAGGATAGCCAGGCTCTCTCTCAGAGCAAAGAACCCAGACACAGGCCCTGTATGGTGGTATCTAGAAGAAGGTAAAGGCAGTTTTTCTAACTTGTTTTATATCAAGGTCCCCTAAAATATCCACCCAGCATTTTTCCGTCGCTGTGTAGTGCATTACAGAATACTTGAATAGTCATTTTCTCAATAATTCCTAGGATGTGGGCTTATTTAATCTCACAGTATAAAATATATAAGTTGTGAAAGATGGATATACAGTACAAACAAAATATTCTTAAATGTGAAAATATTTATATATATATTTATATATATATATATTTTTTTCTTCCATTTTTCTTTTCATCTGAGGACATCCTGGGACTCTTTCATCCTGAACCCCAGTTTAGGACCCCCAGATTGAATGACTGCTGTACATTCTCACTCACATAGTTTCCCTCTTTGTGCAATGCCAGAACATTGTTACAGAACATGTATTTAGGTAGTAGGGATGAGCAGTGGGTGTCGCTGACAGAGTGGAATCCTAGTGAATCGCTGTAGATGATCTCTGAGCGCTTGGGGAGTTGTGTCTGTTTGCGCAACAGGACGCGCTAGCAAAATTGCCCGCTGAACCCTGTGAGTCTGATTTCTTTCAGTCCCTTTGAGCTCCACGTCAGAGACCTTGGTCTTTTGGCACAGCAAACACATCTATCTGCTTAGAGACCACATAATGCATTCTACACAAGGGGAGGTCTTACATTCTTGCTGGTTTGCCGTCACAGCCCCAGTAATTGGACAAGTGCGTCATGTCCAGAAGATAGGACACCGGCTTTGTTTTCCGGTTGAACATCTTCTTACTGTTTGAGTAGGGGATGCAAACAATGGAGATTTTGTCATTGAGATTCTGTCATACTTAGCATCTCAAATGCTAAGTTACCCCAGTGATTATGTGCATGGGCTTGTCAGACCCGCGTACCAAGCTCTTTCATTAAAGGAGATGGGTGCAGTTCCTGGAGGGGCATTCAAGGCCTTCTGGGAGCCAGTGTACAGGATATCAATGTCTACAAACACATGGACACAGTCATACAGAGGCGAGATGAGACTTGTGTGTACGTGCATGAAAGGCCCTATCACGTGGTAATACACACATGAAAGTTGGGCCGTACAAGGGCTTCCATGATAAAAAAATGAGCAAATACTTACTTTGCTTGTCCATATAGATGGGTGCACCTCCCAAAGATGCCACCGTGTCCACTAAGAGCAAACAGTTGTGCCTGAGAAGGGAAACGATGTCCTGCGTGAGCAAACATCACAGAACGGGCAGCCATGTTGTGACAATGAGGATGCGGCAGACGTGAAAGCCCTTTGAACCTTCACGGGCTGCATGAGCGATATGGGCGGGTAAAAAAAAAAGCAACTCACTGGCGGCACAGGTCTCCAATGCCATCGACAGGGTGGGCGATGCCTGCAGATGATTCGCCATGTGTTAGAAAGAAGAGCACAGGCTTGTGCTTGGCCAGGGCCTGTGGAGAGAGGGAAAGGTAACGGCTCCGCCCACTATGCCACATCTGTTTCATCATTCAATCAATCATCCGTGACTATAATGTACAACAGCAGCCATTTGATTGGACTGCCCTGGAGGGGCTGCATGGGTAGCATAGACTGCATCATAGACTGTAGATATGGACAAAGTGACTGTGACGTCACCTAATGACTTTCCATGGGCAGTAGTGAGCAGGGGGGACCCTTATAGTAGCAAAGAGACAACCATAGGAACACTGTGGCAATGGATGATGGGAAATAATATGCCGTGTTCCAAAGGCAAATGAAAATACATTTGAATAGGATTTTTTTCAACTCTTGTATAAGTAACTCCATAATGTCAAAATGAAGTTTGGTTGTCTTTAGAATTATATAAAAAATTAAATCCTGAAAATAACTTAATTGATTAGTATTGATCTATTTTGTATTAACAGCCTAAACTGTGCTTGGTGTAGCTTCTTTTCTAGAGAGATCACAGTAAATAAATAAGTCAACAAGGTCCACCTATGCTGATTTCAAATTTAGAATAATCCAGATTGCAGAATAAATATCACAGATCAGTCACCTCATAAAGACCAAGGAACTGCCTCATGAGATTAAGATTAAGAAGGCAAAAGGCTGAAGAAGGTTACGGAAATGTAGCGTGTTAAAACATGCTGAATTTAATGTGTTGGTGAAGGGAAGAGATATTTCAATGCATGTTCAATGCAATGCTGTTACAGAACAGTTACAACTGTAACAGAACAAAAAGTGAAAGATTCAACAGGGTGAATCCTTTTTGAGTGTGCTTGTGTGTTTGGGGTGGGGGGTAATTAGATGTTGTTCAAGAAACAAATATACTTCTCAAAAGAATTTAAGGGTCAAAGGAAATGTTTTGATCATTTTTGTAAGTGTGTCTTTTTAAGCCAGATAAGGACAGAATATCCCCTTTGGGTTGTCATTTGGACTATAGACATCACGTTATTATGGGACATGCATTAATTGCACTTATCTTTAGAAACTTTTTAAGTTAACCCAGATTTCCTTTTCATGGATTTGAAGCACAAATTTAGTCAGACTAAACTGACAAACTGCCTCGAAACACCCATTGTGACACCTCATGCACCATTTGCACGTGTTTTGCATGAGTGTCATTCCATGCATGCCAATTTTAGCAATAAAATGGCTGAGCATTTTCCATTCATCATCACATCATCATTTTGGGGGGTGCATGACTTTTTTTCATCAGGGTAATAAACTAGTGTCTAATCAAAAGTTTTTTGTTTTGTGTTTTTTGTTCTTGAGCCATCAAATAATTATTTTGTCATTAGTCGTCATCATTTTAGCTCGTTAGCTTATATTTATATACACAAATATTTTTGACCCTTAACTTCTGTTGAGTAGTATATATCAAGACATTGCTAATAATTATAATTATTATTGTAGTTACAATCATGAGGACATTACCTGCTCAATTTCTTGGTTGGTAAAATACCCACCCGGAGTTTTCACCATCGTGTGAACATTAGCACCTGTTGGCAAGGAAAATGGTGAAGATTCATTAAATGTTTATGAAGATTTATGATTTTAAGAAAAATTATAATTGTACTGCTAAAATAAGAAACCAATAGCTATATATATATATAATATTATTATTATAAGGTAATTTTGTGAAATACACTTTACCCATCCTCTCGGCGATTTCCGCTACACGCTCTCCCCAGATTCCATTGACCGCTACGAGAACGCTCTCTCCTGGCTCCACAGTGTTAAAGATGGCGCATTCCATGGCTGTGTGTCCAGACCCGCTCATGGCAATCGTCATGTTATTCTCTGTCTGGAAGGCATACTGTATTCCCTTCTTGATGTCATTCATAATCTGCAACACAAGAACAACACATTGGCATAACTATACAGTGCAGTCCAAAAGTATTTGGACAGTGGCACATTTTTTGTTGTTTTTGAAGAGTATGGAACACATGGTTGGCTAAATGGCTGTAAGTCATCAAGGATCTGAGGTATGAAACGAGCCTCAAACCATCAATCTGCTGCCAGATATGCAGTAGATATGGATGGATAACTTTAAGGGTTGTTGCTCCAGATTAATTTTCCTATTGAACTCTGTGGAAAGGCAGGAGAAGAGTGATAGTTTAAGGCTTGTTTGATACCGCAGACCCTTGATGACTTACAGCCATTTAGCCAACCATTTGTGTTCCATACTGTTACAGCGTTCCCCCAATTCCCATAGAGATCCATTCAAATGCAGAGAGGTTGTAGCATCACTTGTAAGAGTACTTGAAAATAAGATATCAAGAGTCTTTAGATGTTGTTCACAGACATCAGGCATCAGGAAGTCATGGCATGCAAAGGATATGCAACCAAATATTGTATTAAATATGATGACTTTGTCTAAGTGTATGTAAATTTTTGGCTATGTATAAGAAAGGCTACAATTGCTACACAGTTCACCTGATATGGATGTAAATACCCTCAAATTAAAGCTGAAAGTCTGCACTTTAACTTCATAGTCACTGTTCCATTTGAAATCCAATGTGCTGCTGGAGTACAGAGCCAAAACAACAAAAATGTGTCACTGTCCAAATACTTTTGGACTGCACTGAATATTATTATATTTAAATATTATTTATGAACGTATAGTCATTATTATTACAAGGGACAATTTAAACTTCTTATAATGTGGCTTATTACTGTAAACAACTTACAACTGCCCTCGTCTTCTCAGGTGGACGTGTCAACTTTCAACGTTTTCCACCACGTTTAACAAAATAATAAAACTTAAAATTATTTTACGCTTACTACAAGATTTAAGATAGCATTCCCTGTTCTTAAGATTCATGCCGATGCTCAAAAGCTCGAGACGAACGCATAGCCTATGCTGTTAATATTAACGGAATTAAAATGAACACAATCTCCCTGAAATAGAACTCTCACAGCCTAGCGAGCCTACGCAAATCTATTCCGTTTTCTAACGGTGTTTCGCATCACAGTAGTAGCTAGGCTGGCTGTAATATCCCGTAGCTTACTAAACATTTTCACTTGTGAAATATGTTCATATTTCAATGGGAATTTTATAACTAACTTACTCTACCTGTGAAAAATATAGAAAAAATAAATAAATACCTCAAACATTTCTGGATGCATATGACCAATAATTGGTCTTCCACCTGCGGCCAGAATGCGTGGGGGCACATTGGATGGCCCCGGCCCAAACAAGTAACGAAAGGGAGTCTCAAGGGGTTTAAGCAGGCAGGCAGGCGGCGGAATAGAGACGGACGACATAGCGCGGTGGAAGCGGGGCAGTAGAGCCGGAGAAATCGCTACAGGTAGTGAACTCTCCAATGCAACCTGCTGCGCCAGAAGCGCGCCCCTGCAAAACAGAGCCCTCTTCATCGTTGTCTTGGTTCGCCGCTGTGGGTATCCTGGCTGAGCACTACCGCAACGGAGATCCACTCGCTATATTTAAGTCTGGTTTTTGCCGAAGTTGTAAAACAAACAGGTCTTTGACCTCAAGCGTACCGATTTTTGAACGTCACTGTTGGTTGAAAACAACAACTCCCCCAAAATGAAAAAGGCTGGCATCGTTATTGACTTTATTTTGTCCATGTAGAGAGTTCTCAGTGACTCACCAAACATTACAATAAATGGTAAAACCAAAAGGTATTACCAATTTATTAAACACGAAACAAAGTTTATACTAAACTTTTCCACAAACCACTGTTGTGTTTTTACAGATTAACAGAGTTGTATAGATGGTCATCATTAACATACTCCAACTGTTACTGGGTTTTAAAGACAGACTATGGAGGAATGCTTTATACCTGTATGACATGTCAAAGTATAAGATCAGCAGATGGAGTTGTTAATGAAGAAACAGGTTCACAGGTTTGTTGTGATTTGTGAGAGATGCACTTTATCATGGGATTCACTGGCAAACGAAAGTAATGATGTTTGCCTGTGGAGAAATCAATTTTGTGACCTTTGTATGGTGCGAAGATCGTTCTGATCAATGGTGCCATTGATTAATTGTCTAATTAGAGATTGTCACCTTCCCACTATCAGAATATATTATTGTTGTATCCTCAGAACACAGAATATGCATCCTACTGAAAAGCACGGTCATACATGACCACATATTTGGGAATAAATTCATAACACATCAATCACGGCATATGTAAGTGAGGATTTAAGTCATTATAAAGAGGAATAAGGTTTATGACATGTGAAGTCATGTGTGTCCAAGATTTTGAGCTAACCTTATGCTGTAGTCTGACTAGATAAAAAAATCTCTTGAAATCAAGCTGGCTTTAAAGGGACTGGTTTGAATCTCGCTGAGTTTGGTTTCATAAAAAAGGTGCTCTGTTGATCTTTCTGCTGTCAATTTGACCTAGAGGTACTGAGGTAACTGGTGAGGAGTCTGCCCTCTTCTAGGAATGTGATTGGCTGATCAGGAAACACACACACACACTTGCATACACACACACTTGCACACAAACAAAAACAGCGTGCATAGCACACATATCCCAATGCTCATCACACACACACACAAAACAGAATACTTAACATATAGACATACACATTGCTAAGCAGATATATGTGTACAATTTTATGGTAATTATATATATACGCCTTACAGCACCACTGGGGTTCACAATACCAGATTATATGAAGTATGCTTGTTACAGTCTGAAACAAGAGCCTCATTGACTGAAAAAAACACCTTGGATAATAAATCAGTGCTGTGGCTTATGAATGTAATGCATCTTTATAATCAAAGTTATGAGTGGCAGTATGGAACGGGGGGGACTCAGAGGGGGCACTTGGGTAATTTGTAACCAGCTGTTTGCACACAGCCATCCATGACCCAGAGCACACAGTCTAGTACTGGCCAGTTGGCGATAAGAATGTTTTCTCTTTTAAGAAACAGACATTATGGTTGTGTGTTCATATGGGATTAGTGGTTAAGGAGGGAGGAAGTGTGACGCACAGGCCAATGTCACCGTCCTAAAGGACATTATAGAAAATCGTTAGACTTTAAACTCTGTGTACATTATTACCAGCAGGTGCTCTATATATTGTATTTTGTAACCATGAGCCTTACAGTTAAAAAAATGGAGGGACTGATTTATGAAAAACAGCTAGCAAACAGTTTACATTTCAACAATACGGGGCACAAAGGAGCTAAATGTATGTGTCCATGAGACTTCCAAGAGGAAAGACTTGCACAGTCCATAACAAATAAGTTATATTGAGTTTTTCAGCTGAAAAAAAGTAATGATTATACAAACCTTGATTTTGCTACCCAACATATAAATAATCGTTTACACATACTATCTGAAGTTTTTGCGATGACTTCATGCTGTCCAGAGTAGTTACAGGTAACAACTGACCCCCCAGGGGTCTGACCATTCACTACGGTGAAGGCTCTCGATTGGATTTAAGTCTGGTAGCTGTGATGAACGATTCACAAATTCGCTTCCTCCTGCTCAAACTATGTCTTCACACCACTGAGTCGAGACAATGAAAGCAACCCGTTCTGTGGGTTTACCTTTTTCGACCTACATTCATTTCAAGATAGTTAGTTCAAACGCAGTCCAGAAGGCATTGCCCAGCATTGGAACAGTACGGGCGATTCCTTCTGACCGCCAGTGAATGCAAACAATGAATTGGAGGTGACTTTTTCTAAGGATTTATGGAATAAGCCTCGGGCAGATTACAGGACATGGTATATTTATGTACATTGAAGGAAACAGTATAGGTTTTCCTCTCTCAAAGTCACAGCAGTTGAAAGATGGTGCGCACGCTTTTACATGTGCACCAAGATGTACTTTGTACTTTACCTGTTTCACCGGCATGTGCTTTGACTGAGTAGAAATAGAATTCAGACACTGTCCTTTCTACCTAACGCACCACATTTTCCACAGTCCTGACAAGGTTTCCATATACTGGCTGTGGCCTAGAACAGAAAAGCCTTAAATGCGCACTTACGCATTATGCCACAACACAGGGTCGCTCACGAATGAAAGACTCTCAAACGTAATGTTTAATAGAAAAAAAAAGCCTCAAAACTAAGTATGTATTTAAAAGCAAATGTAGACGATTCGTTCTTATAACTCACTCACATATTCTTCCACATTTTTTAAACTTGTAGGCCTGTCTCATCACTGAAATGTCCCCTATCAATTGGGGAGCTGACGAGCACGCTGCCTTGTCCCCGCAGTCCGTCAGCTGAGCTGTGCAGCCGTTGTGCTTGAGGACTACACTAGACTACAGGTGCCTTATCCACCAGAGGAATTGTTATTTTATTGTTGAGGTGGGGGGATAGCCTTACTCTGCTGACTGAACCACCTCTCTCCTCGGGCAACGCTATAGCTGATCACCTGCTGCTCTGCAGTGCTACCGACTGCTGCCGGCACTAGCACGGTCTGGATTTGATTCAAGGCTGTCGGGAACATTAGTGCACTGAGGACAAAATACTGTAGTTGGTTTTTTCCACCCAGAAAACACAGCGCATATGTGTTAAATTCATGACAAATGCTTTTGAGGTATCAAAATGATCTGCCGTCAAGTGCAAAATGCTCTTGCATTTGACCCTATGTCTGAAGGGGCAGACATCATTATCAGTAAACAGTTGAAAAGAAATTCAGAGGATGTGTTTTAGAGGAAAAAAGATGTGTTGTGGATCAATTCACCAGGAAAAAACAAGTTGTATTTATCTGACAGTGCTCTCACTTTAGTGAGAAGCTGCTGTTCCAGTCTAGTGCAGATGTCAATGCAGGGACTTTGACCTCAACCTCTACTGCTCCACAGTCAATAAGTAGACCGGCTTGTAAATAAGTACTATGCATTTGTCTGTGAGTAGCCTTTGTACTGTGGTGGAGCCCAACACCTACCACAGAGAAGAGAAAAAGCAAAGGGAACTCCCAAATTTGGCTTTAGAAGGGGGAGTTATATAATCTGTCCTGGTGTAATGTTTATTGAAGAGTCATAGGGCTGGTTAACTCTCAGAGTGCTCCTGTAATTCTGCATCTACAGGGCCAGTGAAATCCCTGGCGTGGGCTGTTCACTCGAAGGAGTGAGAAGTGAGCTGTTGGGCTTTTCAACGGCTTGTTGTCCAGGGTTTGTCCAGGTCCTGGTGCGGGAGAAGCCAGGGGTGAGGTCCCACCCCATGGTGTGAATGACAATCATCCATCCAGCCTCATCTGGTTCAGAGTTTACTCTATACTTCGGTGAACTATAGGGTATATATCATAATATACGCGACTATAGGATTCACTATAGAGTATGATAGGAATCCTATAGAATCCTATAGGAATCCTAAAGTATTTTCTTCGTATGGGTGACCCATCACGGAGGTCCAGTATCTCTCTCACAAGTAAAGAAGCAAGCTTGTTCACATGGACTTTGTAGTCAACAGTGTTGGCTCCGGCTTCTCCAAATACTTTAAAACTTTAAAATTGAGATTCTTGAGAAATATAAGGCAATCTATCATGGTACAGCTATTTGAGAATGATGAGCTAGCTACTGTATATGGAGAACGTTACCACACATATTTTAAATGGAATGAAGTCATGAAGCAAAGTCTGTCACAGTTGCAGTTCAATGAACCTAAAATGATAAACTTGGGGTCAAGTTAATAACTGCACCTATTTACATTTACTTACGGACAATACATTTTGATATTTTGCCTCAGCCAATTTTTGCTGTTGAAAATTCATCTGATTACTGAGTAAGGGAAATTCAGGGTGTCTGAATGCTGGACGTATTTCTGAGTCAAAGTGGTTAGCTCAACCACCAGTCACAAGTGTTTATCACAGTTGAAAATCTTCCTATAGCATGTGAGAGAGTTGCCTGGATTCACTCGATACTTGTCCTTAACTTGCATGCATAAATCTTCACAAATACAGTTTGACATGTTTTCATTAGCGATACTGTAGCTGTCCTTGCAAATTGTGTTTGTGAGCCCTAGTTAAATGCGAAACAGAGTTAAGCGAGGCTCTAATTTGAGGTGGTGATTCACGCCAACTCGACCATTGACCTAAATCATAAAGCTTGGTACACCTTGCTAGAACCAATTAGCTTATACAGGACACCAAATTCACAAGCTTCAGCCACAAAGAAGCATATTTATGGGTTCTCACCAGCAGGGGGAGTGTGCAGCACATTTTACAGTCGCAATAAAAAAAGATTCTCGCTCCCTCACAAGAAGGCTCCGCATATAGACTGGGCTCAGGTGCAATTTCCCCCTCTTTTATGAGACCGAGGGCAGGCTGAACGTCGTCCTCTGTCTCCTGACCACATTACTGCTAGCGCCTCTGTGTGATTTCATTTTCGCTGTGTTAGACAGCTCGCCATATCATTTTTGAGCTCTGGAGTAATGTATTTGAGTGCCCTTGGACAGACCCCAATCCTAGTGGCTTATGTAATCGTGCCGTCGGAGCAATAAGAGATTGTTGGCCTGTGCCTGCCTCTGTCACTTCAGCGCATGCGGTTCAGCCGTGAACGGTGAACGAAAGGGGCCCAGCCAGTCACAGCTGGATCTACACAATAAATATGCTACCGGCAACAGCAATGGCAAAACATAGTGATTTGTGGTCTGAGTTTATACTGTGGGAGCCGTGGGCAGACTCAACCCCACGTGAGCCGTTCCAGGCTGCTGTTGTACGCCTGTTTCAACAGATTTATAGCAATGATGACAAATTAATTTGATTAATGTGTAATGGGTCTTTAATGGTGCGGAGATTCAAACGCGAAGGTGGGGGAATCAGAACAAGTCAACTCACAACCTTATAACCGGATAACCGGAAGTTAGGAACCTAAATACCCTGCAGGTAGAAGCACAGGTGAAAACAATAATGAGGGCGGCAAACCCCGAAACGGAACGTGAAAAAAATCTAATTGATACACAATCATGAAAGCAAGACGAGAGCCGCAAAAGAAAAAAAGAAAAATAGAAAAATAAACAGCCATGAACCACTAAATAATGGCAATATTATGCCCCTGTCCAAAAATCTGCCTCTGCATGTAGATGATTTATTCAGTAAATCTAATCGAATTGAATCCACCATTAATTCAAAATGAAGTAAATGCATGTGGAATTAATTATCTTTTTACTGATTACCCTGTTGTCGTAAAAATTGTGTGAATGTTACACGTTTAAACCTCAGGGGGATGTGGCGAGCCCTGGTATTTTTCAACAGTACTTAAATACCTTCTCTGAATGCATGAGCCAGGCATGCATATCATTCTGCCTTCTTGGACTGAGAAACAGTGGCACATTCCTTTAAGAAAGCCCGTCAAATTGAGTGAGAGTTCCTCTTGCTGCTAAATTATTCAGGGTTTGGTTCATCTTCGCTGAGATGAGACGGCCGGGAGAAAATGCCACATCTCCACCACGTCCATCCACCATTTCCGTTATCCTTATCGTTATCGGCGAACGTGCAGGCTGTATGCACTTTCCTCTCTGCAGGAGAAAGGGCTGCTGGGAATTGTGAATCCGTCAGCATCGAGAGCAAAGAGGACAATACGAGCTTTTGCTAAAACTGGGATCAATGTAAAAATGATACGGCATAATGCTTTATATTTTGTTCTTGTTATATTTGATTGTCATAATAACTATCATAATGATTATAATAATCTTCATGTATTCATACATCGCGGTAAATTATTTTCAAGCACAGAAAGACACACACAAACACACATGCACACACACACACGCACACACACACACACACACATATACGCACACATATACACACACACACACACACACACACATATACACACACAAACACTCCAGCGGGTTCAGCGGTACAGCTCTGCGCACCCTTTTCCATCAGACGGCTCCAGTCCCCACCCGCCAGATCCCAGAGCCTGAGAAACAGCACTCATTCATCATGTGAGCCAGACTGGGTGTGTTGAAAAGACCGGAGAGACAGAGACAAGCAAGAGACATTTACAGGAGAGCAGGGAAGGGGGGGGGGGGGGGGGCGCGTAGTGAGGTCACAGTCTGCCTTTTGCACTGTGTTACATCAGGCCAAAAAAAGTGACCCTTTCCCACCTGCTCCAGCTATGGTACCTTCTAGAACCAGACAGGCAGTCTTCATCCACTGCCCTCTATTGGGACCAAACCTTATTAACAACGGATTCGACCCAGCTGCCCTTTTTCCTGCAAAACGGCACGTCATCATTTCGCCATTCACCGTGACTCACACAGCGGCTTGTTTTAAAGGGCTAGGTAACAGGCAGTCATGTGGACGTGTTCCTGTTTCATTGGAGAAGTGCAGCCACTGTAGAACTGATCAATAAACAGACAGAGGATTTGACGAGGAAATTAGCAAGTATCATAAGAACGGGTAGGCGACCCAGGAAAGGATAGTCACGCACTCTTGGCTCAATTTCCTTGCACCTTGTGAGCAAAATGACTGTATATCTTGTTTGCCAAGAATGTGATTTTTTTTTTGTAATTCCAGAGCTGATCAACTTTTTAATAAATCTGCACATAAACTGATCTTAAAATGTAATTTTTTTAAAGCATTTATAGGAAACGATTACAATCGAGGTGCATACCTTTCTGAGAAAGCACCCAACAGAAAATGTGAATAACAAATTTAATCCACAGCTGCTGATCACTGGCCCTGTCCTTGCCTGGTCAGGGTATAAGTTGGGTTCATTTGGCTACTTTAGATTCCCCTTGTGATACTCCAGCCATCCACTGTCTTCCAGGTATCATCAGCAAGAGGTGCTTTCTTTGAACTGGCGCTAGCTCTCTCCTGTGCTACTGTTCAGACTGTGGGGTATAAAACAACCGTTGGCTACAGCGAGAGCAGTGGAAGAACACAAGATTACAGTAAAACAATTTTTTTTTTTAAACCAATGGCAAAACAAACTGAGCAAACAGAGCATGGCCAATTTACAGATCAGACTGGCTTTTACAGACTGGCTTTTACAGATCAGCTAAATCTGGTTCTACAAGTATTCCTGACAGTAAAATCCTAAGTACTGTATAGCGAGCATGTTAAATCGGATCATTTGTTGTGGAATTAAAAAAGGCATTGTCGCCGGCACTAAGTTCCTATTCAAAGAGGTTTAGCTTGGAGGGTTTCAGACTTGCTGGGTTGACTGTGTCTGCGCTCCCTCCATGGTTTCCCGCCCCAGTCCCCCACCACGAGGGTGTGAACGAACAGGGCTTAGGGTAAGGTGTGGTTTCAAGTTCAGTACAATGATGCAGTTATTAAAGTAGTGACTGAAATCGGTTTCATGACCAGGTGACCGTTTTCTTTTTCACAAATCATTCCGCAAAATCCGGTGGGAACGTGGCTTCGGGATTGCGAGCGACATCGGAATCGCGTCATGCTGTGAGCTCATGACATTGTGGCTGAACACTGCAAGGTTTGAACCGTTCAGTGAAATGAATTAACTGAGCCCATTTCATCCAGTGTGCGGCCACAATATGAATTCATCTTGCCTAAGTTAAGACAAAGATCAGCTGGATCCACAATACTCACCTCTGAATTAGGCTAATGACTGTTTCTCACGGTCATGTATGCACATATGCAAAAACACACACTTAAAAGGCTTTGTGTATCATACATATTACATTTTAATAAATGCTCATAATTTACATTATTTGTTTTAATTGTACAAATATTTTATCAGACACAATACATTTCAACAAACGATGTAGCCTACCACCTCACATTATTTGCATGTTGCAAAAACTTGGATTATTATTATTTTATCTGAATTTCTGGATATTTCACCTAGACACACAGGGCACCTGAAATATCACACAGTTCACCAGAGAGCACACCAATTTGACTAATGTTGACAAACTCCACATGTAAATGCATTGCCTCTGGCTAGCCTAGCCAGACAGACACATTTGCACCATGCAGAACATGGGCATGAAATAGCTGTTTTTTTGGTATGAGAATATCTCCCTGGGGCCTTTCTCGCCCCATTCCTCCCTCCCCCCCTCTCTCTCCCAGCCTCGCTCTCAGCCTTCCCCTCCCTCTCTCTTTCCCTCTGCTGCATTGATGCCGCTGCCTCCGTCGGTGATGATGTCATCGCCTCAGTGCCGCGCAGCATCCCAGCCTTAGTCAATCAACAGAGCGATTCTGCCTTGTGGATTGTGGAGCACGCAGCGCCCCCGATACATTGCCCCCCCATCCCCGGTCCCCTTGGCGAACCACCCTGTACCAGGCCCCACAGAACATCTGGCGTACACCCACCCCGGGTAATCATCTGCCTGGGGTCAGTCTTGCCCGGCTGTGGGGGACAAGGGAGGTTGTCAGTTCAGCGGAGCCAACAGAAATAGCCTGTGGAGAAAAGAGCAGAGGCTGGACTGAGAGCCGCCTCAGAGAAGAACCCACTGCAGTCAGAAACGTGACACCAGAAAGGTAAGACTGTCCCTCGCCTTTGTGTCTGGTGGATAATGCCACTTTAACGATCACACGTAGGCTAGCCTATTTTTTTCCAGTTGGTATCATGACAGGTAGGGTCTGTTTTTCTGACCATCCACTGTCAACATCTCATATCACATCTTATGGGGCTGGAAACCAGGAATAATATAGGGTACTGCGACAGATGTATCCCTGCAAAAATCTTTGTGCTTTGCGACCCTTATCTTTAAATGGCAAGATTTAAACGATTGAAATGCACTGTCATTTAATGAGAAGAAGGGACAGAAATCAAACACATCGCTCAGATAGTGTTACTGTGTGACAAATATGGCTTGCAGTAATAACCCAGCTGCATTGTGCCTGGTCTGTGAAACTGGTACGTATCTTTTGGATGCCATCATTTAGATTGGTGTGATTTAAAAAATGTGAATCCGACACATTTGTTGGGGGCTGAAACAGAAGCCCTGTTTACAATTTCAGTTTCTGTTGTGTTTTTAACTCTAAATAGGCGTAAACATTTTAGATTGCGAGGAATATTTTGCTATTGCGTCCTACGTATGAATATACCTATATGAGATTTATCCTTATTTCAAAATGGAGGTGGTGTTTGCGAGCTTGGAGTCAGGGCGTCAGGGTACCCTCAGGTAAACAACTGGGGCACCCAGTTAGTTATTTATCATCGAACTAAAACAGCGAATATATGCAAATATGTCAATCTTTACTTTCCATTCACAGCTTTGTTGTAGTTCATTGTTTTTGTGATTTAAACGTTTACTTCGGAATTTAATATTGAAAAGACATCATCTGAATTCCTCTGAGGTTTTATGGTTAATATGCTGAGTTGTCAACTCCAATGTTTCCAGCGGCGTCACGTCAGAAGATTTGATAATGCAAAGTGAATGAACACATTCTGTGTTATTGTGCGTAATCAGCGATGCATTATTTATGAAAATATATCTGCACGTCTGTAGAAGTAGCGAGATGCTGCGTTGAATTGTGCTACATTTTTATTAAAGGCGTATGCCAGTGTACCTCGACTTTCATCACGTACAAATATATTGTAATAGATGGAATCTATGAATATATTATAAAATGTAGCCTATGTTTGGCTTTATTTCTGAATGGAAAGTCATATCAAAAGGGTTTCATATGTGAAGCTGTTTACGTAGCTTACCTAGAAATTAAAAGCGATCGCGTTCTTTCTTTGGGAAGACGCACCCATTTCACCAGACAGAAAAGGCTTTCATGGATATGAGGGGCGAAAATAGGAGAAAAGAAAAAAGGGAAGCATAATAATTTCATAATATAATATAGCAATTTCATTAAAATGTATTTAAAAAAAAAAAACTAGTTCTAATTGCTTTAATAATGTGCCGTCCATTAAGTAAGCAAGCATCGAGCATGGTATCTTAACGTGCTGACCTAAATAGGCTAGCCTTAGAGATTATAAAACTGCCGATCATATGCCAGTGTTAAGAATAGATTCTGCACATCGAAGGTGTAAATACCTGTACATGACACATCAAAAATTCTGAAGGATAGACTATAGATGAGAGAACAAATGTTAAATTATAAGAAATCCACCAAACACACCTGTAGGCTAGCTAGCCTGTATGTCTTTCCCAATTTCTGATGTGTCATTCACGGGTATAAGAATTTACTGTTAATGTTCGCACTTGAGAAGAAAAATAGGCCTCAATTCAATTATTTTGAATGACTAAATGGGATGACTGTCTTGCCCACTGAGCAGCTTACCGGTATTAGTCTACGTTATAATCACATGCAGTGGATGTATCCTTAATGAGTGAAAGTTATCATAGAATTAACTAGTCAGCTATTTCCCCATTTTACTTGCAAATGTAAAACAAATGATCAGTAAAAGACAGTCGGATGGCAGTGGGGAGAATGACTCAGTCTACATAGGGTGGTGGCGCTGCCAAACTGGCATTGCAGATGAGTCTTCATCCAGTATAGGCAGCAGGTGGGAGTTCAGGGTGGAGAAGGCCTCGGGGTAATCTCTGGCGGGCGGAAATGTAGTATAAAAGATGGAAGGGACTCTAGGTATTCTCCAGAGAGGATCTTCAGTTTTTTTTGAAGACATACAAACAAATAAATCTGATGATGTTGAATCTCATCTTATTGGCAAATTCCTGGTTACTTGAATGAATACTCCAGCTGTTATTGTGCAGCTTAGTTAATGCTTATACGATATATAATATGTTATTGACACATACCAATGTCATAAAATAAAATATCAGCGGTTACACTGGCGAAACACCTGATCTAGTAAGTAATTGGTTGGGTATCACAACCAGCCATACTGGTCGTCACTATGGTGACTCAACTAGAAGCAGGTCATATCGTAATACTGTTGGACCTCAATTTACGTAATCTATTTGTCCTGATTTTTCTGTGTTTCCCAGTTTGGAATGCTTACTCATAATTCTGGGCCTGTCCCATTGCTGCAATATCAGGTGATTTGGGAGCAGAAACACCTGCAGTCTGTTGCTGCAGTTATTGTGCACAAGGGCTTCTCAATCTGTGCAGCTGGAGAAAACAGTCCAAAGGTGCCCAATCCAGCCATAGTCCATATTGTCTGATGAGGCAGGGAATCCGGAAATCCTGCTGACTGAATGTCTTCCTCCCTTGGTGACATTATGGCCAACTGTGAGCCGCCCTGCATGACTGCCGGTGTAACTTGAGGTTGAACAGTGCGGCCATAGTCAACACCGGTATGGTCCATCCATACCATGCAGGGCATGAATGCACTAAACCAGTTCTTTAGATAGATGATTAGCCCTGTTAGCTGTGTAATCTACTTAAAATATATTTCTTAATAATAACATGACTCATGAGCTAGACATTTAAATTATACCTTGCCTGACATTGTTGTCTCTTACTGAATAAGAAGTACCTAATCATTTCTGTAGTACCAATATTGCTAACATGAGCTAATATTTTGAAACGTAGTACATACTACATCATTTCTTTTCATACTTAGCAAACTAACTACAGAGATAGCCACTGTCTAAATCTAGCCATCATACTAGGCTATGTGACTAGTCAAATGTTATCAGGTTAGTCTTTTTTTAGTTTTTTATTTGTGCAGCTTGAAGCTGGTTGACTAGTTAGTTAACTAGATAGCTAGCTTGCTAGTTAGCCTTATTAACTGCCTCTATAATGTCAGAATGAAATGAATGTTCTTGTTTAAGAAGGATACTTTCATTTGAATTTATTCACAATTACATTTATTTTCATGATTTAGCTATTGATTTATTAAATTATCTTTAGCAAATCAGTCTTAGTGTTATGTTCAGTTTGGGCCTGTTTTCATGATGGGACATCTTTTCCGGTACATTTCACAAAAATGCACCAAAGAAGGCTTCAGAAATGGCCAGTAAAAATGGCTTCCATGCAGTAAAATTGAAAGCTTTACTTTTTTTTTGTTAAACTGTTTGTGCCGAGCTGCAGTTAATAACATTGAAAAGCTATTTGTCTCAATTAACCATTGTCAGTGTAATAAATGCTACAAATGTAGTGCTGGCTGTAATGACATTTTTTTCACTTCAAATGGTCAAATATTTACCTTAGATTGTCAACAGCTGTATCTGTGTTCCAATCACCATCTCTGTTTCTCACACACAAATGCCCACCCAGCCACACAAGCTCACACACACAGCATACTGTATCTGTTTTGTTCTATATCTCTTTATTCAGTGGCACAAATGATTTTGTTTTATGGATTACAAAAGTTTATAGGAGGTAAATTAATTTCACCTGGTTTAATCTGGACAGTATTCTTTAATTCTTACTGGGGGGACTGGGTTCGTCGTATCTGTGTTACTGGGCTAATGTAATCCCAGGGCGTGGCTTGCCATTTTCGCCATGACTGCACTTCCTTTGTTGCTTTTATAGAGTGGATGCCACGCGTCTGTCTCCGCTGGCTGTAACTGACCATGCACGGCCCTTTCATAATTCAGCCACATGGCCGTTTCCTATGTCCACAGACGTGTAATATCCGCACAAAACAGGGTCTCTGATATTGTCAAAACAACATACAGATGCTCTGGTGATACAACAACACGCAGTCACGCTGTGAGCAAACTTGGTTAGGGGCTGCGCCTTTGGATTATTCAACTGAGGTTTCCGATGTTGTAACTTCATATTCAGATGGGTTCATTTTAATTACAAAATAAATACTATGGGAGGCACTAGGTCCCTTTGTCTTCAGTGATTTCTAATGTACAGCTTTTAATGTGGAATATACAGTACATACATCAAAATGTAATCAAATATTTTATTGCAAGAGCAATTTTGATTGGTTAAAGGCAGAAAATGTGGCTACTTTCTGCCTCAGCATGTTCGAAGCCCTCCTGAAAGTTATGCTGTTATCCAATTTCTGTAGGAACTCTCTAGGATCAATAATGGTCAAATAATAGTAATAAAGTAATAATCTGAAGCCACTACAAAATTGCCTGTACTTAATCAATTGTTCCATAACAGACTTCATTTTGAGACAAAACAACTGCCTCGAAGCGAAGACGTCATTGTGGTGTTGAAAAAATGTCGATTGATATTGACTGTAAATGATAAACTTTGTAAATTATAAGCATTGTTCTGTGGTGATTCAAACTTGGGGACCCCTGTGTATTCTGGTTTTTGTTTCTGTCAATTCCAGAAATTGTTTATTAGAGAAAATAAATTTATGTTCATTCAGAATTTTTGTGTTTGATTGAACTTCAAAATCTTGGTGTACATTTGAGACCGTGGTCTCATATAAACACCCTCGGGTGTTAAATGCACACCAACAGTATTAGATTTACACCAAAATTTTTGCTGTGAAGGATTCCAATATGATTTCGGCTGTCAATTAATCAATCAATCAATCAATCAATCAATCAATAATGCAATCTATTGCAGACTACAGTTTAGTTAGTAGTTCATTATACACTGGAAATGGCTTTTAGCTGGAACAAATGCCAGCAGACACAGAGTTCACTAGGGCCGCGTTTGGGAAGCCCTGTTCTAACGTAATACTTTTCTTTGAAGTGTGACGTGTCCATCGCTGACCTGTCCTCGTTGTCTCTCCCCTCAGGTTATAAATCACCCCTCCCCACCCCCGGCCCCCACCTGACGGTTCCCTCCTCGGCGTACCTCTAAGCGGGCGGCACCATGGCAGGCGCCTCTGTGAAGGTCGCGGTGCGGGTCCGCCCTTTCAACTCCCGCGAGATCGGCAAAGACAGCAAGTGCATTATCCAGATGACGGGGAACACCACCAGTGAGTATCCAAACCTACAGGTCTCCCTCCCACCGCTCTCTGAACTGGGGGCTTTGCGTGGACCTGTGCGAGTGAGCTCAGAGCGAGAGGGCCAACGTTTTCCATTGATTCCCTGCAGTGCTACGCTCTGTGGTGTGGCGAAATGACAACTGTGTCTTCGGAATTAAGACCTGCAGAGATTTTTGAATTGTATGACATTTTACCATGTCAATGTCACTTATGATACTGTGTGTGTGCGTGTGTGTGTGCACGCGCGTTGGATGGTTGCATGCATGGTAAATAGATCAACAGATTAATATGGGGGAGGTATAAGAAGTTATGAAGTTTAAGAATGGCAGCAGTGGTTTGTAAATATAAAAATCTGTGTTTGAAAGCTATCATTTAAACCCAGATAAGTAGGCTTATGTAATTTTTTTCCCACACACAAACAAAACTGGTGTCCTCAAATTTGTTTGTGCGAATGTCGCAAATGTAAGCCAGTATTTACCATTTACCTTTTAAGAAACCACATTTAGATTTTAGTGATGTATTTTGGGTACACAAAATTAGTAATGAGTTATTAGCCAGCATTCATTTATCTGTGTGCATTTACGTTTATTTATGAAAACGTAAAAGTACACAGGCATAAAACTCAGGAATAACCCCCTGTCAGCCACTGCGTTTGAAATGGATAAGATTGGCTGTCCAACTAGTGGAAATGGCTTATTCTGGATCTATTTTCTATAGATCGTTTATATAGAAAGTAGCGATTTTTGTAAGGATGATGCATGGCTGTATGCTCTGTATGCTATTTATTTTTTGCATTTGTGATTAGCTGTACAGTAGGCTACAGACCTATTAAACAAATTAATCCATCGTTATGATCGAATTAACACTTGGATTTTTGAAAAACGTTTAGCACTTTAGGAATCTGTGCCGTGTACAGTAAAGCACTTTAGGAATCTGTGCCATATCGTTAGCCTTATAGCATAATTGCCTAACTCATTTGTTAAGGTTTTCAGAAAACGCGTAAGAACTTTTTATTTATACTGTAATAGTAAGTAAAATATAACTTAGGCAATTATGCTATGAGGCTAACGATATCCAGTAATTAGATGAATACATTGCCAGTATTTAACTGTACAAACTGCAAAATTGGGGTTGTTATTAGTTTGGTCCAAAAAAAAATAGTATATATACTTTTTTTTACCACTAGTCGTTGACTTGCTAGAATCTTATTTAACTTCATAAGGTTACTAAAATCTTTGTTATCTTACCAGCTGGGTTACCTGACCTTGACCTCCAACACATAGTATTGCTTGAAAAATCAATGATCATAGAGCTCTTCATTATTTCCAGTCTAGTGGTTTGGTCTCATTCCCCTTCGCTGAACCTGGGTTCTGATGGCTGCTCTTGGTTTATTTCCAATGGACTTTTAAAAGCTTCCTGTCTGACTGCCGTGCTTCATTTTTGTAGATTGACTCGCACTGAGACAATGTTAATGTTTAGCGTAACCATGTAATTCCATTTCCGTTAGCTACTACTAGCTGTGAGTTATATATATATATACCACTCCATGTGATCCTGCGTGATCCCTCAGGCAAATACGGAGCTCCGGTCAAATGCTATAAGGTTATCTACACTATTCAAACACTGAAGAGAGCTTTGTTTATTTTGATCAAATTGTATTTGAGGAAACAGAGAATTAATAGTGGTGATAGAGCATGCCCAGGTAATTTCTGCTCAATAGTTCTAGCCTTGTCTGTTTTTTTGACTTGACAGTCTGTGTCTGTGTCTGAAAGTAGTGTGAACCAGCCTGCATTTCGTGCCCAAAAATATCACACTGCTGCAACATCACAGCTATATGCAGCATTATATGTTAGCAAGGAGCCAATAAAATAATTCAAGCTGTGGTTGAAAAGTATGAGTGAAGCTTCCAAATAATCTGATTCCAACATTGGCGTGGTTCACGATTTCTGAAGCCTGTGGTCGAACAGCCAGAATAATCCCAGTAAAGGCTTACCTGGTTTTCCAGGTAAACAAACTAAGGCGTCATGTTTTACACATGATTAGGGGAGTCTCTGGTGGTTTCACTTCTCTGAGTCAGCGATGTATATGTGGATAAGCAGTTCCTCTTAAAAAGGAAAACGTAAGAAAAGACACATTTTCATTTTGTGAGTGAGCCAATGCGACATTGTTTGTTGGCCATTTTACCCCAATCCAGGGAGCAGAAGTGTGGGAAACCAGGAAAGACTGAGTGGGATTGGTCAGGGAGGCTTCTCTAGAGATATTTCATTTCCAGTCTACCACACAAGGCAGAAGCCATTTTGTCAATAATGGATGAAGCTTTTGAAATATTCACTGTTCGGCCTAAATTGGTGGTCTTCTCCCTCCCTACACTGTTTCCGTGGTGTTCTACGGAATGTTTCCAGATCCCAGGATTCCACAGTGGACAGGATGTTCATCTTGTTTCTCTTTCTTATTGCAGTTTCACAGTTCTTCCCCTACTCTCCTTAATGGCTTCTCTGGCATGTCTGTGTCCTTTAGACTCACAAATTCAAGCTGACGTACTGGTCTTTATTGAGACCATTAATTATGTTTAATGACCTTAGAAGACAAATTACAGGAAATAAATTAGAGGCCGAGAATGCAAGGGGGAGTTTTACAGTAAGAGGAAATGTCTCCATCTGTCACCTGACATCTGTTTTCAGCATGTGGTCCAGCTGATGCATAACATTCTCAGAGTGTTTTTGTGATATTGTTGCAAGTCAATCACAAAAACGTTTCTGGGATGTTATGTTTTGACTGGGTAGAATTTGTGTACTGACTGAAATAAGGAATACTGAAACAGGAAATTACATGCTAAAGGAAAAAATAATCAAAATTAGCATTTTTACTCAGCCTCAGGGTGTAAGCCCACTTACCTCCAAAGCCCTCAGGCGTTTTCTGTCTCACCTCAGAACTTTCCTGCTAGCTTCATACGTATCATAAAGAGGTTTCAGGCATATGACATCAGATGGATACAGTAATTTATCTACACAGAGGTCTAACCTAGCCAGTCAACAGCCATGCCACCCTATAAACTTCCTCATGGCTGGAGCAACTCTATATGGGGTTGGGTTTGATTAGCACTTGGATGGAAGACCTCATGGAAAAAAAACAGTTTGTTACACAAATAAGTGTTGGAGGTAGGCCATTTGGAGACTTCTCTCTGAAACAAGTAATTTAACAAAATGCCCATTTGGGATACTGTGCTGTAGGAGGCTTTGGATGCTTCGGATTTATTTTATTAGGTAACTAACTCCCCGCCCCCCCCTCTTGACAGATAGCGCCCCAGGCAACTGCCCTTTTGTTGCCTATGCCTACAAAACTGGCCCTGTTCGTATTAGACGTTAAACAGTGTTCTTAACTCACTGTGGTCATTAGGTTCAGTTGCATATATCACAAAGGGTGCTCCCTGGGGTCCTTGCAATATTTCTTATCAAGCTCTGAATGTGGCTATCTAATCACAGCCCAGTCTAATTGGCTAAGTAAATCCCTACATCTGAACCTCAGCGGATGTGTGGCGAGCACTCGGCTGCAAAATGGCCGATTTTCATCACTGAGGCGAGTGCCACGCCCCTAACTGCTCCACTATAAGAAGCCTTATGAGATTAATGAAATGCTCTGTACAAATACAATCCATCATCAGCATCCACTCTGCATTTTCAGATTCATGGAACTCTCAGGCAATGTTTTAATGACTTTGAATCCTCCTTCAAATCCAGGCTCAGTGCCTATTGCATACTTAGTTTCTCATAGATAGTTGCCTAGTTCTCCAACTGATGAACAGCTTTCAACTTTTGCATAATGACTTCATGCACATTCTTCCCATTTTTAAAAATGTGTGGCAATATTTGCATCAATACTCACATGAAGGGTATGATGTGAGTATATCTTCAATAGGATTATACTCCGTTTGATACAGACATCTGATGTATTCATGGTTAATTCGTCTTAACAAGTGTTTTAGTCTTGTAATGAGACTTAAAATCTTATTTTTTTCCTCAAAAGAGGAACATATTAGCTTGTTTTAAGTTACTCTTTGCTTGACAAGTGAAATCATCTTACCCCACTGGCAAATCTTGAAATGAGTAAAACTATCTCACCCCACTTGCAGATAAGTTTGTCTTATTTAGCAAAAAAGTAACAGAAATAAGATTCTAAAGTCTAAATATAAGATTAAAATGCTTGTTAAGATTTGGTTTTTGCAGTGTGATTAGTTCATGGTTGATTTTTTTAAGGTTAGCTGCAACAATTCAAGTGAAATTCGCAATCATTTCAAAGACATTATGTTACATTACATTACATTCATTTAGCAGATGCTCTTATTCAGGTGACTAAAATGTATTAGACATTCTCTACTTCCATGGATTAACAGCTAGCATTACAAAGTATGTAAGACCTAGCCCATTTTCAAAGGATAGGGCTTTTTAAAGACGTTTACTTAGCAGTGCTATGGTCCTTTTTTTAAATTATTTTTAGTATTTGAATTTTTTTGACAAAATACAAGTGTCCTGAATGACAAAAACATGTTGTAGTGAAAATATTTTCAGAAATATAACTTATTACATTTTTTATTGAATGTAGGTAATGCAGGTTTCAGAATTGTAGAATGCGGTAATGGTTCTTGCGATTAATACCAGAGACTCATGTCCCCTACAGGGAACAAAAATGACTTGTCGGGTCTTAGGAGTACGGATATGGATATATGATATGAACAGATTGACAGCCGAGCTTTCTATTGCCCGGTGATTCCACCGAGTGTATGTTTGAAGTATTAGAAGTTCCCGAGTCTGACAGCAGCCTTGGCCCCGCCGGGCTGTGGGATCTGTTCATTGTTTGCGGGCATAAAGAACCATCGGGCAGACCTTTGGGAATGGGGTGATGTAATGGCAATTCTGGTGCCTGTCGCTGGAGGCAGACCTGGGGGAGTCAATAGCCCACTGTTTGCTTAGCCCGAGCCGGTGCTTTGTCTCCATGTTACATGCGGCTGTGTGCTTGGCCATGGCTGGGAAAGCGTTAATAAACCCACAACATCCCATCATGTGAAAAATTGGTGTGGGTTTGAGTAGTCGGCAAGTCTGGCTCCAGCCCTTTATTTAATCACCTTGCAGAAGGGCAGTGGCCAGGCTTGAGCAGTGAGCTCAAGGAGACATAGAGAGCCCTTTGAGTCTTAACAAAGCGGCCTGGCCGATTTCATTCCCCCAGAAGAATGCAAATGTCCAGCCGAGGGCTGTGTGACTAAGATTAATGGATTAATGGAGCTCCTTGGCTCCTGTAAATAGAGCCCTTTCTCAGCTGTTGTCATGCTGGATCCTCTGTCATGCTCTTTTGATCATTTGCCCCTTCAGCTTACAAATATTGTGTTAGCTGAATCAACTCGTGCTGTAATTTATGTGTGTACTGAGGCAACACTAATTGAATAGGAAATGCCCATCTGGAAGAGGATACATCCACTTTACTGTACAGACTACTGGAGTACTTGCACTACTGGCATGCTGGCTTCTACTGTGAGATGCTACTCATTCAAAAATGCATTTTCACTGAGAGTAGCTAATGTGATCATGGTAAATGTCACCTCATTGCAAAGATTTCCACTGCTAATCCACAAGACTGTTCGCAAACTATAGCTCACCCTCAAAGTCACACAGTTTAGCCAAATAAGTGACCGTTCATGATGATAATATTGATCTCTGATGATGGTAATTGTGATCCCTAATGATCATAGTAGTGATCCCAAATGATCCCCTCCATAATATTGACTCCCTCATGTCATCTTTGAGAGTGTACCTGGTGATGCCCAATGTCAGTCTTCTGTGTAATTGAGTGGAGTCTATGGCCAGAACCTCAGTGGTAGTCCAGCTTGGAGAGGAAGGACTCAAATGTTCCCCTGGAAGACAGGATGGGACTGCTTATTAGTACAAAAGGCAAAAGGTGGGAGTATTAGTGGGTGGGGATGGGAGGGAAACCAAGTTGCAGTGGTGGGTCTTCAGGCTGTGTTGGAAGATGGCCAATTATTCTGCTGTCCTGACCACAGAGAAATCTGGGAAGTGTGTAGGATTTAATCATCAATTGGAGGATCTGGATGGTTCTGCTGTATTTTTTTGGGTTTGTTTTTAAACATGGTAGGAACTGTAACAGGTAGCCAGTGGCCCGCAGCCATACCACCATATACCGTGGTCCTGTAGACTGGCTGAAGCGAAGTAGGTTTGGCTTAGTACGTGGGTGGGAAACAGCCAGGGGAAATTAAGTTGCTGCTGCATGTGGTGTTGGTGGGCCATTAGGGGGTGGTTTTCCCCAGTAGTGTAGTGGAGGGTATACGCAGGTATACGCAGTATACCCACTTCTTTCTTAGTGGGCATAGAGTATACTCACTTCTTGTTCCTCACTGGTGCACGTATCAATTAGTAGTCATCAATTTGCTAAATTACAGTAAACCCACTTCTCTAGAGTTTACCCACTTCTCCAGGCACTACTACACCCTGGTTTTCCCTCAGAACCAAACGAGAACCACAATTTTATAGCGGTTTTTATAGCAAAAATTAGAATTTCCCTGATTTGCTCTGACATGTCTTGAGATCTTGAAAAGCAGTCCATATTACATTTAAGTGATATGCAGAGGGGTGTGACATTAGCAAGTTTTGAAAGATTGCAGACAAGATGTGCGGCCACTATCCCAGGAAACCATAAAGGGCCATCCAGACATTTGATGGATTCAATACACTTAAAAGAAGTGCCTCAGATCCCAAGTGTGGTCAAGATAGTGAGGAGGAGAGTGTGGTCTACAGTGTCAAAAGGTATAGAAAAGTCCAGTAGGATTAGAACAGAAGAAAAGAAAGATGCTTTATTTGCACTTCAGTGCTGGAGAGAAGGGCAGTCTCAGTGGAGCTACTGGTCATGATCGGATTTCATATAAGGGTCTTTTATGGCAGTTAAATGCTGCGGCTCGGCATCTTGGAACAATTCCTATTTACATCATGAAACGTGGCAGACAAGAATGTTTTTTTACCCCACAATGCACCAGCAGGATGTAAGAAAGTGAAAATCAGATAACATAACATCAGATATAATATAAACGACTGGTAAAATTAAATAGTATGAAAAAATAAATTATCATCATCACCTAACATCAAGTTCAAAGTAAAAATAAAATGTAAGTTATTGAAAAAGGAAATAAAATGCACGAATAATTAAGAAATGACAGAATAAATGCAAAAGACAAAGCATTGACACACCGGCATTACCTATTACTGCCAGTTGTAAGAAAGGCTTGGCTGTTCTAAATGTACCATGCCCTTCCCAGCTGTTGATGTAATTGTCTTCTCCTTAATCTATTTTTTATGGGGGAAGCAATGATTCATCCTTCAATTTGCCACAAAAGGAACAAGGCAGAGGGCAGTATGATTACAGCAATCGGCAGCTGTCTGAAGAGCTGATGCCACATTATGCGAAACCGAAAGACACTGCCGTGATATCTTTTTGGAGCACTGTGCCACCTTCCCAAAATGCATTTCACATGGTGTATCAGTCACAGAGCTGAAGGAGTAGGTTGCCATCACCTAGGTCGAGCATCAAAGCAGAGATTCTCAATTCACACCAAAACAAAGCCTTTTTAATTGAGTGTGTCCATTCTTTGGACATTACCAGACTTGCTTATACTCATCACAGTGACAGCTTATACCACCAAGAGTAACTGACAACCTGGGTCCCTCAAGCTGGGGAGCAAAACCATACATTTTTCTTCCTGGTCCTTGGTAGTCGTTGAAACCCAACTTGATGCTGTCATAATTTCCTGGTTGCACAGTGAATGTCCAGCTGGTATCTTTGAATGACTCAATGGAAATGGCACAATGGCATCAAATTTGTAATTTTGTGAATCAGAGTCTTTGATCGATTGAGGTTCTAGATACTGTCTCAATTGGCTAAAACAGGAATTTAATAGGCTAGTTTTACATTTCTGAAATAAAAATAGATTGTTTATAAATCTCTTATTCATTTTCCCAAGTGTGATTATGTCACCTGTGTTTCAGCCCCATCTTTGAAGCGATTCAATTTACACAGTGTGGGTTGTGTCAATGGCATATCATCTTCGATCTTTGCACTTGCGTGCCAGATCCCACAATACCTTGCGAGAGGAGAGAGTGCTTAGCAGTCGCAGAGTCAGGGCTGTTCATATATGCGTTTCATTATTTTTATTATTGTTTTATTATGCAAAATTTAATTATTTTAGCACGATTTTATAACTTTATTATTCCATTTACTTACTGTTTTTAAAACGGACGTCCTGGTTTTATTAACTTATCTGGTTTTATTAAATCTTGATAATGCAAGATGGTTTGAAGGATTACCGGTCTATGCTGCTTTTTGACCGCTAACCATCTGGTAAGAGATACGCCAACGTAAACCTTACCGGAGCCTGTGCCTCCCAACGGGCCCAGTTTTTGGGCCCTTGTCGCAACTTTACTAGTTCCTCACAAAATATCCCTGCTTCATCGATTCTCTTGTGTCCTTTTGTCCTGTGCAAACTACCACCGCTGGAGAGGTAGATTTGTTTGTCTCGTGCATGGATGTGTCATGGTTCGTGGGTTTTTATTTTCTTTTCCGTTGCGGTTCTCGTCCTTATTTCCGGATTTTTTCCACATTCCGTTCCGGGGTTTGCTTTCCCTCATCATTGTTTTCACCTGTGCCTCTACCTGCAGGGTATTTAAGTTTCTCACTTCCGCTTCGAGTTCGCCCTATTTTAGTGGGTTGATTTTCATTTGGCTGTTTAGCCACAAAGAATTATGTCTTTTCTTTCTTTGCATTTATATTGTTATTCACTTTATTGGTCCTCACTCGTGAATGACTTGTTTCTGATCCCCCTGCCTTCGCGTTTGATTATCCGCCACTAAAATCCATTACAGGATGATGTTCTCACCCAGACCAAGGATCCCTGGGTCCAGCTGGGAGCTAGACCCAAAGCCCCAGTCAGTTCAAGATATTCCGCCGGTAAACAGATTTGACATCTTGGATGAGCAGGATATTCCTCCTTTGGCCGGACATCTAAAACGGCTCTTTCCTCCTGTACCATCGAATGGGTCCCAACGCTTGCGATCGAGGCCGGCACGACGTATTCCACAGTGATATTGGAAGAGTATCAAAATCCCCAAAGGACTGGCAAGCATTTTGTCAATTTAGGAATAAGTGCATTTGGAAAGAATCATCATATTTTGTTAACAGATTGTCAGAATGTTATGGCAATCCTGGTAAATTTGGGAAAACTCTTAAGGCGCTAAATAATGTACAGGTCTCTCTTCTACCAAAACATCTTATTTATGATTCTAAATTTGTATCAGATAAAGAGCAAATATGTAATGTGTTTAATGAATATTTAATTTCTTCTGGTAATCTATTTGAAAATCTCTGCCCTGCAACACTCCCAGGATGGAAAAGTTTATCGGGTTGAATCTTTCACTGAGGTTTTTTTATGTGCATGAGGTACTTTATGAGTTAATGACCATTGATCTAAAAAAAAAGCTACTGGTGCTGATTTTCTTGATCCAATATTACTTTTGCTGGCAGCTCCCATTTTGGTTTTACTGTTGACTCACATTTTTAACCTGACTATTCCTAACGTTTGGAAAGTAGCTCATGTCTCTCCTTTATTTAAAAACAGTGAGGTTAGTGACCCAAATAACTACCGCCCAATCTCCAAACTTCCTTGCTTAGCAAAAATTTTAGAAAAATTTATATGAATATTTTTTTCTTATTTATCTACAAATAGCATTTTAAACTTCTATCAGTCTGGTTTTAGGCCTGGGAACAGTACTGTGACTGCAGCTTGCAAGGTGGTAAATTATATAATTTGTTCACTGGACAAGAGAGAGCATTGCTTTGCCCTATTTATCGATTTATCAAATGCTTCTGACACGGTAAATCACACTATTCTTTTAGATAAGCTTAAATCAATTGGCTTTGATAGTAATGTAAGTGGTTTGAGTGTTACCATAATGGCAGAACTCAAGAAATAGTGGCGAATGGGCATCAGTCTAGTTTTCTTGGGGTTTCCATTGGGGTGCCCCAGGGCTCCATATTAGGTCCTTTGCTTTTCACTTTATACATAAATGATCTTGGCTCATTGATTACAAATAGTTCTGTTCATTTTTATGCACATGATACCATAATGTATACTTCAGCACCCTCAGTTGATAAAGATTTCACAAATTTACAGGCTTTACATTTTCATGCCATTCTAAATGCTCTATTAGATCTTAGACTTGTGCTTAACCCAACTAAAACAAACTATATGCTCTTCAGTAGATCAAAAACTAAACATCTCAAAACATTTTTATTGTATACTATGGATGAACTTGAAATTCAGAGAACCCAAGGTTATAAGTACTTAGGCATCTGGTTAGATGAAGAATTCTCTTTTTAAAAACATGTTGAAAAACTGGTGAAAAAAACGAAAATATAAATTGGGCTTTTTCTACAGTAACACAAACTGTTTTACAAGAGCATGAAGATTAGAAGTTCTACAGAAAATGTTTTATCTGTGTTGGATTATGCGGATATAATCTACATGCATGCATCTGCCAGTACCCTCAAACCACTTGATGCAGTATATCATAGTGCACTCAGGTTTATTACTGGTGCTAATTTCAGAACACATCATTGCATATTATATGAGAATGTCGGCTTGACATCTCTTAGTGTCAGAAGGGAATTCCACTGCCTTATGTTCATTTATAAAGCAGTGTTAAAGGTCCCATATCATGGAAATTGGAGTTTAGCTACTTTTAGCATCTATATGCAGTGTAGCATGATACTTATGTGCTGGTATATCGGTACTACCTGCCATTTTATTGTTGTCGCATAAGAAAAAAATCACTCGGCTTAAAAGTCTGGTCAGAATTGGCTCCAGCTGTAACATCATTACTGGACTCTTGTGAAAACAGCCGGATGTCATTTTCATAAACCCGCTCTCCTTCAGCCTCTAAAGAACAGGGTAGGTATACAGTGATGTGGTAACGCCAGCCTTTCCATTCTTTACTTTTGCCTCTATCACCACAGAGTATAATTACGAGCAAGTGGAGAGTTCATGACAAGCAAATCTGGCCATGTTAAATGTGCTATGTCAGGGCACTTTTAATCTTTCCAGCTACAATAGTAAGCGCTTCGACGTTTACAGCTCTCTAGCCAAGCTGCCCGGTTGCATACGGAGTCCTGTAACGTTAACCCATACGACCGATACCATTCATTACCTTCTGAATAGAATCCAACGCAAGTTTTGGTGCCACTGTAAAATACAATGCACAAGCTTCCGATTGCTAACATTATTTAACGACGGCTCAGTCCGTAACCGCAGGTAGCCTACTGTTAGCAAGCCAGCTAACGTTAAACTCGTCAATTTTATGAAAGCAAAACTGTCTAAAGTGTGGCTGTATTTTACCCAAAATTATTCAGACGAATGCTTAAAAACAATAGCTTGCAGAGGGGGGAATACGTCAATAATGTCACATTTGTTGACCTATAAAATACATTTGAAAGCATGCAGGGATACATCTCTGACTGCTTGAAAAGTAATATTTAAAGAGTTAAGAGGTAATCGCTATATTGTATATATGTTACATGTATTTGCCTTTGTAAAAAATACGTTCTTTAATGTCTTTGTTTGCTCTTTTGTATTAGTTTTTTTCGGTTTTTCGGAATTAAAGTGTAGCGAAGACAAGAGTAATTGTGATTCCCGGTCAGTTAGCCAATCAACGCAAAGCATGTGAAAAAAAACCTCAACTGCCCATCCAAAACGGGCTGTTCAGCTGAAAGAGTAAAAAACTCAATGGATTTATATATATTTTTAAATATATTGCAAATTTTATATCTGTTCCCTTTTAGAGTTTAGATCTATTGGGCAGTATACTTGTTTTCAAGAATATTTCACTCCCTCTAACCCACATATGAATACTGAAACTGGAAAGGCTGCTTTTATCTTCTATGCACCTTTTAAATGGAATCAGTTATAGGTTACCCTCAAATTGGACAGACTGACTAGTATTGAGGTTTTCAGGTTTATTTTGAAAGATTTTTTTCAGGAATCTTGTACTTGCTTTTAATATCTATTGTTTTTAAAATAATTTTCATATTGTTCACACTACTTTTGTAATATTTTAATTTATTGTTGTGTTTTCTTGTTGCATTGTTGTATTCTCAGGGCGCCATTGTAAAAGAGAGCTTTGCTCTCAATTGGCTTATCCCTGGTTAAATAATGGTCTCTATCTACCTATCTATCTATCTATCTATCTATCTGAAGCTAACAAATCTTTACTACCTATTACTACGAACACATAGAAGTAGAATAGCTTTTTTATGCCACTATATTTTTGTATTATAGAAAGGCAGCTCAAACCATTTTTGTTTCTGAAGGGAAAGTGGGCCACATATCACAGAGTTTGATATTGATTTGCCATTGCTCTTAAGTTGCAACTAACTGCACACACAACCAGAGAAGTCTCTCTTTAACCCCTCATAAACATTGTGTGCCCTCACACCTGCTGTTCTGGAATAATATGAATCAATACAAAGATGTAAGAGGCAAACAGCATACCACATTTATCAATGTCAATGGCACCTTTGAAAAGACACCTATTTTCACTATTCCCTATTGGCATGGAGGACAAATTTAGAAGCAAGCTATTATGCAACTCAGAAGAATAGGTTGCCAAACTGTGAATGCTATGTCACTGAGTGATATCCCCATAAGGGTTTTTGCAACATATAGGGGCTTTAAATTTGGTTCCTCTAGGGCTTTGTGTCACATACATGCATGTTTTTTTCTCCAGTGTGTGCTATTAATTATTCCAGTGTCTGCTATTATTAATTCCTTCCCTTGTCTCCACGCTTAGTATTCCTTTTTTCCGTTTACCTGTAATATATCAGATTTTTCTGTGTTCCGCTACGGGTTTTGCTTTCGCCTCTGTGATTAGTGAGTTCACCTGTCTTGCATTTTCGCTCACTATTTATACCCCGCTTCTTCCTTTTCTCGTCGCTTCCATGTTATTTCATTTAACATTCTAGCCGGTAAAGGTATAGGAGTTGTGCATGCTATCGAGCGCTTTGCTTATCAATGCGGGACTTGTTAGCCGTACAATTTAGAAAAAGTAAAGTGCGCTCTTTCGCTCTTATTTCAGAGCAGAGGTTTTGGTTTCTTTGTTTCCCACTCAAACCTATGAGTGCTCTCGCCCTAAGGTTTAGGGTTCTTTTATTTTTCTCCTTCTTTTCTTTTGTTCACTCCACAACGGGAGTTAGATAAGTGTAACTGCTTATTTCTTTTGTTTGCTCGGATATCGAGCTCCTCGTTTTTTATCACAAGGTTATTTGTGTTCTTCTTATTTCCCCCATCCACTACGGATTATTGTCCGTCTTAGTGGTGTTCGTTTAGAACACTTTTAGCTTCCTCATCTGCCACACCTGGACCTCCAATATTTACTCCATTTCTCTGGGCATAGAGATCCCCTACAATTTCACCTCATTGGCAATCTTTTTGTCTTATTTAGCAAAAAAGGTAATAGACATAAGATTTCAAATCTAAATATAAAATGAAAATGCTTGTTTTTTGCAGTGTAGATACTCATTACATATTTAAACTTCTCCACATTCACTTCCAGAAGCCCTGATGGCATCCAATGAGGAACAAATCGGCTCCCATTCTAAAAATAGGCCAAATGTTCTGGAGGTGCCCTCACAGGCTCAGTGGACCACTCACTAAAGTTCAGCACAGTGTATGAATGCTTTCTCAAGGAGCATAAGAGAATAAGGTAGGAAAGAGTGACACAGAGTACAGCTCTGTACGTTCACTGACCTTCCTCCATCACTCTAATACATGGTGAACGGATCATTGACCTTGTCACCTTTGTGGTGCCTTAGTCCAGTCAGCAGGCAGCAGTATTCTGCTGGTTATGTATTGCAATAAAATAACTTACACCTATTCCATCAGCAAAAACCCACCTACTATGTTTAACATGTTCTATGTTTATATGGTAACACTTGTACTATATGTTATACAGCAGTAGCAGACATGATGCTGTCATAAGCATGAAATCACACCTATCATCAGGCACGTGCAGAGGATGTTAGAGGGGCACGGGCCCAAATTCATAAAAGGGCACGCCGGCGATTTTTGCAAATAATTAAATAAATATATGCTTGGAAATATTAAAATGTATGTATTCAGGGTTTTTCCTGGCAGAGAATATGGTTATAGGATATGCGAACGCACGCAGCAAATTTCTGTTCCATAAATTTTACCGTAAATACAGTTTTTGGAGTATATATGTAGGCTATGGTTGTAAAGTACCAGTAGGGTTGTGTTCAGGAGTTAGGTTTTAGAAATCAAAGGTAATTGAATATTATACCAATTATGATATTTTGATAGCGCACAAATAGAAAAATAAATAAAGAACACTCAATCACTGACTGGGAAGAAACAGAATTGTGGGTCTTATATACACATAGGAAAGGGAGGGGGAACAAACGACGTGAGGTTAACACATTCGGTAAACAATAATTCAATCACGAGAACATAACGAAAACATGGAAGGGACTCGGAAACATGCATAACAAACAATGGGCTCGAATAGGAGCGGAGTGTGCACAGTAATCAAGAGAGGTGAAGTCTAAGTACAAACAGCTGGAGCGAATTACAGAGGTAGCTCAGGACCAGTTAGAAATGCGAGTAACAAAGATAAAGCGGAGAAGCTGGTTAAATGTTAGTATCTAACTATAAGACAGACAGTTAGTTGTTAGTATACATTTATGTTAATTGGTTTTAGTAAAGTGCACGTAACTAATAAAGCACCCGAGTGATTGTTACCGCGAGTTAGTAATATATACAATTATACACGGGAAGGAAATCAGGAAGTAGCAGAAAACGAAACTTCGGAAATACAGCGTTAAGCCACGAAACCTCCCGAAGTCACCCGAATAGTGCATGCACGAGACTGGGTAAACAAACACACAGATGAGACTCGGACAACCCACGAACAGAGGGGAATGCAATGATGAAATGAAAAATAATAAATATCAAATAATAATACAAACAGAAAAACAGATGTACAGAACATAACAGGTAGCCTAATTCAAAATTGGAGCGTGTTCCATCCAACTCGCTGCGTACACTATGTCTCCCTACTGGGTCGCCTCAAAGATTTAGGTTGCACTGTGCCACAGAATAGCTGAGCCTCATTTCTATACAGTTGAGGGTTCTGCTTGTTCTACTCATCTCCTAGTACTGAAATCTTGAATGCGACTAGTACAGTATACATCGCCATCCGCTAGCCGAAAGAACATATTGCACCCAAAAAATTTAATTCATTTGGATATTAATTTATTTGCCGTTTTCTCAATTATTGTCATTTTGGCCGTCGCGATTTCCCTTTGGCGGTCCGTGAAATAATTCTTTTAAAACAAGCCCATGACTGAGGTTGGTTCAAACACTGCTACATGACAGTTAATTAATGATACATGCAAAGAAATTAAGTGTATTTCAATAAATTATTCTCACATGTAACGTATTACATTAGCTAACTAGCTATCGGTAAAACTACTGTGGTGAGATGGGACCGTTCTTTTAAGTTCAGTGGATGGGACACAAGAACTCGACCATATTCCACTGATTCCCACATTACTAGCAAAAGGTATCAACGCTAACGATAGCTAGTTGGCACATTTTGAGCTGCCAAATAGTGTCAAGCAATTTCTAAAGCGCATTAATATCAATATAAAACGAAAATTAACAGTATATTTATACTTTGTTTGGCTACATACCTGATGTCTGCCTCAAAGTAACTCATCACACTGACTGACTGACGACTGTCGAGTGCCTATGCATGCGTATGCGTACAATTTTGCGTGCGTGCGTGCGTTCTTTCATCATAGAAAGGCTTGGTGCCCACACAGTGCTCGCCGCTGCGGCGGAAACCAAGAGGGAGGGTAGAGGTAGAGGGCATCGCCAGGGAGCACCACTCTCCCGACCCGATATTTTGATTCAATCAATATATCTGTTCGGCAGGGCAGGCTGTGCGCAAACAGGAATTTATTTATTTATTTATTTACAATATATATATATATATATTTTTTTTTACTGAAAAATGGCACTTCTCTATAGCAGGGCAAACGGCAGGTGCTCAAGCCCCCTTTGAGGTCTATGTGTGCACGTGCCTGCCTATCATAAACAATCACGACAGCTAATTACAGCTTATGATAGGTGTCATGACACTGTCATAGAACACTGTCACTGATAATTCTGATTCAGTTACTTTTTATCTGTTTTGTAACTGCTACATATATTTGAACAGTGTTATGACATTTGTCACAAGCTATAATATGTGCTGGTTATGACAGAAGTTATTGAATTCTTATCAACACTATTTAGGCCTTGTGGCATGTAGCTCAAGGAAAGTGTTAGCGTTTAAAAGCTCCTGTCTGTCACTTAGTGCATTTCATACAGTCTTAGAAGATTATAATCCGGAGGATGTTCAGTACTCTGTACATCCACTCAGATTTGGAATTCTGAGATGTGAGGAAAAGCAGTGAAATGTTCAAAGTGGAATATGAAAAATGGAAAAAAGATGAGCCACAGGGGAAAGATTGAGCAGAAACAAAAGAAAGGATGAGAATAAAAGGCCAAAGTGAGTATGCTGTGAGCACAGACAGATCGATAATCATTATTCTGTAATTTTTTTTATTATATACAAAATGACCCCCCCCCCCCCAGACCTTTGGATGAATTTACCCTGGATTTACCAGCACCCCTATCTACTAACTGAGAGAAGACTACTAGTGGCACCACCAGTTGAGTTTAGTGTAAAAATAAGGTATATATACAGTGCTCTCCATATATATTCACACCAGTGGCGTAGCCAGGGATTGGTTTTCAGATGGGCCTGAGCAAAAGTGCGTGGGCAAATTTATTTTTGATCAAATACGCACTCCAACAGACAGCCTATAACAAACCGTAATACAGGTTTGCATGTGAACACCCCTATTACAATATTGTCCCCATCTAGAATAATCAAACGCTAAATCACTTGTCTCTCTTTGCCATAGACTACAACAGAATCTACAGTATAAACCAGGACACATGTGATCTGGCTCCCGATAATACCAGACAAACTTGCAAGACGCTCAACGGACAAAGCACACAGCGTCATTTAGGAAAGCAAAATGCCTAAAAGGGATCGTGTATAGCACAGAATCCAATTACTTAACAACCCCCAATGGAGGCAAGGAAAATGAATGTAAAAGCTCATGCTGATTAGCACGCACACACCCCTACGAGATTATAGCATTTAACTTTCAACAGCCACCTGAGGTTGGACGCATAAATACACCATGGCGGGCATAAAAATAATAAAAAAAAACTATAGCCTATAAACACTATTCAGGCGTACCTTTCATTGGGTTTGAATTGGCGTGTGGTCTACATCAGGGGTTCTCAAACTTTTTGTTTATGCGGACCACTTTTTATTATCAAGGATTTTCGCGGACCACCTCATATGCAAACCGCAAAAATAAGTACATATATTGTTACGAACCCACGGCTGTAAAGTCTAAGGTGATTGCACCCCCCAAACCAAACTAATAGGCGATTACATTTAATCTGGAGGTTGCTTAATTTCCATTTATTGCCATCATCGGAATTTGCTTTGCGCAATGCTTACAGGTAGCTCAGCAATATACAAAATAGTGCACAACATAACAAAACAATTTTGGCGGTGTACAGAGACCGCGGCACTGCATGTATGGAGGAAATTCGTGGAGTTTGTGCGTTGGACTGCTTGGTGACTCGGGACAGCGGGGGTTATTTTTAATCATGGCTGTATTGCACTTTCATTCACTTTATTGATGTAATGATTCTGTTGGATGTCTTTATTTGATATGTTTGTTTGTGGGTCCCACTGTCTGTCTTTTTTGTTGTTGCTGGGGCTACAACTGAAGTTGTAATACAAGTTATTATATTATATTCTAATAATACCAACATAAACAAATATTATAAGGAGTATTGGGGGGGTATACGTACGAAGTAAGATTAATTACAGAGTAAACCCCGGAACCCTCCCAAATCTGGAACGTGCATGGACTGAAGTAAAAAGTTTTATTGAGTTATCTAACTCAGTAATCCTGCTTCGTAGTATACCACCTTGGTAAGTAAAGTGCTTGTGCAGTTAATATGGGAGCAAAGTGATACGTTCCATGTTAAAGTATTAACGGTAGGCTACAGTAGCCTACTTCAGCAATAAAATATTTTAGCTCGATGGATAGAATATAATAACTTTTTTTCCCGATAGGGAACTTCAGTTGTAGACACCATAAAAGGCAAATCAGTTCAACACATAAAGTACATTTACCGTTACTTTCATTATTACTTTCAAATACATTGTTATTTGGTGCTTAATATCGTAACGTTACATTTTCTTTTTGGATTCTCATATTGCTCACACCCTGCCTGGCCAGCACAGGTAATGTTTACAGTTTATCCAATCTATTTGTGAGACATCGTACAACGTAGCACCCCTAGCAATGTAATAATAGTTCAAATGAACACTGTTTTGATGTTCACAATATGCTTGACGTATCGCATTAGGTTAACATTAATGTTTCGCAGGCGTAGCAGTCGATCACACAAATGATATAGCTACTAACGTTAGCTAAACCAAGCGATTAATTCACTTTTAACTTTCTAACATTAAGATAATGTTAGGCCAGCTAGTTATGTATATATTAACTGGCTAACTTTATAATTTGTTCATAAAACGTAATTTACCATTAATGATCCGAGCCTATGCTGTAACGATCCGAGCCCGGTTGCTGTCTAAATCCAGCTCACTCCTGCTTTCAACCACCAGTCTCTTCTTTCGGTCGTAAAATTGAGTTCGTTCACCCTGCCTGGTAGTTTAGCTACTATGGTGAGTACTCAGATTATCATGTAAAAGGACATTTTCGCCTTTCCCCGGTTTTATTCGCACATCAGTACGCAGTGCAGAAGTTAGTCATTGTAGGACAGCAATCATCGTAGCGTTATCATGAAACTCTTTTCATGGAGTAGCGAACACGACTAGTTCAGTGGTAACGTCAAGCGTCTCTGTTAGGGTTGGTCCTCCAAACTGACGGCGCGTCCCTGTAACCATTGGTAACGACAGTTCTAGTTCGATGTGACAGGCCTCTATTGCAAAATAGTAAGTAAACACATTCACGTTCATTCATTTTTTTTTTCTACGGACCACCTGCAGTACCCTCGCGGACCACCAGTGGTCCGCGGACCACAGTTTGAGAACCGCTGGTCTACATGACATGACGCAGACGGCGGGGCTTGGTGTTGAGTATGGTTATAATGTCATCAATCGTTGTCCAAAGAGAATATTGCCGTACGTTTCTATAACGTTCCCTTTAAGTGCCTCTCTTCCGTTTCCCTGTGCCATCGAAGTGGAATATCCTGCTTTGCACACATAATTACAATGTCTAATATGGTTTCACTCTATGAATGAAGTGTTCATAGCATCACGCGGTGCATGCAGTTGATTTAGCACCGTTCCACTGACTTACAAGATGCTGGTTGTTCCTCTTGTGTTTTGAAAAAGCCTGCCTAAAATACTTCCATTTAAATGATTCTCAAATGAACACAAAAGCTGTATGCACAGACTGTCTGCAGGCTTTACAGTAGGCTATACTAGCTTTACAGTAGCTACTTTACTTTCCCTGGTAATATCTTACTCACATGCTCCGCTTCTTTCGCTAAATTCAGCCCTCTTCTGATCCAAGGTGCTTGTCGCAATCCCCTCAAAGCGTGGCTTTAAAAAAAAGAAGTGATTGATAGGCTATTTGTTTAGCCAAGTTCGCTAAACCGATGAAAACTGACTAGCTATAACGAGATTACTACGAGTAGTGACGGCGTATAACCTCTGGCAGCTTTTTAGATACATTTGAAGTTTCTGACAGCGATATAATAACCAATTGCATCACATTCACTTCCCCATTGCATTCATAAAATGTTCTTATTGGTCAGAAATATATTATGATTTAAATTACTTAAAACAGTAAGATCAGTGAAGGCTTTGGAGACTGTAAAGACAGCAAGTCTATATTATTTCAATAGCTGTCCAACGGCAACATATATATTTTTTTGCCACAGCGATTATTAAAAAAGTAAAGGCCTGTAGATAACACAGCTGGCACTACATTCACAATTTGGTGTGGTGGTTCAAGTGAAATGGGTTGGCAAGAATACTGTTTAGGTGGCCGTGGCCCATCATGCCTGCACCGGTGATTCACACCATTGATAAAGATAAGCAAAGAAGGCTGTATACAGTAAACAATAAAGATAATGAGCTATATTGCATGCTAAAAAAATAATAATGATACTATTTTATACCAATGCGATTTTTTGACGTAATTATGTTCATCCTTGTTGTTCAGTAGTTTGTGCTTTGCCAGGATAACACTCCCGAGTCATCTTCTATAGCGCTTTGTGGGGTTGGAGAAGATATTGGATACCTTTGACCATTCCTCCATACAGAATCTTCTGGACTGCCCTCTTCAATTCAAACCAGACACATTTTCAGTATGTAGATCGAACAGAAAGAGGGAGGGGGCATGGAGGAGAATGCGCTATGTAGGGGAGGGTCTTGATAAACATGGATTGTAACCCCACACAAGCAGCACCATGCACTCCTGAGGGTTTTAGAGGAGGAGGCTGTGACAGCTGCCTCCCTCCATTTTAGAGCTTCCTGGTTAATTGACAGTCTTTCTCACGTAGCCCTGTCTCATTCCAAGAAAGTGCCGGAAGGTGCAATCCACAGGCTGCCACTAATCAGCCTGTTCCCAAAGCCTATCCAGAAACACTGTCTTTTTGTATTTACCGTGTATTTTGCCACTAGTTTCTATCTTTTATTTTATGTTTTAAGAATTATTAAGGCATCAGTAGATGCTTGTCTTCCAATGTAGAATTTTCACCTGCTTAGTTGTAAAACCATAAGCCGGTTTATACACTGCAAAAAATGTCTGTCTTAACAAGTGTTTTAGTCTTGTAATGAGACTTAAAATTGTATTTTTTTCTCTAAAGTGGAAAATATTATCTTGTTTTAAGTTACCTTTTGCTTGACAAGTGAATGTATCTCATGCCACTGGATAATCTTGAAATGAGTAAAACTATCTCACCCCACTGGCAGATAGTTTGTCTTATTTAGCAAAAAAGTAACAGAAATAAGTCTAAATTTAAGATTAAAATGCTTGCTAATATTTGGTTATTGCACTGTATGATGATAATGCTGCAAGAGCCGTGGCCATCACAGGGTTACAGATAGCGATGGGATCACAGCACACAAAGTGCCGTGGCTGGGAATCGATCCCCGGCCACATGGGCTGAGTCTCGGCCTCCCGACAGACTGCGCCACATGGTTTTCCCTCTTTTTTGTGAATTAATTCCTTTTCTTCTCTGTGGTTTGCTTCTGTGCCTTTTATGTTTGCGAGTTAAAAAGCACGGACAGTGTTTCTCTCTGTGGGGAGACAGAATGACTGTAGTGACTCACAGTGGTCTCCTCTGCGAAGGACAGCTAAACTGCCTCATGCACCACGGAGATGTTGTATAAGAGTAAACAAAGCTGACTCATGCATTGCTACTACAAATCCATATGGATATTAGCTGGATTCGATCAACATTTGTCCTTAAAGTTGCCTTCAAAATAAATGCATGGGAGTTTTTACTTGACAAGCGCAATTTGTTTTCATTTTAGTTGCAGAATGACAAAAATGAACAGATTTGTCTATTGAAGTATGAAGAGCACGTCGACGTGCGATTGATGTTCATGTCTGTTCTCAGTCTCAAAAGTCGCGATAGCTGCCAATGTTGTCTCAGGTCACTGTTTCCCCACGTAAAACTGGTTGCTCGTTAGACTCCAGTGGGCGGTCGCAGGACCACTGTACAGGAAGTGTTCCTCATTTAATAAGAGTCTCTGGGGAAATGAGATTCACCGCTGTCTGACGCAGGAATCTGATTTCAGAGGATCTGTCCATCTGCCTCGCCTCGCCTGGCTGTATCTTGCTGCGCCCGTGTGAATTTCACAGCCGTATACTGGCGTTTGTAAAGACACAAATATCTGCTCTAACGTCTCTTATGCCGAATTGCACAAGCTCAGTCCTGTGTAGGCGGTCTGGGATTGTGTGAGTGCATTTATATGTGTTATTGAGAAAGACAAACGGAGAGCATGAAAGTCTCTGTCTATGTGCATACAGTATATTTGTGTCTGTGGCTGTATGCTGCGTTTAGTCAAAGCGAGAGTGAGTGTGCGTGTGTGTGTGTCTTTAGAGATGGCGATGTGGAGAGAACGAGAGCGTCTTTGTGTGTCTCAGAGACAGAGAGATGCAGAGGGAGAGAGCTGTAGTTGTGTTCAGAATGTGCGGGATGTGTTTTTGAGTCTGCTGAATGAGTAGAGCGTGAGCGTTGATCCTAATGAATATGGCCATGCACCAGGACACACCAGGTCCAGCCTCAGCGCTTCTACCCTTGTGACTGCTCCTGCCGTCCGCCAATAAGAAGAAGCTTGCTTACGGCAGATGATAGCAAACAGAAATGCACTAGAGAGATAACACCACATTGCAGTCCTCCAGCCCAATGTTATTTTTTATTAGTCTTGTTTAACCTTGGTTTTCTCAGGAAGGTCAGTTTGGAGCTCATTTCTCATTTGCCGAGAGAGCCCGGTGACAGGAGGGAAGGGGGGCGGGGCATGAGGGGTTGTACGACCTCTCACATTTGATTATATGGCTAGACTAAATGTATTATTTGGCTTGTTTAAAGCTTCTGTTTTTGTTTTTTATTTAATTATCATAGTGAGCTGTGAGTCATAACCCAAGTTCATTGTCCAGTCTGGCAGTGGACAACAACAAGGATGTAGGCCTTTATTTGTTACCTTAATTACTGAGATGTCACAGTGACATACTGGGTCATGTGACCATGCTACTGAAAACACGATGCTTCTTACATGCTATAAATACACAAGTGATCCATGCAGTAATCTTGAATGCAGACACTTTTTTTTTAGTGTCTGAAAATGGAAGTTACAATTTGTGAGATTGGTTCGCATGCAATCTTCTAGAAAGTCCTAGAAGGTGTAATGCTGTAGGTCAGAACTTGAGCTGGCTTGAATCACTGCCTTAATTGGTGCCCCATGCACCTACACAAGATTGTGATTCGTCAGAAGAAGTAACTGACTATTGGTTTCATTAGCAAAGCGCGCCCCCGGAGGCTGGGTGGATGTATCTCACGCCGGACCTTCCCCAGTTCTGTGAGGTTATGAGCCTGACAAGTGAGGCTGCCCATTCACCCTTGATTGCTGAAGCGTCACTGAGCTCGCTGGGCGTCTCTGGGCGTCACTCGCTGTCCGATTGAAATTCAAGGCACGCTCACTGCAAAGTAGGGGCGCTAACCTATGCACTCACGAGGACAGCGGCGTGGGGGTTTATTCAAAGACGAGGCATCTGAATTGCAAATGGCCGCAGCGAGGGGACTGAACGACACGAGCGTTGCGTGTCGCACCAGAGGCTGCTCTTGAGGCCATTGACACAATAGATTTTGAGTCACAGCGTGATCTTGTTAAATGCGTATTACTCATAAAACCGTTATGGATTACGCATCAGATGGCAGGATTTGAAATAACGGTCACGTTCATCCTCTGTGCGGCAGTCAAGACTAAGAGTCACAGGAGATAGAGTTGCACCGCATCAATTCTTCGGCGAGCGTGCTTATTGCCAGTTAAGGCTCTTGGTGCTGCGTTTCATTTAATTTCCTTTTCGCAGACCCCATTCCTCAAAGGGCCGCCATGCGGAGCGATGTCACATTTTGTCATATTTCTCAAATCCGCGAGCGGCCGGATCTGTCTCAGCTGTCTGCTGTCCAGCCCAGCTGTCCAATTAGCTTAGACCTCTCGAGCCAGACAAGGAGCTGTCGAGACGGTGAGATGCACTTCAGTGCGGAGGAGGTTAGGTCCCGTAGAGGATGGAGGGGCGGCGGTCTCGCATCCCCAGACCTTTTCAACAACATTCAATTATTCACTTGTGGCGCTCCGCCTTGAGTGCTAACGTAGAGTCACTTTGAGGCGCCGTTCCTCATTGGCCGCTTTGTCACGTGCAGCAGAACTCTCCAAGGAGAGGGCGTCTGCGGAGACCTCTGTCACAACGTTGCAAAATATAGTCGCTCTCCAGGCTCTAAAATGCAAATGCGAATGGTTTCAGCCTCTCCGGGAAGAGAGAGCAGTGAACCCTCTTCGGAAGGGAAGGCGAGAGGCGAGCAGATGCTCCGGATCGCCCCCCCCCCCACCCCAAATTCCCCCGGCTGCGGCCGTTTCTCAAAAAGCAATCGCTTCCTTCGTTTATGCCGTCATTGATTTTTCCATTGTTGGGTGGCGGTGTGATCGGGGCGCTGCTCCGAGCAGGATGAGTCACTGCGCTGCCCTTCCCGATGAGCAACAGGCTTCAAAACAGAATGAGCTAAATGCCTGACACGCAGCTCCTCTTCATCCTGCTCTGAACGCGCGTGGAGTGCTGTGATCTCTGACGCAGTCGGGAAGAATACAGTGCACAAAGAATTAGTCACGCGTCAAAAGGGCGTCTGCATATTTCAAATAAAAGATGTTTCTTTTGGGAATCATATACTGCATAGCTGTGTTATACTGAGGTAATTTTGAATACCATATCACAACCAAAGAAACACGTGCTAATAAAATATTTCGAAGGGCTTCGTTGTCCAATCTTATTTCATTTTAGACCAGTATTGTGCAAACGCAAAACAGAGGCTCTCATGTATTTCGGCCAATTTGTATCATATCCCTGTTGTATCTTTAATTGCTTTTGAGGTTTATAATTTTTTAAATATGCTTTTAAAATGCACTGTATGTTGTTTATGTATTGTGTTTGCTGTCTGTCCTGCTACGTGTGTGTATGCACTGACAGTCTGACACTATTTCACAAGTGAAGTTCCTAATGGAAAAATAAAGCTTTTTGAATTTGAATTTGAATTGAATTGGATGAATTTGTGGGCCAGACATGCAGAAGGTGAGGCCAGTCTGTGGTTTGGGAGTGTTTGGCAGAGATTAGTGTTGTGGGATTGGTCCTGTTCATCTTGTTTCTCTGTATTGCACGATGTGCAGTGCTGAATGCTGGTGAGGTCTGATATGTCTAACCTAAGCCCCACCCCTCTCTGTTTCTCTCTTTCAGCCATCACCAACCCCAAGCACCCCAAAGACAACAAGAGCTTCAACTTTGATTACTCCTATTGGTCACACACCTCGGTGAGTCACTCAGGCCACGCCCTTTTGGCCTTGTATGTGCTGTATGACGTTTTTAAGTCCCATAGTAGTATTTGAAGAAATGTGCATATGCATATCCCCCGTTATGTATATGTAGTGTTATTGCAGTGAGTGCTTTGCTCTGTTAACTGCCATAATTATGTTCTCTCTCTCTTTCTCTCTCTCTCACTCTCTCTCTCTCTCTCCAGCCTGAGGACATTAACTTTGCATCGCAGGTGCAGGTTTACAGAGATATTGGAGAGGAGATGCTGCTTCACGCCTTTGAGGGCTACAATGTGTGCATCTTTGCTTATGGTCAGACAGGGTCTGGGAAGTCCTACACTATGATGGGCAGACAGGAGGAGGACCAGCTGGGCATCATCCCCCTGGTAAAGCACAGCCTCTGTCTAAGAGGGAGATATCAATGCGCACACACTCAGCGTCCGTGTAAGAACAAAAGATTAAATAATAAAGAGACCAGGCCATTCAGCCCTTATCATCGGGCCTCATTCACCAATCACTCTATGAACAAATTTGTTCTTAAGACTTTCTTTAAAACGTTTTTACAAACATTTCGGCATTAACTGATGTTTGTGTTCCAAGCTTCTGTTCTACCCAAGGGAAAATCCCAAATAAAAAAAAACGTTGGTGAGAATGCCAGAATGTTTATAAAAACGTTTTAAAGAAAGTCTTAAGAACAAATTTGTTCGTAGAATGGTTGGTGATTGAGGGCCATTGTCTACCTGATGTCTACAGCATTTTGCCCTGCATGAAACCTGGAATTAAATAGGCGTAACACACAATCTTAATAAGCATAGAACACACAGAATCTGAGACCATGCACCACACAAACCATTTTATTCAAATGTATTTTTTAAGTGATAAGCAGGTGTGATTCTCAGTTCAGTGCTATAGTCCTACATTTTCAAATGTGCTCATTGTATTTGGAAGGCACAGTTTATAAAGCACACAACTGGGAAATTATATTCAGTCTAAGGTAGCTCTCTATAAAGCAGCCATCTTGTTTTCCCCCTCAGCTCTGCGAAGACCTTTTCATCAAATTCAACGACACCAGCAATGACAACAAAATGTCTTACTCAGTGGAGGTGGGTGTTCTCTAATCTCTGCCTCCATGGCTGTCAATGGAAATGATGTTGTGACACCTTCCCGTCCGGATGAATGCCTGACACAATGCCTGCCTCCTCAAAATGTCTGTCCTCTACACTCCCCAGGTAAGCTACATGGAGATCTACTGTGAGCGTGTGCGCGATCTGCTGAACCCCAAAAATAAAGGCAACCTACGGGTCAGGGAGCACCCCCTGATGGGGCCCTACGTGGAGGATCTGTCGAAGCTAGCCGTCACCTCGTACAATGACATCCAAGACCTGATGGAATCTGGAAACAAATCCAGGTAACAGGGAGCTGAGCATCTCATCATAGTCCTCTTCCTCCTTAGGGAAGTTATGTGTTTCCCGTTTTCTTATTTACAACGTAACCGGAAAGTTCTGTTTAGAGGGTAGTACTAAAGAAAGTGTAGCAGGTTTGGTGCTAGCTGGGTTCATATTTCTTCACTGAAAATAATGGTGAGAGGTATAGTTATGAATGAATGAATGAATGAAGGAAGGAAGGTCCTTTAATACCCTTTAATACCTTTTCATCAATTTGTTTTCATGCTCACATAATTCACATACAAACATGTTCAAAGATGACAACACCTATAAAAGCCTGATAAAACATCACCTTGCCTAGTTAAGCATACAAACTGACTTGACTGAATAATGTGGTCATGTTGTCTTTTTTGTTAGCTGGAGCTCTTTAATTCAAGTTATTCAAATTCAGTTCATTAACTAACGGCCCACCGCAAAAATATATAGCTGTAACCCATGTTAGCGATGGGTCACAAAGCCAAAACGAATGAATTAATTAGAAGTGGCTTCATAATAAGAATGTACAGGGTCAGACAGCATGACTAATGCTTTTTCCTAGAACATTAGGATAGGGAGGTTAAATGGATTTGCTCTCTCCATATTCAATGTGTTTTACCCCTGAGATAGAAGCTTTGCTGGATAAAGACGGGGGTGAAAACGATTTAATTACTGGGGAAAAAAACTGCCCATTTAATTACCATGTAATCCTTCTGTCCAGTAAGTTCTGTTAGTTTTATTTGCTATGCGATTAACATGTCCATGAGATTAGCATGTCATTACATTTATGGTGTGGTAAAAAAAGGGGGCTAGATGCCAAAACAACTCGGTCGAAAATGTTCGCATTCAATAAGATGAAATATCTTTTGGCATCAAAACCATTCATGAATTATATTTAATTGCATTATTTTTACAGCTTGCTCGAATGTTTATGCATTGTGCACATTCACTTTCGGTATGATGTCATCCCAGCTGTCCAATACTTGACCTGTGACGTGTCCAGTGCTTAATTCGTAAATCATGAGGTGCCGGAGCTCGAAGAGAGGGTTCGATTAAAGCTCCCGGGCATGGACCGGGTTAACCAGATTAGCACTGATTGCGTGCGATTTAAAAGAACCGGCGTAGCCTACTCTTGATGCGTCGGGCGTCGTAATGTTATGATGACGACGACCTCGCAACGATTACGGTTGGGGTCGGCTTGTTGAGCCATGTTTGCGCCGGTTCCTGTTCGATTTAAATAAACAAGAAAGCCCCTCGTGGGCCCGTCTTCGCCAGGGAGTGTCACCAATGTGGGCGTAACGGCGCACCAGTTCACTAAATCGAACCCACTCAAAGTTACTTTGGGGGGGGGGGGCACTGACAGGGATTGGGTGTGTATTGGAGTGCAGCGCAAAAGGTTTATATGATGACAAACCACAATATCAGCATAACGATGCAAACACTCACACAATAAATAAAAAACGCATTCTCTTGCACTGTTTCATACAGCCTATACTACCACTATTAGTTCCACCAAATTGCAAACTCAGGGACTTGCTACCATTAGCTGACATCATGCCTTTTTTCATCCAGAAGAGCCCAAAGCTACTCTACTTTAATGACAGTTTGTCTCCAGCAGAAGTGGGTCGCTTTACCAAAGAAACTTACTGCGTTGCCTTTTGGCCATTTTGCATATGTGGCTTTTGATGGTGACTTTCATTTAGCTAGTCTCCTCTCTTACTTAAGCTTCTGCTTTGTGGCTATTGACATCATCACATCGAGCACGTTTTTCCCCACAAAGGAACAGCAAATCTAAAAATCAGACTTTAACAGTCGAGCTAACCTTAGTTCTCTTCGGCTAAATTAACTAGCCTGTACGGGCAGGTTCACATCAACTTTGTGAACAAATGAAAGACAAACCTAACTGAAACACAGTGTTTTTAAATGATCAAAATATAAAGCTAAAGGTCCCGGAGTGCGGATGGCTTAAAATAAGAGGTCCCGGAGTTTAGCTTTTTTCCCCCCCCCACTCAGGACGGTGGCGGCGACTAACATGAACGAGACCAGCAGTCGCTCCCACGCCGTGTTCAACATCATCTTCACCCAAAAGAGGCACGACGCAGAGACTGACAACACGTCTGAGAAGGTAAGTCAGTGGTCACAGGCCCCAGCGTGCTAATAGCTTTAGTCTAAAGGGGACATTTTCAGAATGGCCTGCTATACAGAAAATGCACTAAACTCCCAATGCATATAATATAAAATGATTTACATGTGTATGCATGTGTATGTATGTATGCAAATCATAGTAAAGTACTTTCACTCTGTGATTTCCCTGTGAATGTTCTGCTTAGGTCAGCAAAATCAGTTTAGTGGACCTGGCTGGAAGCGAGAGAGCGGATTCCACAGGGGCCAAGGGCACCAGACTGAAGGTGAACTTGTCTTCCTCTAACAATGATAGATGGGTAATATGTAAAAAGACCTCCTTGGTGTGTGTATATGCGTGGACTGAGGAGGGATCGAAGGAGTTTCGAAGAACAATAGCTTTTTCTTCACGAGGTTACTTGTGTCTTATATTGTTCAGCGAAATGACAGTGCTTTTTTGCGTTCATTTTCAGGAAGGAGCAAATATCAACAAATCCCTGACCACCCTGGGGAAGGTCATCTCTGCTTTGGCAGAAGTGGTCAGGACCATTCGCTTTTAATCAGTATTCAATTGTTTGATCATGACTTTTATGCTGTTAAAATGGCCTCTTTTATAATGTTAAAATGTTTTCTTTTGCTTTTAGGATTCTGGTCCAAATAAGGTATGACACCTCACTGTTTTTGAAAGGTCTTCCTAAATTACAGTATGTCGACGATTAGCATGTTTATGAATACGCATGGTGCAAAATTGGAAGAAAGACATGACTATTATATTTGGTGGTATTTATTTTACAGAACAAGAAGAAGAAGAAGGTGGAGCATTTTGTTCCATACAGAGACTCTGTGTTAACCTGGCTACTGAGAGAGAACCTAGGTATGGGCCATATATTATACACAACTGATATTAAATCATATAAAACTCTTATTAAAAAAACTATAATATAATATATGTAATATAATAGTCATACTATGTACGCGTACATCCTTCTCTTTAAATAAAGAGTAATGGCAATGATTAAGCAGTGAGTTTGCTCTTTTTTATTCGTTTATTTGTTCGGGACAAATATAATAAACAAATTGAGATGCGGTCAGAAAGAAGTGCCCGGTACATTTTCCCCAGATGGACTTTGATGACAGTATATTAAAAACAATAAATAATAATAAGCTATTGACATGAGATAAACATGGAAAAAGAAAGATATATAAAATAATACTGTGTGCCCCCTGTCTGACTGGGCCTCTCTCCTCTCTCAGGGGGAAACTCGCGCACTGCGATGGTGGCCGCCCTTAGCCCTGCTGACATCAACTATGACGAGACCCTCAGCACACTCAGGTAGGACCATCAGGCAGAGAGATGGATGCCCTCATCTCATCATTATTTCTCCAATGACTTGCAAGTAAATGCAATTGCAAGTTTTTTTCTGCACAGTTTGCAGGGTTCATTCAGGTGATCACTGAAGTCACCAAATCGAGTGGAAAAAAACACCTGCATGTATTTGTTAAGTAAAAGGTGCACTGTGTAAGATTTTTAGCCTTGCTGTGGTCCTGTGTTTACAATAAAAGAAGTCTCCTTCTACGTCCTCAACCCCGCCAACTCAAGATACTCAACTTCGGCCTTCTAGTTACCTAACGTAGCTAGCTAGATCACTAGAGGTAACATTACTTACAGGTCCAACAGAAAACACACCAACTCCGCGTCACTTTTCATCCCCTTGCTATATGTTGCTATTGAGGAAAAGCAAATAGTAGGTTGACTGTTTCTTGAACACGTCCTGTCGGCTTGTTTTTCGGCTTCGCTGTATGCTACATGCGCTTCTTCACCTCCGCCATTGCAGTAGCTAGCTAGCTAGCTAGCTACAAACGCTCCGCTGAAAACGGATCCCATTTCACAGGCTCTGTAGCCACACCCACCCCTCCCCACACAGGAAAAAGCATCGTGCCAGAAACGTCCCGAACACATCTTAGAATAATAAACACAGGCAGCGGAGCACAGATTCAGTAAATGTGCGCAAAGACAGAGATTGCCAGTGCATCTGAAATATAACTGACATAAGCATGGTTATTTTATAATATTTTCAAGGTAAAAACCCTGCATAGTGCTCCTTTAAGGTCAAAGGTTGATTGATTCCAGGCCTCAGTATCGTTAATGCAGCCTCCAGGACCGTTGGTGTGAATGAGGAAACTGAAACCACATTATGTAAGAGCGACATCCTGTCACTGCTTCATCCACTGAGTTTAATAAGGAGCGTCGAGCTACTGCAGTCTCACCCTCCAAACACCCTTCAAACTTGCTGGTGCAGTGTTTGTCTGCCTCTAGAGGAGACTGCTGATCTGTGCTGTGCCCGAGCCAAGCTCAGAAAGGTAGCAGCCGTGAGGCCTCCTTATTATTCTCTCATAAACACAGCCTCGCGGCTGCTACCCGATGCACGTGGACATAGCGACCTGCGTGCTCTGAGCCTTCATGCGTTTTCCACATGGGCCTTTGCAGATAGCTGCATCGCCCTCACCAGCAAAGTACAAGTGAAACTTCACACTTCCGCTGACCCTGAAACATCGGCTTTCCCCACGTCCCACAGGTACGCTGACCGGGCCAAGCAGATCCGCTGCAACGCGGTCATCAACGAGGACCCCAACAACCGGCTGGTGCGCGAGCTGAAGGAGGAGGTGTCCCGGCTAAAGGACCTCCTCTGCTCCCAAGGCCTCGGGGACATTATTGAGAGTAAGACCCTGTGCCCCATCAGAATGGCAACATCACCCACCGGGATATATACACACAGTCACATACACAGTCTAACCCCACAGTCACCCTAACCCTAACCCTAACCCTAACCCTAACCACAGCCACAGCCAGATACAAATAAATACTGTATACTATATACACAGTCACATATGCTACACACAGTCACAGGCTAATACATACTGCATACTACATGCACAGTCAAATATACTCCACAGTCACAGTCAGAGACTAACACATACTGCATACTACACACAGTCACAGTCAGAGTCTAATACATACTGCATACTACACACACAGTCACAGCCAGAGACTAATGCATACTGTATACGGCACCCATTCACATACTATGGAAAGTCACAGCCAGAGACAAATATATACGATATACTACACACACAATCACAGCCTCTCCCCCACTGTTTCAGAAGGTCACAAACCACAGAATAGGTGCAGTCTGTACCTAACCCACCATCCCCTTTTCTGTTGATAACTATGACCTCTCGGTGTATGCATGACAGTACGACAGTGCGATTGTTCATTAGCAGGGCTGTGTGTGGGGAGTCCAGACTGAGGTGTGCGTGACTGTGTCTCACTTTGCTTTCTTCTCTCTTGTTTCTCTTACTCAGCATATCCAGCTCCCGGCCCCAAGATTGCTGGTTTGAAATGTGTGTACTGTGTCTTGGCACGCCCATGCTTTGCAGCTTGAGTTTGGCCTAACAGGCACTAAGGTTAAAGGTTAAGCCTCAGCTGTGTCATTGGCGGGATATCACCGGGAGTCCGTAGTATCAGAGCTTCAGCCTGGGAAGGGTAGGGTAAGATGTGCCATGTGCCCACCGGCGACCAGTAGTCACCAGTGAGAGATGTGTCGCCCCTCCAATTGACATGAGCTGCCTGTAGCGTGTGTAGCCTGCTGTAAGTAAAATAGTGACCGACTCAGGCCAGCGCATCGAAGGAGAGGATGTGCTGTTGCAGTACTGTGAGCAGGTGCAAGGTCTGAGGCACAATTGGCAATTCCAAAGTTGAGAGAAAAATTTATGCTTTTAAAATTCATAATCGTCAGTGCACTGCTGTCTCCCCTACTCATCCTGCCTTTTTTATTTACTAGGTCTGCTAAGTGTGCAGACTTAGAAAACCCAAATTAGAAACACTAAAAATATTGATTCAGCATCTACACTGTTTCACCTTTCCCCTTATTTTATTGATGCTCCCTAAATCTGCCTGGTCCATAGAGATCTTCCGATCAATAGTCACTTAGGGCTGGGGCGGGGCCATCCTGTGACGGGGCAGTGGTTGGTGCGTGGGTTGGGTCGCGGGCCCCCAGCGCCGTTCTGGTGCTGCAGGTCTTGCGTTTACAGCCTAAAACGGCTCCTGCTCTGGCTGTTGCTCTTGGGCTCAGGAAGCAGCTCAGCGCGGCTGCGTATCCCTGTGAGAAAACACATCCACCGGGTGCCTTCCTTTACAGAGTTAACGTCGATAAAGAATGCTGCTTAGATCTAATGGATCACTGAAACAGTATTGGACAAGTAAACCCACTTTGTAAACAGCAGACATACTGTCACAAGCCACAATGTTTCTAGTGAAATCAATACAGGTGCTAAGATGCTATAAGCAAGCATCGGCAGATGCAAGACGTTTCGGATGCCTCTCATTTTCCCCCTAGATTACATTACGTGGCCCATGGCACACATTTACATGGCTGGACATGTTTAAGAAGAATCCATCCTAGTAATTGAATCTGTAACTTTGCTCGAGGCATCACATATAGTCTGTAAGGGTTTGGCGGAAGAGAAGATCCTGCTGTCCAGTGTTTTCTCAGGGGTACGCACTTCAGTACCCATTGAATGCTTGACCAATCCAATCCAACCCAGTGGCTTCAAATTAAAAATAGATCTAAATGCCGCGGGGTATATAGGCTAAAGAGCCAGCGTGATGCCCCCCTCCCCCCCTGGAGGATCATTCAGGGAAGATTGCTTTCTACCTTTAGTCTAATCTGGCAGCCTTTGCCTCGGTGTTCTTCTTATTAATTCATTGCAATTATAGCAAAGGAATATTAGATTTGCTTTAGAAAATCGCCAGGTTTCTTTCATTGTGGCCAAAGTCTATTACTGTGAAATGCACCGAAGTCGTTTCTGCGTCCGATCCAATCAAGATCAGCATTTCAACAGCTATGCTTATGAAAAACCATCAAATAGAGATTGAGGATTGTTATCAACAAAAGGAACATTCTCTGCCTTCCTAACCAACGGTCCCAGCAGGAAAAGAAGCTAGAATCAAAAGGGGTTGTTCTTTGTTATGACCGACAGTCGGACGGCGACTCTACGGATACGTGTTGCCATAGCAGTGCCGTCCTTGCTGAAATCCGTTGTGCAGAGAAAGGCCTCTGAAATCATTTGCTTTTTCTGGCTCGACAATAATCCCGCCCTCTATTTATTTTATATGTATATTGTATGATTAAGTAGCACATTTTTATTAAGCATATTAGAAGCTTTGGCCATTTTAATAGGAATAGGGAAGAATACCAAAGAATATTAGAAACTGTTTTTTTTTTTAACAATTAAACCACTGGTCAGGAATTGCATTTTCACATAGGGGTGATCAGTCTGCATTCATAGTTTGGTAACTAGGTTAATTCCAGTCATAGCACAGTTTGAGTTTTTTTTTGTTGTTGTTCTGTAATGGATTTCATAATGTTGTTGAGCAGCGGGGCCGGGATGCATTTTCTGCCTCCGTCCTTCTTTTAACTGCAACACGATCGCAGAGCCCAGGCTGAGTGCTCACAGTAACACGATAAATCAAGGCACGGGCCAGGCATTAAAGCACGGATGGCTTCTCAGTCAGACGTAAGAATCAATGCCTTGTACTAACCTGAGCCTCGCATTGTGGAACGGGATATTTATGGCGTTGTCCGCGGCGCGTGGGCCAAATTCGAAAACGCGGCCAGACGGACTTTGATGTTTGTCGTGGTGTGAGTTCGTGCAAGCGCTCTCTGCGTCAGCGGCGTCGTCACGCGACGCGGCGTTTGTGCGCGAGATGTCTTTAGTTGTTCGGCGTGTGGGTGCTCGCATCTTTTGAAACCCAGCTGCTCACGCAGGACTGTCCCCACAGGGGGGGCCATTGGCCTTGCTAAATCGCCTGCCTTTTATCCCTTTGCCTATTCTGGATGTGCAGGGAAATGATAGATCCTGAAACGTCTTTTAAAACTGGTCTTTTTATGAAAATGGAAGATTTTATGAAGGATCTTTTGGATTGAAGGAATAGAGGCAACGCACCCATATTACTATTTAGCTGTAATACATTTTTTTGATTCAAGGACATTTCTGCAATCAGCCTTCATCAGCACACTGATGAAGGCTGAGTGCCTAAATGTTTGTGTGTATCTAAAAACGTATTAAATCTGAATGGTAATATTGCTGCGCTGTCTCTTTTTCCTCCATCTAATTTGTTATTTATTGGGGATTCAGCAGCCCGAAACAAGAGTTTATGGGAATGGAGCATGTTGTTTATATTTCTGGATTATTTTTATTACCACTTAGATGTTCATCATAAGGTGCTGTGGGCTGGCTTGTCATTTGTACACCATACTGCTTGTGCATATAAGTATCATTTTACTAAATGCAAAAATGTATTTCAGTACTTAGCACAAATCACAGTATAAGATATAGTATAAGAGTTACGCAGTTCTTAATGAGTGTCCCATTGCTTTTCCATACTGTAATATGTGCCCTGCTTTTGAATGTCAGAAAATACCATTTGTTTTCTGATCTTTAAAGTGATATCTGAGTTCACCGTCTCATAACTAATAGTCTTGAATGGCTCCGAACGTCCCTCAGAGGGCATTTGAGTTGCTCCCAGTTCTTTCCTTCCAGCGTCCTTATTTGCATTTCAGTTCATGCTTTATTTGCAGGATTCATTTCAAGACCCCTGTTTTTAGTCTTCTTTCCGCCGTTTCTCACACCTTTCCCACCTACTTCTCTTTGCTGCAGTGTGTTTCTCTCACTTCCTGCGTCCTCTCCCTTAACTTCCCCCATTCCTCTGACGGACGTCCTCTGTCGGATCACAATAACATTGTATATAATCACCGGGCTGTCAATCAAAGGCGTGATCTCTCCACAGTGACCAACGCCATGACGGGGATGAGCCCCTCGCCCTCTCTGTCCGCCCTGTCCAGCCGAGCCGGATCCATCAGCAGCCTTCACGACCGCATAATGTTCAGTCCGGGCAGCGAGGAGGCCATCGAGAGGCTGAAGGTGAGCGCTAGGGGGTAACACTGCACTTCATTTCCCATCAGCCATCTGTAGTCTCATTTCTGTCTGCTCAGGTATCAGGGTATGTTATACCAAAAAACTTTGAATAACTAACAAGATGCCCCAGCTGTTGGATTTTATTTCTCCGCAAACTACAGCATTATGGAGAGGAAGCTGTATTCAGGTTTGAATGCGAGACAGTGGGATTCCATCCAATCTCGTCACAAGTGAGCAATCTTGCTTACAAACTAAATGAGTCATATTGGAATAGTTCATTAGTAATGCCTAGTCAGTCAAGAACAGACTATAATGTGATTCATTTGCAGACCATTTTCCACTTGACTTGCAATATTGTAAATATTGTTTGTTCCACCTTCATCTTTGATAATCGTCAAGATCCTCAAGTATCCTTTTTTAAGATGTCCAGCGGTCACCCGAACTGTACGAGTTGTATCACGCAGTAATAACTCTTATTAATAAGAATTAAAAATGTTCTGAGAGTAGTCTCAACATCAACTACGGATTTTCATACTTAACTAAATTAAACACTTTCTTGGATCCCTGAAATGTGTTTTTGTTATCCTGATGCTTTAATTTCTTAGGAAACTGAGAAAATCATTGCTGAGCTCAATGAGACTTGGGAGGAGAAGCTTCGTCGCACAGAGGCCATTCGGATGGACAGGTGAGCGAGACCAGGCCTGCTGAGGTGGCATAGGTTTTAACTGATGGTGGGAGAAGTGACTAACTTACCTGAACCAATCACAAGGTTTTGCCCTCCATGGGACAGCACACAGGTTAAAATCAGTCACAACCTCATAATCGGTGGATCTACAATGAGCTGTCAATCGTTGACCTATTTGACCCAATCACAATGTTTTTCTCTCCACAGCAAACCACACTGTTTGGGGTAAACTCTGTGTGTGGCTGATATCATATGGTCACTCTGCCCATGCTTGTTTTTGTGAAACCTCATTCTCTTTTCACTCGTTTAAAGTAATGTGCCTCCAGCAGCCTACATTAACCCTTTATTCTAGAAACCTCCGGGAGTCTACTGTGTCATATCTCCTTTTAAAGTGCTTATGAACACTTGTGAATGTTTTTAGACCCCTGAGATGTCAAGGACTGTCCCAATGGATGATATCAGCTCTTAGTAGAACTGGAAGGTTAACTGTGCTTTGTTTTTATTTCAGGGAAGCACTGCTGGCTGAGATGGGCGTGGCCATGCGAGAAGATGGAGGCACTGTGGGGGTCTTTTCACCCAAAAAGGTAAGGTACCCCCTGGAGGCAAAAACCGTGCTTATGGATGTCATTAGATCTCACCATATTGTCCTAGAAATAGATACATATAGACTATTATCTCATTATACTTTATGGAGTGTGATACTGGCATAGCGCATTTAAAAAGGGAGTTTTGTAACGGCCGATAAAATTATGATTTCTGTTGATTTGTCTTGGAACTTGTGTGGCGCAGTTGGGCTCTTCCCCAAATGAGGTTTTTCATGGTGGAGCCTAAATGAACATAAAATGTTCTCAGAAGACCTGGCAGACAGTAAAAATGTTATCGCATTGCTGCAATGTTGCGGCGACACTGTTGTTAGTGCGCTGCTAAGATTGCTGGGAAATTCCAGCCTCCTTCTTTCTTCACAGAATGTTCTTCTTTTTCTGCTGTCTACAATGGTTCTCAAGAGAGGGCAGCCACTCAATGTCAAGGGCTGTTTGCCTTTTCAAAATAGGAGATTATATAAATATGAAAGCATAATTGCATAAAAGATGCACTCGAAGGGAAGCCATTACATTATACAAATGAACAGAGAAAAGCCGGGTTTTATTTGCAGTAGGTTATCAGAATATCTTATTTGCAGTAGGCTATCCAAATAGTACAGTGTGATTTAAGGCTATTGGACACACAGATCACACACATGACTGGTGGATTGATTTGCATACATACCCTAAAAATGTATATAATTCATAAATTTTCTTACATGAGAAATGTATTTTGAGCCAACAATGACTGCTTTCTACAACGTAATTTGGATTATTTGATTAGTGCATCAAAACGGCTCGACAAGGCCCCATTTTAAAATGAATGGAATTATGTGAATGAGGATGATCCAGCTAAAATTCTGCTTTAAGATCTTTTAGAAATACCAAAAATCAAAGCGCATTGTTTGTGAACATGAGTCATTCTGAGGCAGATACAACCGTACAACCATATCTGTAATGATATAGCCTCTTAGATGACCTCATTTCATTTGTAACACGTGGCTAATCAGTCGCACATACAAAATGTCATTATGGCGGTAGGTCAGGATAACCGCTCTCTTATCCCACAGTTTCTTCATGTGACAGTTGAGATTATGCAGTTGCGATTGTGTGCTGCTGTAGCTGAAATAAACATAAGGCCATTTTTTTTGCAGCTGCTACTAGGCAAGCCTTCCCCAGCTTCTGTTGTAGTGCAACTGCTTAGCCACCTTAGCTCGTTAGCAAGTTTCTAAAGAAAAACAAGATTATTTCAGAGATTATATCGTTATGGATGCAACTGCACATAGCCTCCCAGTGGCAAATTTTTCCAAGTCATGCGTGACACTGTGCTGAGGGGTGGTCGCTGTGTCAAGTGGTTAACGGACAAGACACACAGCAAATGGCCGTGAAATATCACTGACAAAATCATCAACAAAACAGCAGCTGGAGAGCTAGAACACATAGTGGCTGTGTTTTACGAAAGGCCTCTTCCTTAAGCCTAAGAGCCAGCCCTTTATATAACCCAATGGCTAGGCGGTAGGCAACAGCTGCTGATTGGCAGTGAGCCACAGCTGCCACCATGCTTGAGTAGGGTTGATGGTGTCCTGCAGCTCTCCCAGCTGGCTGCAACACCTGATGTGCTCAATAGACAACAGCACTATCTTGGTCCTGTACCACCCTTCGCAACATCACACATGGCATTTTAAAGCAGAACTTTATCTGGATCTTCCACCTCCATAAACTTCCATTCATTCATTCATTCATTCATTCATTGTGGTGCCTTTTCCTTTTGGTGGACAACTCAGACATGCAAAAGAATGTTGCAGAAAGCTGTCATTGTAAGGTTAAAAGAATATAATAAAGTGAATTAATCATTTTTATGAGTAAAATTAATTCATAATTTTAATAAAGAATTAATGCACATGAAAAATAATTTTTGGATGAATGTTGTCCAGACACTGGAAGGGCAAGACATTGTCTTTTTATATGTTTACTGCCTTTTTTCAATAATGGAAATTTTGCACATAGAGAAAAAATAGAGATAAAAAATAGAGATAAAAAAAACAACTAATGTCTCTCCACAGACTCCCCACCTCGTGAACCTCAACGAAGACCCCCTAATGTCAGAGTGCTTGCTCTACTACATTAAAGATGGAATCACCCGGTGAGAGATGCTGTTAACCAGAATCTTTACAAGGTTCTTTGGTGTTCAGAGGGAATATAATATAATTTTGTATTTAACCATTCATTAAAAATGCAGGCTAATTGAGAACAGCCTGTACACCAAGGTACAAACACCAAGGCCTGGATTCAGTTTACAGCTTAGCAGGTGGTACAGTCACCTGTAAACTTTCCTGTCTTAACTGTACTGGTGAAGAAGAAAAAATAGGTAACACAAAATACTGGCGTTTTATTTAGATGTTGTGGTTGCTAACTGCTCTGTTCTCCGTTCAGGGTGGGGCGTGAGGACGCTGGCCGACGGCAGGACATCGTGCTGAGTGGTCACTTCATCAAGGACGAACACTGCATCTTCACCAGTGCCGTGGGACCGCTTGGCGAAGGTGAGGCCCCCTGTCCCTCTGTGCCTGGCCACAGTTTCTGTTCTCGTGGGCTGGGACCGTTGCATGAAACCACAGTAATGGTGAAACTGCGATTGGTGACGACATTGCTGTGTTCTAGAACACAATAGCGCCTTTTCCTGAAAGAAAATTATCAGGAAAATTATGGAAATTTGTATAACATTGGTCCTCAACCCTGGTCCTGGGGAGCCACGTGATCTGCTTTTTTTTGTTTGTTTTGACCATAAAATCAGCAACCAAAGAAGCCAGGTGAGGCGAGTTAATTGTGTAATCAACTGCTTTAATTGACCAATAAATGCTGAGTGACAAAGAAAACCAGCAGATTTTGTGGCTCCGTAGAACTACGCAGAACAAATATCAGTGTAAATCTAACACTGTTGGTGTACATTTAACACCCTAGGGTGTTTATATGAGAGCACGGTCTCAAATTTCACAATTTTTTGCTGTGTAGGGTTAAGGACCACTGCAATAGACAATACACAATGCAATCCACACATTAGACAGCAAACTGAACAATACGCACCTGAAGTGATGCCTTGCTTGCTTGAAACAGGTCCGCATTATTGACGGAACAGAGATAAACAGGGGTTGTGGTTTTATTTGCTTTGTAAAATTGGCTTGGCACAGGCTCTTATCGAGGCTGGTTTGCACAGCCATCGCGTTGGTATCCTGTCCATTTATGCACTCATTTCAGGATAAGGACCTTGATTAAGGGTACGATGGACGATACTCTACCAGGGATATAAACCCGCAACCTCTTATCAACTTCCCTAGCTACTGTTGCCGTGCGCGTCGTCATGATTGTCCCCTCACCGAGGTGTTTGCTCTTGCAGCAGCGGTCGTTCTGGAACCCTGTGAGGAGTCAGAGAGCTATGTCAATGGGAAGAGGGTGACCGAGTCCACCGTCCTCCGATCGGGTGGGTCTGCTTCCCCGCGAAAACACAGCACCTGTAGCTCTGGATCATGGCACCTATTTCTTTAGTAGCACAGCTCAGCCCTAAATGGGTGCTCAATAATAAAGTAGAATATAAATCTATATGGGCTATTAAATATATAATGGAAGATTTCATTCAGCTCTTAGGCCTGCAGGATAAATACAATCATCCATTGATCAACAAACAAGACATAAATACAGTATCGTTCACACAGTACATGTTTCCTGCTAGCATCGATCTCCTGACTCATTACCGCTAATCTATATGGCCGTGACATAGAATTAGAATTGGAATTTACCAATCGCTCCTCCAGAATTAGAATGAGGAATAAATTTTTTTCGTGGGTGGGGGGTGGTGGGACTCGCTGTCCTCCAGGGAACCGCATCATCATGGGAAAGAGCCACGTTTTCCGATTCAACCACCCGGAGCAGACCCGGCAAGAGAGGGAGCGGACGCCCTGCGCCGAAACCCCAGTGGAGCCTGTGGACTGGGCCTTCGCCCAGAGGGAGCTACTGGAGAAGCAGGGCATCGACATGAAGCAGGAGATGGAGCAGAGGTAGGGAGGGGCCGGCCCCTCGTGCAAGGGGAGGGGGAGGGGGGAGGAGAAGCGGACAAATGAGTTAGTGCCCACAGAAAAAGGACAGGAAATTAGTCCAAGAGACCGGTTTATAGATAAGGGACATTTCCATGCAGACAAAGCAACTACTTAGGGAGCCTGAGAGATAATAGAGTGAGCTCAGATTTTTTCTTCTTCTTTATTTATTGATGGAGGCTTTGGAGATATGACTGGCACAGATGTTATTTGGAATGCAAATTGAGTGTGGTACAATGCGATTCTCACATTTGCATGTGTACGGGTACTTTCTCTGCAGGCTACAGGAGCTTGAAGATCAATATCGCAGGGAGAGAGAGGAGGCCAGCAACCTGCTGGAACAGCAACGACTGGTGAGCAAACGTTTCCCTGGAAATTTTCCTCAAATAAAGGAAGAAGCCTATTAGGATTAAGGAATAAAGGACGAAAGTAGAAATCAATACAAATTTCATGAGAGCCAAGCACACGGCGACGTGGAGCCTGCCCAGATGCAATTTGGTGAACATCCTTATGTCCCATAAATTAGAACATGTGGGTAATATCCAGGTCTTGGGAGTGAATGATGATGTTTCTAAATTCCTCAGGATTATGAGAGCAAACTGGAGGCCCTTCAGAAGCAGGTGGATTCCCGTTATTACCCAGAAACCACAGAGGAAGAGGAGGAGCCTGAAGAGGAAGGTGAGAATTAGGGTTGCATAACCTCTTTTATTTGTTATTTTTTTATTTATCATCTTTACCAGCCAAACGTATAATCAAAGCTATTATAAAAATTAAGCAAACTGAAATATTTTGTCATACAAATCTAATTTGTTTCACATTTCCTTGACGTCTGTGCTTATCTACTTCTTCCACGAATGTGGAAGCTATCTTGCATTTGTGCTATTATGCAAAAAAGGGAGGCATCGGCATTGAGCAATATGGCCAGACAAATCGGCTATTGATCTTGGCCCCAGAATTTTCATATTGTGCATCACTGTCATTGGTCTGCATGTAATGGGGCGGGGCTTAGCAGGGAAGTGATTCATGATGATATATACTGTACCATTACAGCAAGGTTCTGCAGAAATCAAAAAGGAAGTGGAATGCTGAAGTAGCATACACAATTTTTCACATTTTATACCTTTGAAGGATCAATACAATTTCTCATTTGATTTAGCGCTCACAGTGACAGATTACCACAGAGCTCTTCTTAATATTAAAGAGCAGCTCTCTGGAGATCCAAGGCATGAGATTGCACAATTAAGGCTCCATTATAGACATGATAAAAATGATAAAAAGGTTCTAAGGCAGCCAGTCCTGCTTGCGTAAGTTTTGGATTTTTTCACACAGTGCTGTGGACGGAGAGGGAGACGGAGCTGGCGCTTTGGGCATTCCGCAAGTGGAAATGCTACCAGTTCACCTCCCTGAGGGACTTGCTGTGGGGGAATGCCATTTTCCTAAAGGAGGCTAATGCTATCAGCGTGGAGCTGAAGAAAAAGGTGGGCCCGGTTCCTGAAGGAACACATTTAGGAATCGTCATTGTCAAACCGCCTCTTTTTTGAGGGAGAGAAAGAAAATGACAGAGCTCGAGCTTTAAGTAGTATTTATTTTTCTTACATCGTAATATACCTCTCCGGTTGTTCCACATGGCAGTTGGCAGCTTGTGAAATGTATCTCTGAAACTTGAGACCAAATATTTCCAGGACAAGGAGTGGCTACCTATGGTCTAGCGCAGGGGTAGGCAACCCTGGTCCTGGAGAGCCGCAGGGTCTGCTGGTTTTTGTTTTCACCCTAAATACAGCAACTACTTAGACTAAAGAAACCAGGTGAGGTGAGTTAACTGTGTAATCAACTGCTTTAATTGATCAATTAAGTGGCGAGTAACAACAAAAACCAGCATACCCTGCGGCTCTCCAGGACCAGGGTTGCCTACCCCTGGTCTAGCGGCTAGCTAAACATTGTGAGGAATGGGCGGCTCATTTGGTTAAGGCACCACGCTGTGGTGCATGGCTGAGCCCCGTGGACTCGGTGGCAGTGACGACTGTGACCGGTAGCTCCAGAGGGCGATGTGCAATTGGTTTTTCCATTGCCCAGGGTATGGGAGGGTTCAGGCGTTTAAGCATCTGTGATTAATTGCTCTCTATGATCCCCACTGGTTGATTGGCCACCCGTGGACTGCATGCCAAAGCTGCATGTGATAGGTGTTCCTCAAACCACGGAGGTCATCCCTCTCCCGGTTGAGCAGTTGTGACCACTGAACACGGCTGCAGCTGCAAATAACAAATTGGACAAATTAGGGTGGGAATTGGACATGTTCAGCCCCACATTGGTCACCAATAATAAAAAATATATATATGAGTTTATCTTCCAAATAGAAGTCACATGCTGATGGTCACTTGCCTTTTCCCTCCCCAGGTTCAGTTCCAGTTTGTGCTGCTGACAGACACGCTATACTCACCTCTGCCTCCTGACCTCCTGCCGCCGGATGCAACCAAAGACCGGGAGAAACACCCGTTCCCTCGCACCATCGTGGCTGTGGAGGTTCAGGACCAGAAGAACGGGGCCACTCACTACTGGACCCTGGAGAAGCTTAGGTGCCCAAATCCCACATTCACGTCGCCTCATACTGTGCATATATTAATATTAATAGTTCCAATTTATATTTTTGTTATCATAGTGAAGAGATTAATTTGTTGATTTTGAGTTCTCTGAGTTCTATTAAGATCAAATGAAACATTTTATCGAAATCTTTGAACAAATGCAGTATACAGCTGAGACCAGACGAGACTGGACGGGACGGTTTTAGAATGTTTTTTGAATAAAGTTTTAGCGGTGTGTACTCCGCTTTAAGCCTGGAGTTTTAGAACCGTTTTCGAACGTAGGCTAGTAATAGAGGAAACATATTCTCTTAACCAATCATGAAGCAGCACAGTGGATTGGAAAATATGGCGGAATTTTGGACGGCGGAGAGAGAGGACGCGCTAATAAAGCTTTTTGAAGAAATACCAAATTTATATGACATATCGAATAGTGCCGCAACGGCATCGCTGTCACTGTCAGACATAACGTTAACGGAGCTAGCCACTGAAAAAAACTTAATGTATCTTTAAAAAAAGTGTCAACGTCAAGTCAAGCCAACGTTATTAGCAGGATAACTAGGCTACGTATTTTAGACCACTCGGTACCAAATAGGCCAATAAATAAATAATAATAAATAATGATATGTTTAGCTAGAAACAAAATACACATAGAAAGGTCACAAGAAGAAACAAATAGTCAAGTACACAGAGTCGTTTTCATGGAAACATTAGTTTATTTGTTTACTTGGCGCTTTGATGTGGACTGCCTAGTTTTTACTTGGACGTTCTGAGATTTAAATTTGGACGTTCTGAAGATTTTTCTCGTCCAGTCTCGTCTGGTCTTGGGCTTTAGAAGTGGCTTCAAGCATCTCCAAGTCCCACTTGTTTTCTGTAGGCTATATACAGTACATATAATATTTCTATGTCTATATAAAATCAAATCACAATCAATTCCTCTATAATAAACCAAGTGTGTGAGGTAGAGACACTGTATTTTACCCCCGGTTTGCGATGCCCCCTGCAGGCAGAGGCTAGAGCTGATGCGCGAGATGTATGACCGCGCTGCTGAGGTTCCCAACTACCCCATTGAGGATTGCGACAATGTGCTGACGGGCAGGGACCCGTTCTACGACCGGTTTCCCTGGTTCCGCCTGGTGGGCAGGTGAGTGGCGGCGCGGTCACTGTCACGGCCATCCCCCGAATGACTGCAAACTGACCATTTCTCACATTTCTCACCATGACCGTGTGACTGTGTGTGTTCATGGAGGTTGACGTGGTGGGTGTACCGCAAAGTTAAAATCGAGGAAACGTCGCCGTACCCAGGAAACCCTGCCGTATTTGTTACACAATTTATGTCCCACAGAGAAAACATTCAGATGTTTTTATGCGGTTGTGTTTTTTCATGTTGTTACATATCTAATGAATGGTTTTCAGGCCACATTGAACTTTGCTGCAAAGTGAATGTGCTCACCCGATTCCCAGCCAACACACATTCTCACAGCGTTCCTGTGACATTGTAGGGATGTAGTAGAAGTCACAGAAATGTTGAGAAAATAGACCGTTGTGTGTTAGCTAGGATATCTGTAAAGTGCTGATCTCCGCAGGGATAAATCATTGGCCGTTGCGGGTGCGTCATCAAATTTGTGCAAAAGTCGGGGGGGGGGGGGGCCAGCTTGGAATTAAATCTTTGCTCAAGTACAAGTGTGTTTATTTCCTATAAGAGCTGACATCATAAAATATCAGGTTACTTTTTCTTGCACCCGAAATTTCAATTGGATACACTTTCAACTGGATAGTGTTATCGAAACAGATCAATCTGGGGATTCCAGAACTCATAGTCTTTGCGTGGTTTTGAAAACCATTCTTATATTTGCACATCAAAGCAACGAGAGAGAGAGAGAGAGAGGGAACTGCATGTCATCAGTCCGGGGCCGAGACGCGCCTCGTTTTCCTGTTTGCGATGATCTGAATTTCCAAGTTTGACAGAGTTGCATTTTCTGTATGTTTCGGATACTCCCATTTGCCGCTGTTCCGTGGCATTAACCTTGTCAAAGCACAGCGACCTCTGACAGCATGCCACCACCCCCCAGCCGCCACAGAAACCTGCAATTCAGAAATGCACGTTTTCTTATTGTGCACAAGCATTTATTGGGACGGTTGCGGAACTGAAGCCAGATTCTCGCCGTCAGCCCAGTTGGAGGCGAGGCTTGTGCGGCGGCTCGGAAATGCTGGCCAGTAGGATTGATCTGTGTGTGTTTATCTTGTTGTACTAACCCAGTTCCCATGTTTCTGGCTGCACTAGCACCCCCATTTTCAACACGTGCATGAGCGAGCGCATGACCAATCTCACCCCCTCCCCCACCTTCTCCGACCCCGACTCTGACATTACCGAGCTTGCCGACGAGCGGCATGACGGGAAGGTGGAGGAGGATGATGAGTTGGAGGAGTTGGAGGAGTTGGAGGAGGATGATGATGATGATGATGAGGAGGAGGAGTTGGAGGACCTGGACGATGAGATCTTTTTGGACGACCCGTGCTCGGAGCTGGGGGGAGAGGAGGGAGAGCGCTGCCCGGGCTCCAGCGAAGGCCAGGACCCCTTTTACGACCGCTCGCCTCTATTCAGTGTAGTGGGAAGGTTGGTGAGGTTTCAGGAGCATGCTGGGAAAGGAAACTAGCTCTTTCACACTGAGACGCCGGTCTGTCCGCGGCCGCTGTGTCCGCCATCACCTAGGGGTGTTTCCAATTCAGCTGAAGCTCTTCCTCACATGGAGAGGACATGTAGAGCAAGGAGCTGGCATGGAAATGACACTAAACTACACTATCCTTATGGGAGAAGAGTTTCCATTTGAAATCCAGGCCGAAAAGATGACGACCGAGACCGAAGTATTTGGAATATTATTTAATTTTTGTTTATCCCATGCAGTTGTGCTACACTGGAATCTTGAGAGAGAGAGAGAGTCCCATGGGTTTGACATTGGTTGAATGTAACATGGGGATTGTCATTAGGGTAAAAAAGAATTTAATTGCAGACCTGTGTCAAATATGTATTTGAAATACTTTGTCCCTTTGGACAACATTAAATACTGCAGATTACTGAGGATTTCAAAAGAAACATGAATTTTCACCAATGTTCAGGACAAAATTCTTCCTGCATGTGACTGTATGTATTGGTTTGTAATATGTTTTGATAAAAAAATTCTCAGTGATCTGCAGGGATGCTTTTAAATTATACGTCCAGTTATTAAATATTTCAAATATGAATTTGACCCAGGTCTATTAGAGACTAGAGAGTAGAGAGACTCAGACTACTTCAGCTAACATTTCCTGTGTCAGCTTTCTGAACCAGAGTGACTGTGTGAATCCTGTATGCTAGGGTTTCCCAAACTCAGTTTTGAAGACCCCTGTGTATGCTGGTGTTTGTTTCAGCCAATTTTGTAAGTGGTTAAAGTAATTGAGAACATGTGTCTACATACTCTTTTAATATTGATTATTAGAATGCAGTTTTGGCCTTTTGACTTATTTTCCAAAAACGAATATTCGGCCTCAGTAACCAGGTATCATCACTTTCAGCATATAGGACGGCGATTTTGCCTTTCAATCAATTCATAAATAATCAATAAAATAAACAACCAATCAACCAGCTGGTCAGTCATTCAGTCAATCAATCAATCAACCCATCAATGATGTGTAGCATGGAGCAATATAGCCCCTGCATTTCAATTAACATTTGAAACAACAACCAGCAGGCACAGAGGCCTACAGGAACATTTGGGAATCCCTGCTTTGTGCAAAGCGAATCACCAGCAACAAGTAAATTGAATCTCTTTGGGCCAGAGTCAGTATGCGGTCAATATGTATCACTAAGCAACAAGTACAAACGTAGGCCACATAATAGTTGGTGCACCTTCAAAATGTTTTGATGAATCCTTCATCACACCATCAGGAGAATTACATTTCTATTTTTAAAAGCAAATGAAGTGATTTATGGTGGCTAAAGCAGAATTATCTACATAATATACATGTATAAAATAAATTGCAGATTTTCAAGTACTTCATTTGGTTATAAACGTTGTACAGTATAATATATTTCATTAATAAGGTGTCACGTGTTTTATGGAAGCCTAATGGAGATACATACTGTCTGGCCAAGTCTGACCAAATTGAATACTACATGCAGTGTGCCTGCGCTGTTTATGAGCAATCGGGTCAAAGTAGTTTCACGGCTTTAACCTGCCTGACATAATTTCAACATGGAGTTTTCCTCCATGCGAAAAATGCAGATTGCCTAGGTTCATTAAGCCTCTTGGTTCTCAGAACTCTGACAGCAGGAATTGTCGTGGTTGCAAAGTCAAGTATCGCAGGAAAATTCTTAATGTTATGTCGGCGGACCCTTTGCAATACAATGATAGACCCTTAGTGACAAAACTCCCCTTGCATCATTTCATCACTTTGAACCACATTTCAGTAAAAGGTTCCTTGTACTTCCATGCACGTTTATGTACAGTCAAGTGCCACAATGGAAACCTGACTAAAGTATAGTCAATTATAATGTGTTATATACAGTATATATACAGTATATCTTTAAATACAAAGCTTGTAGGAAAAAACAACAAGATATATTCTGTCACTCTTGTGCAGTGAAATTTGCAGGATATTCATGTTTTAAAGCAGATGACAAACAACAGCAACAAGAAAAATATTTTTTGTGAGTGACATTGCTAACATTACAATGCTATACTGAATACATTTATTTTATTAATACAAAAAGGATTTTTTCCACCTCATGAAAACATGTGTCAGTGCAGCTGAATTATTATATATCAGGAGCTGTGATATCATGGGATGGCATAGTAAACTTCAGTAACTGTAGCAATATCTTTTTAAGATGTCTAAGATGTTTTTCACGTTGTCTTATCTAGAAGAGTGCTTTTCATCAATAAAAAAAAAGAACATTTATTTTCATTTTAACTGCACGGATATTGATGAATACCATTGGTAAACCCATTAGTCAACTGAGTGGTGATTGAGGAAGACTCAGGATCTCAAGATGAAAGAGCTGGTTTCTGCTGCAGCTGTCTCTATCAGGCATGCCAGAGCACATTTTATTTTGACGTTTTTTCAAATTATATATGGATATTTCTGATTAATTGGCTCCCCACTCTCACCTACCTGCACATACACACAGCAGCTGTGAGTCTAGGATTGTGAAGTGTGCTTATTTTAATTTATGTTATCCCTTGGTTTAAACTTTTCATATTTTTTTAGCTGTTGGCACTATTGGTTAAGCTTAACTCTGTACCTTATTTTCATTTCAGTTAAATTTACTTTGCTTTCAGTTTAATTTTTTGAACAATTGAAGTTAAAAAAAAAGCTTTTGCGTGGACGTTTTCTTCTGAGCATGCCATCTTTGCACCTCACCAATCTTGTCGTAAGCTCCTCCCCTCTACCCCACTTCCAGCCACTCCTTTACCTTTCCTGTCCCAGTTGCTCTTGGGAAATATAGTCCTAGGCTGCAAAACACAATGATCTTGGGAAGCAAAGGCAACAGGCTGTTTGGTGAAATTATTCAAATGGGAAAAGTCAAACCCTCTTGTCTACGAGCTTTTTACAAAAGCTATTTGAAATATGGAAATAATCTACACAGTGCTATATCTATGCTGTCCCCATTATCAATGAGGATAAATCAGTTTGGTTTCTTATTATCTGTTTGCTTCTCATGGTCATGGTGGGTTTTGCAGTGTTACTATGCTTTTTCATGCCTACACACTGCACATAGCAGTGAGCTGAGGAGTGGGTCTTTCGCCTTTAGAATGCTGGGTTTTCGGTCCTGGTCAGGGTATAAAGGCTTTGACTTGTCAGCTCTTGAGTTGTGCTGTAGCCACATCATAGCATCTGTCAGGGATTTTTATAGTTGAAGCGAGAAAGAAATCAATTACTTACATTTTCACAGTCAAATGTGCCTTTTCCGGTTAATGTTTAAAATCTCAATGCACCTGATTTGTTATGATTTGGTATTACTTTCCTTGAATAAAGCTGACATTATTACTGAAAAGTGGCAGTAGATATCAGTAAAGCTTATGAGCAGGTGAAATATGTATGTGTTGGTAGAGGTTTAACTATTCTTAATGTAGTTTTGATATATGGAGGTCCAGGAACATGATCAGGATTTGTCTTGAATATTTTGAAGCTATATTTTCCAATACCTAATGCATTCATCAATATCTGCTACACTAAAATCAATCCATTCAATTAGGCCAGCAAGATCATGGCTTTCATTTGCAAATGGTCATCAGTGATTTTGGACAGTCAGCCTGCTCTGTAAATATTCATGTGGTGATTAGATGTTGTTTCCAGACAAAATCGATCCCAGAGCAGTGAAGTGTAATTATAAGTCCACAGTGGTGTCTGGAATAGACCAAACAAGAGATGCTATTATTTGTGTTGTGGGAGGAAATTGAGGCGAGTTGGTGAGTATCATTTACAATGATCAAAGTGCAGATAACTTTATTGTACTTTTTATTCGATTAATTTAATGTAGTTTTTAGTCGTCGGAATGTAAAGTACCTTCGTCGTTACGTTGTGAATTTAAAAGGTTTGTTTAATGCTTACTGTCCGTTTCCCTTGTCAGATTCATAGAAATAAGAGGCATTCGGCGATCATGAAAGAGAGTGTTAGACCGCCTTTTGACTGATGAAAAGAATTGAGTGCACACAACGTGGAATTTTGGTTTTTGAAAGCGGTGGTTCCATTTCTTTTCAGTCAAAGGGGGAGAGGTGTAGTTCAATTTGCGTACCCATGCTCCTTAGCCTCACCAAGCTGTCCCGCACTGTCTCAAAATCAGAAAACCCAATCCACTCCCCCACCCTCGCCCGCCCCTTTTGGAGAATTGGCGTAGAATCAAAAAGGCTCAAACAGTAACTGCAGTAAAGGACTCCTTTGGCTATCGCTGGAGCAGATGCGGCTTTTGTTTGGTTGCTTTTGCGGCTAGGTGTTGTGTCGTCCAGTGCAGTGTGTCTGTGTGTCTGCGGGTCCCCTGATCTCTCTGTGCTTTCTGTCTCTCTCCTCCACCAACATACCCACACCCATCCCTTCCCACCATTCCCCATTCCCACCCCACCCCCAACATAACCACACCCATCCCTTCCCACCATTCCCCATTCCCTCCCCACCCCCAACATACCCAATCCCATCCCTTCCCACCATTCCCCATTCCCTTATCCCCCCCAACATACCCACACCCTTCCCTTCCAACCATTCCCTCACCCACCCCCCCCCACCACTCTGCTCCACCCTCTTTCCCCACAGGGCCTTTGTGTATCTCAGTAACCTGCTCTACCCCGTGCCCCTGGTGCACCGGGTGGCCATCGTGAGCGAGAAGGGAGAGGTCAAAGGCTTCCTCAGGGTCGCCGTGCAAGCAATTTCAGGTAAGGTCCTCAGGACGCGGATCGCTTTTCCTGATACGGTCTGAGATGTTTTCAGGGTCATCAGCTGCGAGTTTGTGTCTCCCTGCCAAATTGAGTTTGTGGGACGAGGAGTGTGTTGCGTGTAACTCATTGCAGAAGTGAAGCGAAGGCGCTTTGTGTTTTCCTCCAGCTGACGAGGAGGCCCCTGACTACGGCTCTGGCGTGCGGCAGTCGGGAACCGCCAAGATCTCCTTCGAAGACCAGCATTTTGAGAAGGTGAGGTGTCACAACATGACTGGGAGTAGGGGGTTGGAGGAGGCATCCGTGGATCATTGTAGGAGAAACGTTTTCTCTTACTCTTGAGTCCCATTATAAGTAACCTGTTCCTTTGACTGGCCAGTTTCAGACAGAGTCCTGCCCTACGGATATGTCCCGCTCTGGGACATCCCAGGAGGAGCTGCGCTTCGTTGAAGGAGAAGGGCAGAGTTCAGACGTGGGTCCCTCAGCAGACGAGGTCAACAATAATACCTGCACAGGTAATGGACACGTACGGCATCCCACTAAGTTTGGTTTTAGTTCCAACATGTTAAAATCAGCTGTCAATATCTCAGCTGTTTTAGCACAAATTGCCAAGCCACTTGGCAGATCAACTCATCTGAGCAATATCTCACCATAAAACAAACATGGGAATGACTTGTTCAGCCATTTTTATATAGTGAAATACTTTAAAAAGTTAGCATTAAGATTGAGACTTTTTTTCCCAACAACCTAGCTCAAATTATACAAATCTAATCGCTAAAGAAGACAGTGATATGTCGAGCATGACACGGACTAATGCTTTTGATTAAACATTTCTGTTTATGGTACAGTTTTTAAATAAACTTTGATAATTCTACTTTACTGGAAATGAATTGGTCATTGACTTAACATTGGGGAATATACATGGTAGCAGCTTAATGCTAATTGAACATTCTACAACCATTTGACTCCCCGTCGCATGCACGCCTACTCTGCGATTTCAGACCAATATCTTTGTTGTTTCGCAGGATAGATGAATCATTCTGTATCATTGTCCATATAGTTACTGTTTCACATTTGAGATGGTTGATATTCGTGGCGTTCTGAGATAATTTAAGCAGCATACCAGTAACCACTTATTACCAATATTTTTCTGTTTCACTACAACAGAAATTCAGATAATAAGCGGCTAAAAAGCATGGAAAGTATAGTTAGTTGCCTAAAACTGTGTTGACGTCGTAAAACATGAAATAATCGTAGTTTGACTGCAACAAGCCCTAGGAACATGAATATTTGTTAGTCAATGCAGACATAATGTCCAGGACAGCATCATGTATACTTTATTGTTTATGTAGCCTACTTTACTCATAAGCACCAAGATACTTGTGTCTTCTTAGATAGCATTTCATTTGGCACAGATATATTGAACTTATCTTTACATTACGATGTTTGACATCTACCTAAATTGCTGTGGTTACACATCTGGGACACATTGTTGGTGTCAGTTGGGGAGTGAGTGAGCCGGTGAGCCGAGCATCCCCCATTTTTGGATTAGAATGTTTGCAGTGTTACAGAATACAGCTGCTACCTAACTTAGCTTGATAAAAACAAACTGTGAGCTAATACCTTACTCCTTTTCAGACATGTCCACAATAGTATCAGTAATGTTAGTGAAGCTACAAGCGCCACACCATGTCAGCTATCAGCTAGTTACGGCTTATTGTAGCTGGAGTGACTAGCTTAGCTATCTAGCTAATGTTAGCTAACTTCTTGGCTAGTTACGGAGAATAGCCAGCTAAATTCAGCCACATTAGCTAGGTAGCTATCATCGAAGGGATGTGTTACTCCCTTTCTACAGTTTGTGGTTACTCCAGTCCAACCCATAGCAGCCACATTGGCAATTTTACCATTACATTGGATAGCTATTATTTCCCAAGCTATTAAGCAGCAATCTCGACCACCCAGAAGCAGTGCAGTGGGCTACAAACAAAATCAGCCAGCCAGCTAAACAACGTAACGTTAACCTTCTTATGTATTAACTTATGTTTATTTAATGTTCAAGTGGATGTGTAGCAATAGTTATTTACATTTTATAATAATATATTAATATACATTTTTTTTACATGGACACCTCCAGGAGAAAAACACCCTGGGAATTAATAACAAAAAACTATGTTTTAAGTCAAAACTTTGGCTTGGTCAAAAGCTGCGAAAGACAGGATATTTAAATGAGCACCACCAAGCCATCTTCAGCTCTCAAACACTATCAGGGATTTCCAGTAGGCCTACTCCGTTTTCTTTTGACTGCTATACAGTTCTGTAGATATTTTGGTCTACTGTATTTGTACAACATGTACTAATCACTCAAACCTTCAAGCCACTAGAAGGCAAAATATAGGAAATGTCACTGTGAAAAACTTGAGTATTTCTGGTTTTTAATTGTTTATGCCTGCATTTGCTGTATTTACATATTTGTTGACTTGTGTACAGCAATGGCATTGTCCCAACTCTGTACTGAAAAGGGTTATCTGTAGCTTGTTTTTGGCATGTTCATTGTCCCTCTTGTTATTATGGTGACAAACCTCTGACAAATCTCTTAATAATGTACAAGTATACTCTATTGTACTATTCACAACTCTGCTGTGCTCTACTCTATTCTTCTGTGTTCTGCTCTCCCATTTTCTGCTGTACTTTACTCCGCACCACTCTACTCTATTTGACCTTTTGGACGCTCCCCTCCACAGTGAACGCAGAGGAAATTGAGAGCCCCCTGAAGGCCAATCCAGAGGGGCTACTGGACAGCAGTCTGGAGCACCTGAGGATCGGAAGCGTGTTCACCTTTAGAGTGACTGTACTTCAGGCCTCCAGCATCTCAGCCGAGTATGCGGACATCTTCTGCCAGTTCAAGTGAGTGCCCATCTCCTCAAAGTTCACACTCTGCTCAAACTGCCTTTCCCTTGGTAAAGACATTGCTTATCTATGGAATTCACAGAACTGACCAATGATAATGTTCTATAATAAAGCACAATACATTTGCATAATTTTACATGTAGGTGTAATAAATAGGGAAATACATAAAGAAAATAAAAATTTAGTCAATGCATATTCAATGTTTATCATTCGTCTATCGGGAAATAGAAAAAAAGTAGAACCTAAATAAAAAAAGAACAATTAAATGGCAAGATTTCAAGTAAACAAACAAGAAAACAGCAGAATGATATGTTATCAGCAGTATCAAGCATAACATATTAGCTCTGCCCTAGTGTGATAGTAGCTAACATATTACTAGAGTTCAGTCAAATGAGTTCTTATTCCTCTCTACCCATATTTTTCCACCCATGTTCTGCCTCTGTTAATATATGGAAAAGACTCATTTAGAATGAAAAGAATGCCACAGGCAGATGGACTGAAAGGAGGATCAGCTTTTTCTAAAGGTTTTTTTTGGCTGGCAGCTGAGGGCAAAGCTGTTGTGTGATTGGTAAGCTGATTGAGAGCTGATTTTGTGGAGGTAAGCCACAGCAGTGTTGTGTTGGTACACTGTCAGAAAAAGGGGTATTGTAGGGGTCCGTTTAATGTTGTTATCTAAGGTCCAATTCCTGTTAATGTTCCCTCATTGGGTCATATTTGTACCTTAGAATACTGATCTAAAAGGGTAAAGGGTACAATGGGTGTACCTTTGAGGGTATGGCCCCTGTGACACCCCTGTAGGTACAATCTTTGCACATTTGTTCTGACAGTGTATGATGCCTGATCTTTGGCTCTTAACAGCTTCATTCACCGGCACGACGAGGCCTTCTCCACAGAGCCGCTGAAGAACACAGGCCGTGGCCCACCTCTGGGGTTCTACCACGTGCAGAACGTAAGACCTCTGTGTAGTGATTATATGGTGAAAGTGAGCACTTTGTGTAGTTTCTCTATGGTGAAAGTGAACACTTTGCGTAGTGACTCTATGGTGAAAGTGAGCACTTTGTGTAGTGACTTCTATGGTGAAAGTGAACACTTTGCGTAGTGACTCTATGGTGAAAGTGAGCACTTTGTGTAGTGACTCTATGGTGAAAGTGAGCACTTTGCGTAGTGACTCTATGGTGAAAGTGAGCACTTTGTGTAGTGACTCTATGGTGAAAGTGAACACTTTGCGTAGTGACTCTATGGTGAAAGTGGACACTTTGCGTAGTGATGTAACTTTAAGAGATCCTTTGTTTGCTAGTGCAACAGCAGCGTGTTCTTTTTGCCATTCTTGCAGATTGCAGTGGAGGTGACCAAATCTTTTGTGGAGTACATCAAGACTCAGCCCATTGTATTTGAGGTGTTTGGACACTACCAGAAGCAACCCTTTCCACCGCTCTGTAAAGATCTCATCAGGTTAGAATTGAAATTCCTTCGATTCAAGCATGTGGCAATGGGTGTAATGTGAAAATGAGGGTTTTATCCTGCACGTTTGCTTTTCACGTTCTGAAACCTTGCTCCTTTTTTGTTTTACAGCCCACTGCGACCCACTAGACGACAGTTTCCAAGAGTTATGCCCTTGTCTAAACCAGGTAAGAAATGTGGTTTTGACAATATAGTCAGACGCAAATGTGTCATTTTGATAAGTGCTGTTGTCCTTTCAGATCAAAATACTTGCACAAAATATAGTAAACCTGTAAGTAAATAATTTATGTGAATTGTGTGCAGTCCATGGAATTTCTGAAAGGTCAGCAGAGCATATTAGCTGTTGGAGATGTTTTTTAACATTGATGTTTTATGGGCCTCACTGCCCGTGAGTACTTGGAGCCAGTTCCTTTCTGTAGTTGGCGTCATTGCTTGGCACTTGTCACCATGGCTCATGTTTGACTTAACCCATGCAGCTAACATGGAGAACGGGGAAAAACGATAAAACTAATTTGCTTTCTGGTGCTGGAAGCGTTCAAAGGCAGAGTAACCACAAAGGCAAATTGACAGGAGCCCGGTGCTTTGTTGTTCGTGCTTGACTCATTTTGACTCATTGCCATAAACAAAGCCCAGAAGCCGGGTTGGAAACATCGATGTGTGAGACCCAAAGAAATAATTTAAATCCGCCTTCCCACTCAGAAGGAACTAATTAATACCCTAAAAGATATACTAGAACCTTCTGTTTTAGAAATAATCCACAATGTGGAGGGCATCATTAATGCAAAGTGGAATTCTAATGCAGAGATTTGATAAATCAATTTGTAAAAAAACTGATGTGGTAATGGCTTGTGAGGGTGAAGTGAAGTGATTAATGGGATTTAAGTACCGATTGTTACCAAGTGTTTCTGTTTGCGTCTCAACCTTTCATCAACAGGTGTGCTGGTTTACCACAGAAAGGGCTGTAATTATCCTTCTGTAAAGTCAGGGGTTGCTGAGAAGTGTCATTTCAACTGTGGAAGGGAGGGGAATCGTCCGCCTGAAGAAAATACATTGACTTTGTGTCCAAAGTGATTTGTTTGATCCTGATTGTGGTAGTTCAGTGAGGATGCTTGCCTGCTCCACAGAGCTGTGGGAAGTGTGTTGGCCCCGCATATGATTGGTCTAATCCGTATGTTAGTCCAGTGCACTTTACTTAATTACTTTTGCATACTTATGACTGATGGTCCTGATTTCTGGTAATATACTGATTCAGACCAAAAGCGTAAGCATTTTCCCAGCGGAGAGGAGATGGCGTTGCCATCCTGACAAAGCAGTTCTGCTCCACATGGACTCCACTGGGGCTGGGTAGGTCTCCCCTTCCTCAGTCACTCTTATGCCTGCTGGGACCATTCTATGGCCCATGTGGTGCTTTGGCACCCCCTGCTGTTTGGGCTGTCTGTATGTTCACATGTGCACCTAGAATTCACATGGAGTGTCCAGTAATCTTTGGATTCTGTGGTGTGTGTGAACACCCATGTGTGGTTTGGAACAACGTGGATTTAGAAGATGTTTATTCCTTTAGATTCTTGGCTTTGCATATAACACAGGATGTGGTCTTCATTGATTGTACGTGGGGTATCATTAACTGAGTCCTTGAGTGCAGTTCACCGTGTTCCTTCACAGGCATCAGTTTACAGCACAAGCAGTGCAGACGCGCTAGCCTATATGTTATATGGATACGCTAATCTAATAATCTGTGTCCATTATCAGAAAGTAATAGAAAGCAACATTATGAAAACTGGCATATCAGAAAATAGAGATTTTTTCATGGATTCGCAGAGCTTGGCGCGGTTGCGTTTATTCTTGCATACGCCGTGCATCACACTGACCACATTCAGATTGAAACGCGATACCGCCATTTTCCAGCTTGAATCGCCTTCAATGGGTCCGGGATTCATTTTACAGTTTTTTCCGCAAGTCGACTCAATTCTTACCTATTTGTTGATTCCCTCAAGAAAATGCAGAAATAAATGCAGATTTATCCGTTTTCACGCAGTGCCTGCCACCAAACTGAGCACCCTGACCCGTCCCACAGCCGGGCCCTGCCACAGCAAGTATGACCTCATGGTGTTTTTCGAGATCTGCGAGCTGGAAGCTAATGGAGAGTGAGTGCTTTCCTACTGTAAAATCTGACTGATGCATGAAAAAGTGAAATCCACCATGTAGCGGAGTGTTGTTTCCCAGAATTACGCTTTGGAAGTCTATATTTAGGAGTAATTAGCCCTATGTAAGGCGATACTATAATCTGAATTTGTCATTCAATGTCTTGAAATATTGTACTGGAATAATAAAAAAAAACAATAAATACAAAGGTAGCCTACCATGCACAAAATGCAATACCTGAAATATGTTTCAACTGATGCAACCAATTAAAAGAGTAATGCCTACACAATATGAAATTCTAAAGGTCAAATATAAATTTTGGATTCAACCTTTAAGACAAAGTGGAACTTTGACATGGAAATAAGTCGATTTGCATTTTTGTCTGCTATTACAGTGAATATCTTTCATTTATGACTTAACAGGTCTTTGACCTGGGCAGTGATATTGACTTTTTATAACATAATTAGTGGCATGACTAATGATAGACTTTAAGTGTTCAGCGTTTTTTCTTCTGTGCGGATTTTTGTCGGATACTTTGACCAAAAAACCAACCGGACGTATCTTCTGCCCCGATCAAACATAAAATCTTAGAACTGTAGAACAAAGCACCGCTGTACGATGTCATTCACTGAATACAAAATGGCAGCCATTAAATGTTTGTAATGCTGTATTCTGATCTGTCTCTCCAGCTACATCCCTGCTGTGGTGGATCACAGAGGCGGCATGCCCTGCCACGGCATCTTCCTGCTACACCAGGTACAGTGCGCCCGCCATTTTACCGCTCGCCCGCATGAAGCTTCCACATCTTTGGACTTCTCTTGAGCAGCGCCGTTATTATTGTCATTATCACAGGGCATTCAGAGGAGGATCACAGTGACCATAGTCCACGAGACGGGGAATGACATTGAGTGGAGGGAGGTCAGGGAGCTGGTCATAGGTGAGTCTCGATGTGCGGTTAGGCGCTGTCGGTGGGGGCGCTGGTGGTGGAGGGGGAGGTGAACAAACAGAGTACTGCCTTTTTGATCCATGGGCACAAAAGCATTCATCCTACTGCGAACTTTGCTTCCCCCCGCAGGCCGCATTCGCAACACCCCTGAGGCTGACGAGACCATCATCGACCCCAACATCCTGTCCCTCAACATTCTCTCGGCGGGGTACGTCCGCCCCTCCCGCAACGACAGGTACGTGCCCCGCCCACTCTCCCGCACCCCTACCCTCTTCGTCAGTCATCTGCGGAAGGTGCTGGCATGCCATCTAGAGGCCTCATCAGCCAAAAGCTCAAATTCTCAATTGGCTCAATACTATTGCACTATGACCCTATTGTGATGTGATTGTACTGGTTTTTATTGAGCAGAAGGTCATACAGTAATGTTACTTGCATTACTGTCAGCGTTTTTTTCTTTTTTTTCACATTTATAGCTATAAATCTACTGTATTGCTGACAGCCATGATGGGCATAGGTGGCCAGAGGCTTAAAAGCAGAAAGATCTCCGTTTTATCCACAAGAGTCGATTGTTGCGCATTAGTTCTTCGCATCCACAAGGGAGCAGCGGAAGGTCGGGAGTCAATAGGGTTAGTTTGAGTGGTTGCAATAGGTTCCAAGTTGAAACGTTTTCCACCCACGGACTAAAGAAACCATACCTTTCTGAAATGGCAGCTGCTGTGCGACTATGCTGGTATTGAAGCGCTATTATTATGCCTGGCTGCCTCCATCACTTCAGAAAGCAAATCATGCAATCAATGATGTTCTGGTTATTTTTAGAGAATATTTTCTAGACTTTATTTGATAATGTCATAACATCATGTACTGACTGTCCTCATCAGGTTAGTGAGATCGCAGTCACAGTTCTCTGCTTTAAATACTGCCTAATTCTCACATTAGATTTTTCTCTCTCTCCTTCTCTCTCTCACAGCATTTCCTTGGGAACAGACCATAGGTATATTTCTTACTTCTCTTGTCTCGTGCTCTCCCTCTCCCTCTCCCTCTCCATTCATATATCACTGAAATTCAGGCTAGCTTACCTTTTCATTTTGAGTAATAGGCCTAATGTTACTTTTAAAATGATTGCATAATCTTATAAATTCAGTGGCTGCTGAAATTGACAAAAAATATTGCATAATAAAAATAATGGCTTCCTCATTAAGGAGCACAATATGATGAATTCCACAAATTCCAACTAAAACCTAATCGTCAGTAACAATGACATTTGCCTAAACTGAGTCGTTTGAGAGACGTATAATTTAATTGTGGTTCATTGACTCTCTGCAAAGCTGATAATTAAGCCATAATTAAGCTACAGTAATTTAAGGTGCAGAGAAGTGCTATTAAATAGCTGTTATAATGTATCATTTGGTAAACATTGTAGACCAACGGTGGGTCTTGTTAGGGCGGTGTACAGTGCACACCAACCTTGTGGAGCTTCTCAGTAATGTAATAGGAAACTATGCACACACTCAGACACACACACACGCACATGCACATCCATTTAATTACACAGAATGTTTGATCGCTTGCTGTCACAGTCAGTTTAGCAACATGGACCTGACCATTTAGCCGTGAAGGTCATTCAGAAAAGAAGTTACTGGAATAACGGCAGAGAAGACCCTCCAGCGCGTCCTTGCTTACTGTGTGCGCTGCTTGACAGGACCTTCTACCGTTTCGGGGCCGCCTGGGACAGCTCCATGCACAACTCCCTGCAGCTGAACCGCGTCACTCCTTACGGGGAGAAGATCTACATCACTCTCTCTGCTTACCTGGAGGTGAATGGAACAGTTAGCTCTATCTTTTTTATCCCTGTTTGCTCCTGTGCTCAGCTATGCTTGCTCTGTCTAGGCTAAGTCTCAATTATTTTAAATTATTTACTACTACTACTACTAATAATAATAGTAAAAATAATAATGATAGTAATCGATGCTCCCAGATTTTCACTGCTGTGTGTTGAGAAGAGTGCTCAGTGCTGTACTGAAACGCCGCTGCGATGCGCGCTCTTGACCGGCTCCGAGCGGCTAACCGCGCGATTGTGGTTTCCCGCATCAGATGGAGAGCTGCACTCAGCCCACAGTTATCACCAAAGATTTCTGCATGGTGTTCTACTCCCGGGATGCCAAGCTGCCCGCCTCGCGCTCCATCCGGAACCTCTTCGGCAGCGGCGGGCTGAAGGCGTCTGAGGGGTGAGGGCCCCGTGACTCAGCACTAACGGCACGGCTTTTGACTAAACTAAATGAGCCCTTCTGTGACATCGCCGGCCTGAGGGTTGATTAAATCTCCTGTCTGTTCTGTTCGCAGTAACCGCGTCACGGGCGTGTACGAGGTCAGCCTCTGCCACTTGGCTGACGCTGGCAGCCCAGGTAAGAGGTTTCTGTCTGTGTGCGCTCGGCGCTCGGCGCTCGGTGTGTGATGAAAGCACCTCCTCTGCCCTCCTCACTCTCGCCACGTTTCCCGCAGGCATGCAAAGGAGGCGCAGGCGGGTCCTGGACACCTCGGTGGCCTACGTCCGTGGGGAGGAGAACCTGGCTGGCTGGAGACCCCGTAGCGACAGCCTCATTCTGGACCACCAATGGGAACTGGAGAAACTCAGTCTGCTGCAAGAGGTGGGGGAGGGTGCTTTTCTTCTGCCTAAAGCTGCTCTTGCCTTTACACTCATCTCTTGCATTACATTACAATCACTAGGCAGACACTCTTACGTGGAGAACATGTTCGTCTCAGGAATACATTGTGAAATATAGCTAAGAAGACAAAGAAATGGGCACAAAAGGCCCATTTATCATCATTAAGTTTAAAGTTACCCGAACAAACCAACAACTAGAATGGCACTCCGGGAGATTCTACACCCGCGCGTGTGCTAATGTCGACCCTGAACGTAATATGCGTGGGGCTAAAACTTTGATCTTGCACTGTGAGGGCGTGCATTGACCGATTGGGGGAAAAAAATCAAGATTCAGGTCAGTGCCCAACTGTCAACAAGTTTCATCACAATCGGAGTAGAATTGTTTGAGTTATGGATGATAGGGACACACAGACAGACACACAGACAGACGTACGCACAGACAGGAGCGAAAATAATACCCCCTGCTTGCGCTGCGCACGCGCGGGTGTAATTAGTATTGTAAATGAAACTACACACAGCTAACCTATCTCTATACAGCTATACCCATAACATTACTATCCCAAAAGGAAATAACAAAATGAAAGAGTATTGCTAAAGAGGGTAAGGGTAGCCATGGTGCAATCTGAAGAGGTGGGTTTTTAGCTAGTTTTTAGCTAGTGTCAGAAGATGGGAAGGGTTCCTGCTGTCCAGCTCATTGCACCACCGGAGGGCCAGAACAGATAGGGGATATGGCCAGAAAGCAAAGGCACCTATGTAAAGCAGATGTACTGTATGTATTTGAAGGTGGAAAGTGCTGTTTGATTATGTGTGTTTGCAGGAGAGCTGTGCTCACACCTGTGTCTGTGTCTGTGTGTGTGTGTGTGTGTGTGTGTGTGTGTGTGAGCGTGCGTGCATGTTTGTGTTCCTTATGTGTGTGTATATGTGTTAGGGCTGACCCCAAATAGTCACCTAAACCATTAGTTGATCAAAAGAACTCGGTCGACCAAAATTTTAATTGGTCAAATCGTCGCAGTGTGAAAAAACGCGAGAGTTAGAACTATTCATTCTGGACGTGCACCTTGTAACGAACAATTGTCAGTTGAACAGTGTCCATTAATTTAGGAATAGATCAGTTTTATAGAATTTCTGTGAGAAAATTGCTAAAGTATGCAAGCATTTTGAGCGTATCATTCGCCTATCATTCAGTGCATCTTCTCAAAGGCCGGCTTCATTGTCAGCTTCAACGCAGAGCTCACATTTCCCGAGCAACATTTCAACAAACTCGTGTTCCTCACGCATAATATGAGAAGAGGAAAAACAGCAGTGAGTAGGCCTAATGTGACGAGGTTCACAGGTTCAAGTAGGCTAAAACACACTTTTACGTTGCTAATATAGATTATAATTCATCTTTCGTTTGGCCTGTTGTTTATATTTTTCTTTTAAGTGTTTCAGTTTGCTGTGTTTTTTATTTATTAATTTGTTTATATAATTTATTTATTTGCATTTTAAAGGGCCATAAGCAAACTGATGCCGTAAATAGGCAGCGCAGGCCAGCAAATCGCAGCCTGTGCTTGTAGCTATAATTAATATTTTAAATGATCATAATGACGGTTTTGTATTTCTCTGTAATATAGAAAACTTACTATAGATCCGATGGAAGTCGAACCATTTTCTGATGCTCAAAAATACATATTTAAATAATTTAATTAATATAATAAATGTGCGATGGTTAGTCGGTTTGAACCGATGACTACAGGTCCACTAAGCAAATGTTTGCAGCCCTAGCATGTGTGTTTGCAGACGTGCTCACAGCTCTGTGCGTGTGTGTGTGTGTGTTTGCAGACGTGCTCACAGCTCTGTGTGTGTGTGTGTGTAGACGTGCTCACAGCTCTGTGCGTGTGTGTGTGTGTGTTTGCAGACGTGCTCACAGCTCTCTGTGTGTGTGTGTGTGTGTTTGCAGACGTGCTCACAGCTCTGTGCGTGTGTGTGTGTGTTTGCAGACGTGCTCACAGCTCTGTGTGTGTGTGTGTGTGTGTGTTTGCAGACGTGCTCACAGCTCTGTGCGTGTGTGTGTGTGTGTGTTTGCAGACGTGCTCACAGCTCTGTGTGTGTGTGTGTGTTTGCAGACGTGCTCACAGCTCTGTGTGTGTGTGTGTGTGTGTGTTTGCAGACGTGCTCACAGCTCTGTGCGTGTGTGTGTGTGTTTGCAGACGTGCTCACAGCTCTGTGTGTGTGTGTGTGTGTGTGTGTTTGCAGACGTGCTCACAGCTCTGTGCGCGTGTGTGTGTGTGTGTTTGCAGACGTGCCCACAGCTCTGTGCGTGTGTGTGTGTGTGTTTGCAGACGTGCTCACAGCTCTGTGCGTGTGTGTGTGTGTTTGCAGACGTGCTCACAGCTCTGTGTGTGTGTGTGTGTTTGCAGACGTGCTCACAGCTCTGTGCGTGTGTGTGTGTGTTTGCAGACGTGCTCACAGCTCTGTGTGTGTGTGTGTGTGTGTGTTTGCAGACGTGCTCACAGCTCTGTGCGTGTGTGTGTGTGTTTGCAGACGTGCTCACAGCTCTGTGTGTGTGTGTGTGTGTTTGCAGACGTGCTCACAGCTCTGTGCGTGTGTGTGTGTGTTTGCAGACGTGCTCACAGCTCTGTGTGTGTGTGTGTGTGTTTGCAGACGTGCTCACAGCTCTGTGCGTGTGTGTGTGTGTTTGCAGACGTGCTCACAGCTCTGTGCGTGTGTGTGTGTGTTTGCAGATGTGCTCACAGCTCTGTGCGTGTGTGTGTGTGTTTGCAGACGTGCTCACATCTCTGTGCATGTGTGTGTGTGTGTTTGCAGACGTTCTCACAGCTCTGTGCGTGTGTTTGCAGATGTGCTCACAGCTCTGTGCGTGTGTGTGTGTGTGTGTGTGTTTGCAGACGTGCTCACAGCTCTGTGCGTGTGTGTGTTTGCAGACGTGCTCACAGCTCTGTGCGTGTGTGTGTGTGTGTGTGTGTGTTTGCAGATGTGCTCACAGCTCTGTGCGTGTGTGTGTGTGTGTGTTTGCAGACGTGCTCACAGCTCTGTGTGTGTGTGTGTTTGCAGGTGGAGAAGACCCGGCACTATTTGCTGCTGAGAGAAAAGCTGGAGGCCACCCTGCTGAATGGCCAGGAATCGCTGTCATCGTGTGGGAGTGAGGACTTGAGCGACTCCTCTCAGTCCTCCACTGACAGCAGCATTGCCCTCGGGGCCAACGTGCCTCTGGAGAGCCCCAACGAGAGGCAGATGGAGCTGGCTGCCAAGGTGACTGCTGCCCCCTGCTGAGCGTCTCGCCCGGACCTCTTCCCTTGTCATTTAACATCCCCCGTGCACGTTTGTTTAGCGTATGTATAGTTAATAGGCTGTAATCCCTTACCTCTCAACTGTTACTCTCTCCTCAGTGTCTCCGACTGCTCACCCACACCTTCAACAGGGAGTACAGCCAGGTCTGTAGCAGTGCCAGCGAGGGGAAGGTAAGCTCCACAATCAATCAGTCAATAAATCAATCAATCAATCAATTTATCTGTCAAACAACCAACCAACCAACCAACCAGTCAGTCACTCAGTGTGTCAATCAATGTACTAATCTATCAGCTAACCAACCACCCAACCAGCCAGTCAGCCAATAAGTCAATCTATCAATGAGGAAAATCAAAAGACATTAGGGCTAAAACATAGCTTCCAAAATATAACAAGAAACGGTGCTGTATCAAACTTTTGAACAATCTAAATAAACGCTGTAGTAGAATAAATGGAACTTCAGCCTGACAGAAAAGCGTTCTGACAGACTGCTCTTGTGTTTCAGCTGTCTGAGATGTCAGTGACACTGCTGAGGGACACCTCGGCCTCCGCCCTGAGCACCCTGACCCCTTCCTCCACCTGCCCCTCACTCGTGGAAGGCGGCTACGCCAACACTGACCTCAGGTGAATGGCAGTACGAGTGTGCGACGCATCACGAACCGCCGAGAGAACGATACGCGGTTTTCAAGAGGGAAGAGCCGACGCGTGCCGGCACTGTGTAAACATGCGCGACTCTGTGTTCCAGAACCCCGGAGCTTCACTCTTGCACACTCACCCCAGAGCTGGACCCTCTCCTGGAGGGAGAGATGAAGAAATCCCCCAGCGGGAGTCTGGAGGCCAAGACGAGAATCCGCACCTTCGTCCCAGACATCCAGGAGATCCGCGTCAGGTGAGATGACTGTGGACCAGCGGCGGGGTTGTGCTCCAAAACTGAGGTTTTCAACTTCATAGTATGACCTGGAATTGTAGTAATTTTTCTGTACAGGTAAAAATAAATTTGGTAGAAAAAACCAACTGACTTTGACCCTTCAGTTGTTGACCCTCGCCATTTATTCCCCATGTGCAACTGCAGCCCTATCGTCTCAAAGAAAGGCTACCTACACTTCCTGGAGCCGCATACCAATGGCTGGGTGAAGCGATACGTGGTGGTACGCCGGCCGTACGTGTACATTTACAACACTGAGAAGGACAGCATGGAGCGGGCCATCCTCAACCTGTCCACTGCCCAGGTGGAGTACAGCGAAGACCAGCAGGCCATGCTGAAGGTTAGTCAAAGCCAGAAAAGATCCCAATTGGAATTGATCCCAACCCAACAGGTTTGGATCAATTACATTTCAATCCAGTCAGTTCTGGAAATTAAGGAATTTAAATTAAATTAATTCATGTATTGAAATAATATTCTGTAGAGAATGGTATTCTGTAGAGGTTTCTCAATTCATTGATGTCATGGTTCGTGGGTTTTGTTTTTTTCCCGCTGCGATTCTCGTCCTGTTTCCCAATTGAGAATCTATTGGATTTTTTCCACGTTCCGGTCCGGGGTTTTTCTTTCCCGTGCTCGTTATTCGTTTCACCTGTGCTTTTACCTGCGGGGTATTTAAGTTCCTTACTTCCGCTTCCCCGGTGCTTCTTTGTCATTCATTTGTACATTGAGTCAGGTATAGCCAGGTTTAAGTGACCTTGTGATATTAACTTGCTTATGTTCACGAGGGACTTGCTTTTAGCTTCTTCAGGTATAGGATTGTGTTTCCACCTGTTAGCGTTCTGCGCTATTTATTCCAGTGCTGTTCTCTACGAGACAGTGTTTTCTTTTGGTGGTTTTATTTTGTTTAACTTTCCATCGGACGTTGTAGAGTTACGTTCCAAAGTGTTTTTTTTGTGTTTTCTAGTCTCCTATTTTGGCTCTAGTATTGAGTTTGGGAGATTTAGATTTGTGTTTCACTCTATTTCATTCTATTTGAGTTATTTTAGTAGGTAGATTTAGTTTGGCTGTTTAGCTGTCAGGAATTAGTTCCTGTTTTTTCTTTTCGTCTGTTCGTGTTATATCTCCCTTATTGTTTCTCACCTATGTGGGTGACTTGTCTGATCTCCCTCACCTCTGCGTTTGAATATCCGCTACTAAATCCATCACAATTGATTTACTGAATTGACTGAGGTGAAATGGCATTGGAAAAATGTTCATTGGCAGATTGGACTGATAATTAATTGAGAAGTATTCACTCAGAGCTATGGCATATTCCATATCCTGTCAGACTTCTCAACTGTAACCCATGATTGTTTCCAGACCCCCAATACATTTGCGGTGTGCACCGAGCATCGTGGGATACTTCTCCAAGCAAGTAACGACAAGGAGATGCATGACTGGCTGTACGCCTTTAATCCTCTCCTCGCAGGGTCCATCAGGTAATACAGCACTTTACCCTGTTATATTACACTGAATCTGTTATATTCATGGTGGTTAAGGACTAATACAATCTGATTTGAGGCTTTTAGTGAAATTATCAAAAGTGCAGCCCAGCAATAGACATACCATTGTGATTACAATATTGTTCAATTTAATATAAACAAAAAAAGGACGTGCAAACCATTTCACTTAAAAAGGGAAACAGACCAAGCATTAAGCATGAAGAAAAACAGACATTTTTGTCACATGATCTTCAGTGCTTTCCCTTGATTGTATTTAATTTTGTCGTTTTGGCACATATGGTTTCTCTCGTTTAAAAGGCAGGGTTTCAATTACTCCCTTCCTCCCTAGTAACATGAGTCAACATTATAGCCGACATCACAATTAGAGTTTGCGTGAGTGTGAGGGCATTAGCTGGTGCATTATCTTATAGTGCTGAGGATCTATGCTCTAATGCACTCCATTGTAGGCCGCTAAACCTCTTCCTCCTCTCTTATTCCCAGATCAAAGCTTTCCAGGAGAAGAGCTGGACAGATGAGGATGTAAATGGACCTCTCATCCTCTTCCCCCAGCAAGTCTTGTGAAAAAAAAAATCACGATGAAGAAGACTTGAGACTAACCGTGTATATAGATCACTTGACCTAACACCGCCTCCTTCCCCTGTGCCGATACAGCTACCCCCCCCCCCCCCCCAATGCCGTTTCGTAACCTGCCTGCTCCTGCACATGCTCAGTTCGCCACGACCGAACCAAGACGTTACACGAGGCTCAGCAGCCCTCCTTTTCGATGCGTGTCAGGCTTTGTTACAGATGGCCAGTCGTATGAATGTCGTTCCCAAGGGTACCCAGATATCACCTTTACTGGAATGTTCCCAGTATGGGGAGACAGGGATGAGGGGTGGAATGGTGTCTTTACTGTAACAGTTCATAGTTCCCAGATTAGCTGCTTGTATAGGCTTCAAAAGTGTATTGGTATGTTCCCTCTTCATGCTGAAGGAAAAAGGGTGTGAGTCTACAATGGTGTCAGTTGTCTCCCTCCACAGAGCCGTCCTTCCCGTCACCGCGTACCACATTTCACTACGCATTTGTTTCTCGATGAAGATCTGTGGTTTTCGGGTTTTTCGAAACCGCATCAGTACCTCAGCTTTACTGCAACGAATCTGTCCTATCTGCACTCTATAAAACAAATGCAAAATCCAGGGGTGTTCCGGTAGACCAAGCCTGAGCAAGCCTTTTCGTATTTCTACATGAACTCGGCTGAATCGTCCTCGATTGGAAAACGCTTGAGAGTTGACAGAGCTGTCTCGAAAGCACAGTCGCATCGTTTTTGGATATTGTAGGACATTGGAGATTTTGTTTGCCTTGTTTTCCCATTAAGACCTTAACACAATGGGAGAATTTTGACAGCACAAACCTTTTCATTCTCCCACATTTGCATAGTGATATCCCACAATCCCTGTCTTTGTTGTTTATAAAAAATTTGACAGTTTATTTAAACACAAATAATACCCCAATTAACTCATTTTATGGTGAGCGTAAGCTACACTCCCACTAAATTAAGTTATTTGCAATGCTTGTTTTAATTTGCATATTTTAAAACCGTATTTGTGTTTTAGTGTTTACATATTTATTTAGCCACATATTTATTTACATAAGCATTTATTTACATATTTATTTACAAAGACATTTATATTTTTTATTGAACTATAGAATTTCTTTGCATAAGGCACTTTCTACCATTAGTTTTTTTTGCGATTTTGCTCATTGACACTTTTAATCGACCAAAAAAGCTGTAACGATCAAAAAGGGTAGTTACAGTGCAGTGCTATGTAGAATGTTTATAAACAAATGCATTCACTGTTCATAAGAATGTCATGACATTTTACATGCAATACCTCTCCCGCTACTCCAACAAATCTAGCTAGCTTTAAGCATCTTGCAGTGGGTGAAATGTATGGGTATAGCAGGATCAAGTACCCTAAAGCATTAACTTTCATTCATGCGCTCAATAATTTATTTGCTTTCACGCACGAGTCACCTATTCTTGATAGATTTAAGTAAAAAACAATAACTCGGTCATAAGACTCGCCGAGAAATCCTATAACCTCTTGATCAGTGACAAATTGATTTCATTACGTGGCAAGACATCGCGAAGCCTCTCACAGTGCAGACAATGATCTGTGAAGGTTGTGTGTCTGTACCTTCGTGGATTTCGGTAGCGATTCCCCTTTTCTCCACCGCTCTTCCCTTCTGCTGCTGTGGTTCCCTGCACCACTTGTGTTCACATCGGCTGACTTTGCCTCTTACCATCACGTGGCTTGTATAGTCCACCTTCCAAATGTTTACAGGCAAATATACATAGTCTTTTTGGTGTAAATGAAGTGTACATGTTATGAACTCAATGTGCCTCTATGAGTTGTCACAAAATGGCATTTTATAAGCATATCCTAAAGTGACTAGTATCAATGGAAGATTTTACGCAGATACATGCCGGCTTTGCACTTGAGACATATCGGCCCATGTACTGTATGCATGCGTCCAGGTTTAGCTCCTGCGGACAAAGACTGGGGCGAGACTCCTGTCCCTATGGTTCTAAGTTTGGCTTTTTAAGCGATGCTTGCGAACGCTCTTGGCTATTCTCAAAGTTCACTTTTTCGAAGTCAGCTCTTGATTTTTGGCAATGTCATTTTGTGTGGCCTTTCTTTTTGCCTTGCCATTTTGTGTAAGTGGCTCAAAAGTGGCATCCCGCTCCGCTCCTCCCAGGGCGGTTTCAACATGGCCCCCCGGCTGTTATGAACCGGTCACGCTCAGATTTTAAATGAACAGAATGCCGAGAGGGGATGGGGGAGTCACAGTATTTCCCTTCTTAGTAGACCAGCCTCAGAGCTTAAAAAGATTCTGATTTTATTTGAATTGCATGCAAAACTGCTAAAAATTGTACATTTTCTTATACCTCACTCCTGCATGAAATCATTGTACAGCAGTCAACTGAACATACCTCATTTTCGTCAGAATTTTTCACCTGATAAGCAGCCTAATCGTGAAACTTTATGAAATACCACTTTTGTCCTTGTGACTCTAGTGACCAGAACATATGTCAGAACAGACGATAGTTTATGATAAAGAACGCAACATCGAGTGTGCTTCAAATTAAAAAAATTAAAATTGCTTAGTAATAAAGTGCATCTACGAGAGAAAACAAAGAAGCCATATTGGATGCAATATTCGTTCTTGTCTTGTCATCCACAGTGTCGTTGTTTGGTTATGAGACTTTGTGCAGTCCACAAAGCACTTTTTACAGGCAGTCATTGAAGAGATCATATCAAAAGATGTCTAGTTGCCGGATGTTGCATATCTTACCGTTCTCAAGAGCTGTGCTTGTAGGAACAAACACTGTTACATGGACATGTCCTTAGCTAGGCAGCTAATGGAGCATATCCTGAAGTTTTCTTCTTGTGTGTTTGCAGAGGAATTATCTGTTTGTATCTCCAGGCTATTCCTGACAGCACTGGATATTAGAGTATGCCTTAGGCCAGACAACCTATAGAGCATGCTCAGTTTGAGAGACACAGTGCACTCTGGGAAATGTAGGTCAATGCGATTGATAAGAGAAAGGCAAATACAAGTTGGATGTCATACCACTCAAACATAATGGGTGACTTGACTATAATGTAATATTTTATAATAGAAGAAATGCAATTTTTTGAGAAAGTGTGGTTTTTGTTTTTTTGCAGGAAGAAAGTTTATTGGCTGCAATTGGTCTACCACAGGTACTTGACATAGCGTGTGTTTATTTTCCCTTATAAATCTAGTGTTAATAGTGCTGGGTGTCATTTTGCATGAGTTTTAGAATATCTGAGAGATTAACAACTAAATAGGCCAAGGTTTAAGAAAATGTTTCAATTTTATGCAGTTTTTATAGCTGAAGTGAAAGAATTGTTCCCGTTAAGGCGCATGGCCGCATCTAGAAGATTCTTCAGCTCAGTCGGACTTGGAGTTGATTTGTTCGGTTCAGTCTTCGGTTCACTTCAGTTTTTTTATGGTAGAACCTTTAAAATGTTTGGATTAATGCTACCTAAAAACTAGAATTCAACACACCTTTATCAATTTTGTTATTAAAAAATGTGAAAACCGTAGCATGCTGATATCAATTTAGACAAGCGCACAGTTATTGATATCAAATCCTTCCAATATACATGACATTTAACGAATCTCCCTTTATGAATGTGAACAACATTATCAGGTGATGTAATTCAACTAGCCCATTTAGTGTAGATTTACAGTTTGATGGCCCTGACTTCTTGAGCAAAAGAGATTAATGTGAGGCGTATTAGGAGACGCAGCGTTCTTTAACTACTGGCTGGTAGCATTTCTATTGTACATATTGCTAAATTTCTGCTAATATCTGGCAACTTATAGAATTTCAGTTGTCAGGTGTAATCTTTTTTACCCATTTGTGGTTTGGACTCAAATGCCAGTGTAGTAGAGACTGCATTAAATACATGTACAATATGGACAGAAAGTTCATCGCTTTGCATGTGCTGCCATAGAGAGTGAGTGGCTTTGAGATGTGATTGGTTTTTGTCGGCTCACAAAATAAAAAATAAAAGATAGGGCTGCTACTTCAACCACGACATTGCCCATACGTTCTATGCAACAGATTTTCATGTCATTTGCTGCAAGTGTACTTTTAGAATATAACATTGTCCGTTTCCCAACATTTCCATTGCCAGTCAGCCCAATGAGGGACTAAGAGAACAGGGTTTGTGGGCTGGGAGAGGTATGCAAATTTTTTTTGCATTAAATTTTTTTCTAGAAGGTTCTGTTTTGAGGTGCTTGCCAACCTCGAAGATGACAACCCTGAAGCGCATTTGGGTACATGTATGTAGACGTCGCTCCCATTCTACCCTCTCCCAAACTGGAACACCTGCCATAGCTCCCAGCATGCCCCTGTAGCTGTCAACAAAGCGCCCTTTTTAAAAACAACCTTTTTCATTTTGTATTTCTGTGCTCCTCTATCGGAACAGCAGCCCAAGAGTTCCTCTGTCTCAGCTCTGTAAACTAAATGTGTCATCATGTGTCAAGCTTTTCTCCTCCATCTATTTTTTTTGCTCTGTATATAAACATGATTGCTGTGGATGGTGTATTATACAGCTGTATCCCATTTGTACCATCCTGAATGGGCAGTAGTTTAATCAATGTCTCAAGCTATTTGAGTGTTGGAGTTCAGAGTCTTCAGATGTTTGTGTACACTTAACACGTTGTCGGATATTAAATAAACGTGAATCTTATGCAACACTGCCACGTGTCTTCCGTGCCTGTCTTCTGTTCTGTCTCACACTAATTGATGCGTTAAAATGCGTGTTAAAAGCAGACACTGGAATCCATCCCGCAGGCCTCCATTTCACATCATTAAATGAATTGGATGACACGCAAAGTAATATTGTGATGTCACTAGAAGGAATTAATAAAGAACTCATGAACAAAAGTTCCAGCATATGTGTGGCATGTCACGGATGTTTCTATATGTGCCATCTGAACACTTCATAACTGGATTAATTATTATCAGACTTAATGAACACAGGTGGCCATTGAGGCATCCAGTGTTCCACTATTCAGGCTCCACTATTGAATAATTGATCAATCTCAGGAATCAAGCTTGGAAAGAACAGACATCCCGTTAATGCAGGTCCAATGTTGTCTACCCATGTTCTATACTATATTATTACTGATTAATGGTACACTCGTAACAATGAAACGCTACTTTCCCATTGAACAAAATTGGTTTCAGAACTGAAAGGCTCCATTTGAGACTTCGCAGCACAAGTACCTGCTTAGAGAAAGCCGGAGCATGCAATGGGGTCTCCTACGGGCCCCCAACATCCTACATCCAGATTCAGGGATAGGTGAAGGAATGGCTATAATCCAAAAGCACTGTTATTCTACAGTCTTCATTATTTACCTCACTAACTTATTTTTAGTCCTAGGAATAAAAAATTTCTCAGGACACAATTTTTTTTAACCAACCCACACTGATGTTTCTAGAATGGAATAATCTCAAATTACCATTCTCGTGTCAAGAGAACTGTTTCCCTGCTTTTCCTAGATTAATGAATCAATTAAAAAATGTTTTGTATCGTGCTCTTCAAAAGGTGTCGCAGGCCTCTGAATAGTTTTTAAAAAGTTGCAACAAACAAAGCAAGGCACTTCGATACAGATTAGTGTTATAATGATTATATAAAACCCCATTTTTTGAGTTATGAGCAACAAGTGAAAATAAATGTGATTTATTTAAAGGTCTGCATGATCTCCATCAGTTAAATGCAATCTAAGAGTGCTAATGGGGGCTTGATAATGTTAGACTGTCTTTTGGCTCCTTATTTAAAAGGCTGTCTGGGACGGAGTCTGGAGAATATGCATGAACCTTGGACCCTGGAGGCTTTTCTGCTCTGAATACACAAGGAAATTGGTAACGTCAATGACATAAAAGAACAAATTGCTCTTTGTGCAAAAAACCGAGTGATCGAATGTCCTTTCAATTTATATCTTTCGTAACGTGCGTCGAAAAGAGTCCTCAGTCGTCACTCCATATTCTTATTTTGTTGTGGAGAATTTGAATACAATTCTGTGTAAATGTACAATAACTTTATCTGATTTAAAGTCTGTTTGCTGAGTTATCTGTGAAGTACTCAAGTATAATCAGCACTACAAGACTCCTATAGAAATGGAGTATATTACAATATATTTGGAATGTTTGGACTTTTTAGAAAATATGGTGGTAAATATATTTCACAGCAGTGTAATGCAGAGTAACCCCACTCTGCACATACCACTCTGGAGATGGTTTCTCCCGTTAATTTAATCTCTATGTTTCTGCTGCTCTCCTTTGCCAAGAGCTGGTGTAACGCATGCTTCACTGCGCTCTTCCAATAAGACAGGCAGGAGACATGCTTTTTGGATCCAAGTACCTCTCATTATCTTTATTGCACATGTCTCTCTCTCTCTCTCTCTCTCTCTCGCTTTCATTCTTTCCCTCTCTCCTGGTGCTGCACCAGCCAGCTGCCAAAGTGCAGGTGTAGTTTTTCAAGCAGGTGAGCGTGGGGAGGGGTGGGGTCTTGAAGGGGGGGGTATGGCAGAGCCCCAAACCTACATTGTCTCTTTCCACCGGCCGCAGAGTGACATAGGCAGAGTGGAAGAGTAAGAGAAGGAGAGAGAGGAGGATGGTGCTTCACCGGGCCATCCAGGCTGCCCGCGAGGGGGACCTGCCCACGCTCCGGGCCCTCTCCGCCTCGGGCCACCTCACCTCGGCCGTCGCCGACACCCAGGGGGCCACGCCCACCCACCATGCCGCCCGATGTGGCCACCTGGACTGCCTTCGCTTCCTGGTGGGCGAGGCAGGGCTCGCCGGTGATGCCAGGGCCGGGAACGGGGCGACGGCGGCACATGATGCGGCCGCCACCGGGCACCTGCTGGCGCTGCGCTGGCTGGTGGAAAACAAGGGCTGCAGCACCGAGGTGAGACCCCGCAGTGCATTATGGAGCATCCGACTCCACGAGGGTCTGGGAAACTAGCAAGGGAAAAAGTGGGATCTTAAGCTGGCGGGAAGATAAAAGTGCAGATAAACATAGATGCATATACATAGATAGATACATACATATATGTATATATATACAGTGCCCTCCACCATATTGGCACTTCTGGTAAAGATGAGTAAAAAGGGTTATAAAAAATTCAGTTTGGTGAATTAGCTTAATCTCACACTGAAAAAATTAGAAAAAATCCAACCTTTAATTGGAGTAAATTTATTCTGAGAAAAAAAATCCCTCATCAAAAAATAATTAATTTTTAAAAAACCATGTGTGCCACAATTATTGGCACCCCTGCATTTAATACTTTGTACAACCTTCCTTCGCCAATAAAACAGCACTGAGTCTTCTCCCGTAACATATAATAACGTTGGAGAATACAGAGCAAGAAATCTGAGACCATTCCTCTTTACATAATCTCTCCAGATCATCCAGAGTTATTGGTCCTCTCTTGTGTACTCTCCTCTTCAGCTCAGCCCACAGGTTTTCAATGGGGTTTAGGTCAGGGGACTGAGATGGCCATGACAGAAGCTTGATTTTGTGCTCAGTTAACCATTTTTGTGTTGATTTGGACGTATGTTTTGGATCATTGTCCTGCTGGAAGATTCAACGACGACCCAGTTTTAGTTTCTTGGCAGAGGCAGCCAGATTCAGATTAAAAATGTTCTGGTATTTCATGGAGTTCATGATGCCATGGGCCTTTGGAGAAAAAACAGCGCCACAACATTATGGAACCTCCACCATACTTAACAGTGGAGATCAGGTTATTTTCGGTATAGCCATCTTTCTTTTTACGCCAAGCCCACCTTGAGTGTTGGTTACCGAAAAGCTCAATTATCGTTTCATCTGACCATAGAACACGGTTCCAGTCAAAGTTCCAGTAGCGTTTAGCAAACTAGCAGATCCTGTGGCTCTCCACAACCAGAATTGGGGGCCATTGAAAGAATTTAAAGAGAACCATGTGCATTGTCATGCAGTGGTATTTTATGGATACTGTCCCTTGATATTGCATGCATTGTGTATTATTTTCATATTTGGTCTTCATGTTTGTACATTACTTGTTTGGGCGCCTCTGTTCTGCCGTGCTTGTCCTGTCTTGGCTTCGTCTCGCTTGCAAATGAGGTTTTAAATCTTGATGCGACACTAGGGTTGCCAACTATCAGAAATTGAAATAAGGGACACCGTAGCGGCCCTCGCGGCACAGGCCAATTTTTTAACCTTTTTTACACCTGCATTACTGCATTATTACTACACTTTAACATATAATATAGGCCTACTTGGTTGTAACAAGTCCTATCCATATACCAGACATGCATCTGTAATAAGCCCATGTACTAAGACACACAAACCTGAATTTGATCAGTTTTGTATTTTTGAGGAATACGTGGGAAACATTATCATTCAATAATTTATTTTGTCAGTGCAAAATAACAGTTCTTCAACACTATGTCGAACTTCAATTTAAAGTAAAATAACTACAGTTTTACAGTTTAAAGAACAATATAAAAACATATAAAGTATAAAAACATTTAACATTAGTAGTAGTGCAAACATCTTTGGCCTGTACTTATTTGAGAGAACTCAGTGCAAAACAGAAATGTTTACTTATTCTTCGGAATAAGTCATTTGTGCAAAAATCATCTTTTAACTTTTAACACTTTTTTTTTTTTTTTTACTTCAAAGGCCAAGATTACCGTAATTTCTCATATAAATCGCTCTGTCATTCATTGAGTCCCCAAAATAAGGGACAAACTGCGTCCCTTATCAGTTCGTTAAGGGACGGGTCTTTTATTTTCCAAATAAGGGACGGTCCCTTATTTCAAGGGACGGTTGGCAACACTATGCGACACCCATGAAAAATACAGTTTCATATGCCAGTGGAACCCAATGAGTCAGAAACAGTAAGAGTCAGAAATTTTAAACATCCTGACCCTGTGTTAATTTGCTCTGCGTGGTTAACATGTTTTTCCATTTAAATAATGGTTCAGCGTCAGCAGCTCGCCCCCTTTTAACTTGATTGCGTCTGGTCGTGTCGCCTCTGTGTGCTTCACATGGAAAAATTATAATTACATCAAAATGTCAGGCCCCTTTCTTTCAGGTACTCAAATGATTTTTAAATTTAACCTCATCTCTCTTAATTAAATGATTTTGCGCACATTGCAAAGCTGACCTTTGCACAGTTCGTTTAAAGGAGTCGGTCCCTGATGAGAGTGATTCATTTAGAACGCAGGTTGTTCAGTTGAGCAAATCTACAATAAATTTCATTGAATTATCAGTTTAGGATTGTTTGTTTCAAGCTAATCAGCAAGCCACAAGTGTTGTTTTATTTTTTAGCATGTTAAATAGGGAAGTAGCGAGGGCTTATATCCAGTAGGAAGTGGGATGTATGCTTACTATTGACTCTAGGGGTGCCAAATAACATGTATGTTATTGTTTTCAGTATGAACAGAAAGATACATCTTTCATATGTATTCACAAAACCAGTTAATGACTTTAATACCATTCAGAAATATTAATTATAGCTTAATTAATTGTAACTGTGAGGCAATTGGTAGTTCAGGGTGATTATAAAGAATTAGGGATATTGTTTAGAGGTTTTATTAACAGTTTAACGGGTCATTACTGTATGTCTTACAGCATCCCATAAAAAAATGTCCCTTGTTTTTTAATTAGAATTTGAAGTGTCCTCCCTCTTTCAACGTTTTGGCTGTGTCACTGTTTAGTGGAAGAGATATGTGCATGCATGCTTGCAATTCATTTGTTATGGAATGAGAAAATACATTTCAGAGAAACGTTTGTGTTGTGTAATTCCTGGGGTAGCTGAGGTCAGGGCTAACATTATTCTTAAAAAATAATGCATCTCCATCAAACGTGTTGGTTAATCTTGTTCTGGCTTTTAAGTACAAGTACAAAAAACTGAAACATAAACATATCAGTTAAACTTTTTGTTTTGGCATGGCAATGGCATGGTTGGCATTGGTTGGTTTTGATGAGGGAGGGAGAAAAAAAGAGGTGAAAGGGGTGGTGTGGGTGTGTAGTCAGTAAGTAAGTAGCTAAGTTGTAGTGGTTTTTTTTTGTTTTTTTTTTTTTTTTTCGCGGCTCTCGTCCTGCTGCTTTCGATGTGAAAATCAATTTTTTTTTTCGTCGTTCCGTTTCGTGGTTTGCTGTCCTCATTATTGTTTTCACCTGTGCTTCTACCTACAGGAGGGTATTTAAGTTTCTCACTTCCGCTTCTCCGGTGCTTGATTGTCTTACGACATTGCATTCGAGCCAGGTATTGCCAGGTTACTAGCGACCTCCTGATATTAAACATTGTTTATGTTCAAGGAGGACTTGCTAGTTAGCTACTTAATCGGGTATAGGATTTGTTTTTCCTCCTGGTAGCGTTCTGTGCTATCTATTTAGCTCTTTGCTGTTCTCTCGGAGACAGTTTTTCTTTTTACTTTCGTTTTGGTTTTACACTTCACCGGCTCTGAGCTAAGGCAGCCGAGGGTGTTCTTCTGTTTACTAAGTTTCCTGTTCTGGTGTCATTATTTGTGTTCGGGAGATTTAGTTGTTATTTACGTTTTCTAGTTCGCCCGTTTTTGTGGGTTTATTTTCGTTTCGGCTGTTTAGCCGTAAAGAATTGCGTTCTTCTTTTTTCTTTCTTTCTTTATTATTTTCTCTCCCTTAATTATTGATCCTCACGTCTTGTGAACTGACTTGTTCAGGTTCCTCCCACCTTCGCGTTTGAATCTCCGAACAATTAAAAAACCCATTACAACAAGCTGTCATTGGGATTTATAGAGCCCAACACAGTAAAGTTTAATTGTCCAGTGCAATTGTGTGGGTCTGCGCCATAGAATAGGCAAAAAGATATCATCACTGTTTGTTTTTTGCTTAGAAAGCAATGATACACAGCTGACACTGATGTGAGCAGGTCTGTCCACTCAGTAAACAAGTTGTTCAACCCAATGCTTTGTCTGATCTGTTTTGTAGTTGCAACAATAACCTTTGGTTATTATTGTACATCGCTTTGGATAAAAGTGTCTGCCGAATAATTGTAATGTAATGTAAAGTAAAGTAGTCCTCTGCAGTTCTATTGCAATGGAAATGTCATGTGGCACATTTATGGCTTCATAAAGCAGAGCTCTTGTTAAACCTGAGGCAGTATTCTCCTGGTAGACCTCACAGCCTCCTGTGTATCTGTGTGATTCTGTGTTTTGACTGTGTGCACCGGTGGCTGTTTGTCATTTTTAGGTGTTTGCCTGTGCTTGTGTGATTGTGTGTGTTTGTATGTCCATTGGTGACTCTGTATGCTTTAAAAAAAATTTGAACATGTGCATGTATTCATGGCATTGTTTGCGTGTTTTGCGTATGCATGTATGTTTGTGTTTATTTTGTGTGCATGTATGTGTGTATGTATGTTGGTACTTGTGTATGTGTATGTATGTGTGCATGTGTATGTGTGTGCTGCAGGACCGGGACAGTGGAGGAGCTACAGCGCTCCACCTTGCTGCTCGCTTTGGTCACGCGGACGTCCTTCAGTGGCTGCTGTCAGTCGGCGGCGGGGCAGAGGCGGAGACAGACTGCGGGGCACTTCCTGCCCACTACGCTGCTGCCAAGGGGGACCTTACCTGTCTCAAACTGCTGGTCCACCAGGCCCCAGGGTAAACACACTCCCTCTAGACCTCTTAGACATTACCAGGGAGACGTCATGGTGCGCTTTACTTCAACCCTAAACCGTGACCCATCTTCATGGCCATGCTCTGATCTGTTTTGAGGTTATACGACCTGTTCTTTGAATGCAATGTCATTCTTGTTTTAACTACATTTTAACTATATAGCCCTCTTCTTATGAACATAACAGGGTGCTTTACAAGAAAATGATACATATCTGGTGATATATTAATCTCCTTCAAAGGCATAGGATGTCTTGATCTGGACAAATTTAAAGCTTTCTTACTGTACTGGTGGTCTACAGTCTTTTTGTGAAAGTTACTGCGGTATTCTATAGATTTCATTGTTTTATACGAGATTTTCTTTATCGGTTTAATTTGCATTTTATACACCTCGGTATAGAGCGAAGTAACCTTCATTACCAAATAGAAAGTATATACCCTTAACAAAATGAATTAGCATTATTTGCATTTGGATCTATATGTCCGCCGATCATCTGTGACTCATTGGAACCACAAGCGGGTTGGATCACATGACAGGTACCTGCCCACCTGAAACTGAGATGGAAACACTTGGTTGGCTTCAGATAAAGGCGGGTAAGGGTCACGTTGTCAACGGCATCACCTCTCAGGAGATGCTCACCTGCATGGCGCGTGAATGGGTCCGGCATCTGTCGAATTGGCCTGGTGGCCATCCACATCCATAATGGATGGAGTGACTCTTATCTGTCGGCTTTCAGCGTTTGAGCGCGGCGCCCCTGCCCTTTCACTACCTCTATCAGCAACCCTCCCCACCCTTCTCCTGTTTACAGCCTGCTAGAGTTCACCACTCTTGGGCTGAAACCAGATCAAGCCCCTCTCGCATGCATGGGAACCTTTCCTTGTTGTCATAGATATGATAGAGCTTTGAATGCAATAGGGTCAGTATCCATATGTCACGCATGGCGGTTCTTGCTGTTTACTTGGCCGGGGCATAGTTACAGGACTAAGTGACTCACTTTAGAGTTCCAGCAGTGGTTTCCTCTGACACTGAACTGTCCGTAAGGGTTAGCGAGCATACAGTCTAGCAGAGGTGGAAAGTCCACGAAAGTAAGAGGTGGCGGTCAGAAAGTAAAAGTCATGCTATGTGTTTCTTCCAACCATGAACCCAGCCAGCTGATTTTACTAAATAGTTATACTTCCTGAATGAAGAAGTGTGCTAACCAGGTGATTGAAATAAAATACTGGGGAGGACTTTTACTTTCTGAACCTGGATTTTCCACCTCTGCAGTCAAGGCTGCATGTGGTCAGTTCTCTTCACTGGATGCCCAACAGGTAAAGACAGGGTATTGAGATTAGTGGTACATTCTGGCTGGTTCATCCAAAACTCTTCTATCTGATATGGCATTTACAGGGGCATGCACAAATGGAACAGTTGACAACTGTTTTATAAAGAATCATGGCATCTTTTATTTCTGTTAATGAACCTAGACTCTTCAATTTGCTTGAACATTTATGTTGAGCACTACTGTGCCATTCTATCTACAATGCCTAACTTTATGACCCCGCTCTAATGTTGAAGCCTGTAATGGTGCATAAGAGGGTGATGCCATTGTCTGCAATTCAAAAATAAGCTCTGTTATTGTATGTGCAAAGGTGTTAATCTGCAATTCTTATTAGCATAGGAGCTCAATGCTCCCGGTACATTAGCTAAAACTAATACAGTTGAAGGATATGCTCCAGTAGTGTAGAAGGAATGGCTGTTTATGAGCTGAGTCAGAGTAACATAATGATCAGGGAACTTCCACTGTAGTATCCTAAGGATGTTGAACCTCCTGACTTTGACTGTACTTAGCTAGTTTGCAAGTTTGCTGTGTTAGCTAATTAATGTGACTTTAAAACTTTTTGTCATTCCCTTGATTGAGTTTTAAATAAAAAAATAGGCTTTTTGCTATTCTGTCTGTATGTAGTATAGGGCTGCAACAAATATGGTTTCCAACAAAGTTTAACGAAAATGTGTAGGCCAATGTTCCTTTAGCTTTTGAACACTTTACACTGCTCTTTTTTGGCTTGTTGCTGCCAATCTTGTTCCAATAAGACAGACTACATCTAGAAAAGTGAGGGGACGTACTGTACACATGCCAAAAAAACTGCAAATTTACCTTGTTTCTGCTTCAGAAAAAAGCTGTATCGAACTTCCTAAAAAACCATTAACAATTGCATAGCCTACATACATTCCACACTCACACACTTAGTGGTCGATTTACTAAGATCCCAAATAAGGGGTGTTATTTTACGAGTGCAGCCAAAGTATTTGCACGCGTTATCATTTCACACTTTACGGGTGATCAACTAAGAGTCGTTATATAAATGACTCCAGCCGCAAACAGCCATATTTAAATGAGAAATTGTGTGTGTTTGGAATGGTTATACTGTAAGAAAACGGTGAAAAGACTGGCTGTAATGTTGCCGTTTTTATGTTTTTGTATTTATTTTTATTTTTTTATTTTTTACAGTGTAGGCTACTGTTACACTGAACGAGCTGGTGGTTTATTACAAACTGTTTCACTGTATGTCTCTTAGTTTCTGCCGGGAGATGTTTGTCAGTACTGAAATGATCATAACTATGCTTACTAGCACTAAGCCTACTCGTGCAGTAAGTGTCACATAAAATCACATTTCTATTTGATCATGGGTTTTATTTTTATTTTTATTAGTTTTGATTTTGTATTCACTGTTTGTTATAATAGACATTGTATTGCTTGTTTGATTCAAATACTAGTTACTCTTGTATTCTATAACACGATTTGCTTCATGATTGAAAAAATAAAAATTATTACTGTTCATGATGTAGCCTATATAGGCTATCCACGAATTATCTTGTGTATTTTGAGCGTTAGCTAGAATGAGCCAGTTAATTAGCCGCCATTGTTATGCAATCATTCAGAACTTTCAGTTATTGATATTACAAACACACCCGTAGGCCTACATGTCTTGCAAAAATGACAGCCGTCATCTTATTGCTTCCATGTCTTTTAATACCTGCATTCCATTTGTACTAAAATGCACCCGCAAATTCCTCTCCCATCCTTTCTTTCGGGCATGGTAAATCACTTTTCACGTGCTAAAGTAATCTATTTGCATGACCACTTCTCACTATTTTGTGAAATAACATGGGGACGCCCAATTTAGCATATTCATTCAGGCTAACCTGCAAAAATGAGAAATCAATGTATTTTTCCATTTTAGCACACACAAAACTCTTTACACCTCGTTAGTTCAGCACCTCTGACATTTTTTTGCGGGTGGTAACCGTTTTACATGTGTTTTTGTACATGCAAACCTTTAGTACAGGCCTATTCAATTGGCGGCCCGCGGGAAGCAACCTCCGAGTGGCCCAGTGAGCTTGAATTAAATAGGCAATTTTAATAGCTATTTTAATATTTTAAATGTAACATTATTTGTTAATAGCAATGTTATCACATAGCCTAAATAGTTACAGCACTGCGAGCGTGGTCTAAAATCCGTAAGCAGGAAGATTTGTTTTCCTGCGATCACGAAGAAAAACCAGCGTGACAAACATTCCGCCAATCAGGGTATCTCTCACAAATCAACGTTTTCTCATGTGACGCAATTTCGACCACGCTTAGTAGCTTTTCAAAACATCTGGCTATTGACAGTCACAAGTAGGCAAGTGCTCTACTGAAAGTATGTCTCTGTCAACCCTGAAATGTGAAATTGACAATGAAAACCGTCGATTAAACGACCAAATGCCAAACCAACTTGTTTAATTTGCAATGAGTGCGTTGCGGTAGTTAAAAAATATAACATTCGGAGGCACCACATTGAGAAACACCAAACTTTCCGGACAAACTCAAGGGATCACAGGAGAGGGACGCTAAAGTGCACAGTTTGATTGCATCTTACGATAGGAGCCGTATTACCCTGGTTATTTAAAACGAACGTATTTGTTATGTTCCTTCAGTGTGCAGTAGGAGGCGTTGTGTTATTTCTGTGTGTGTGTGTGTGTGTTATTGGTTACTGTTATTGCCACTTGTTACGGTTCTGTGGATTGATAGCTCTTTTTTATTCTGTTTCTGCACTTTGTGATGTGCCTGGATCAGATATGTGACCAAAAATATTTTTTTAAACATTGTTATTTTTTCCTACATTAATTTGCGTTTGTTTAAAATTGGTCCTTACCAAAAGCTAGAAAAGGTTTTAAATAGGCTGCTGAAAATGTCTGGCCCGTCTACATTTCCTGGTTTTAAAATCTGGCCCAAGTGAATTTGTAATTGAATAGCCCTGCTTTAGTACATAAAACCCTTAAAGTCAGAAAATGAATGACTTTCTTATATTCATGTGGTAAACATCTTTCAGCTATGGTCATCTTCAACGCTATTAGTGAAAACCCAAAAATGGTTGGGTGTCAGATGGCAGATAGCAATGGATGTTCTTGTTCACATACCAAAATGTGATCAGTATTGCTCACTAACTGTTTTAATGTTATGTACTTTGTATTTTTATATTTATTTGGAGTAGAATGTAGTATAACCCATGCTTTTTCTGGATGCAGTAAATAGGCCTATACACTTCTGAGGTGGAAATGCCATTTGGCTTCCAACCTTATGCCACATTGGCCACAGGTGTTGGCATATATATATACACAGAGTGAAAAGGTTGCCATGGTTTATTTCACTATAAATCCTATCAGTCTCCAACTGCTAAGTATTTTTTTTTTTGTGTGCTTCTGTTATATTTAACAAAACTTTGCCTGAAAAACTTTGTTTTTTGGAACCTGCGAAAGGACTACAAATGAAAAGTAGCCTAGCTCTTTAGCTCAATGTGACACCATTGTATGCCCAGTGGAAATGTTCACTACTGCACATTTCCCTGAAATAAATATACTGTATATTATTATATATTATATTATTTAAATATCTGGATAAGGGCATCTGCTAATCATCTGCTAACAAATATGACCTAATGACCTAATCCTGATGGTCCATCTTGTTAAAAATGTCAATGAGTTTGATTAAAGTAGAAAAACAACACTACCACATTTTAAAAAGCGTACCGTTCATTGAGTGCCTATGTGCCTGAACAGGTGTGTCAATCGCCAGACAGTGATCGGTGCCACCCCACTGTACATAGCCTGCCAGGAGGGCCATCTGCATGTGGTGGAGTACCTGGTGAAAGACTGCGGGGCAGACGTCCACCTGAAGGCCCACGATGGCATGACCGTCCTGCACGCTGCCACACACATGGGCCACCATGCCCTGGTGGTCTGGCTAGTTAGTATGAAGCAGTTACACCTCTTCAGTTCAATTCAATCAGCCCGTATCTAATGCTACAGAGATCATGCAAGTGATAGATCATATTAGGTAGGGATTTGTCGATTTATAGGTGTTCTTTTTTATGTCCAGCTTTTTACAGACCACATAAAAGCTTTCAATCATCATCTTAACTAGATTAAGTAATTGTGGGCTCAAGGTGAAATACAAAATACCCAGATTTTGAACTATGGCTACCTGATAAGCTTTCCCCTCATATAATTAACAACTATCAGTTGTATTTCAGTTTAAACATAACTATTACGGGACGACGTACATGCAGGTAATTAATACAGATTAGTCAATATTGTGGGCCCAGAGTGTGACTAATGTATGTGAGCCCTGCAGGCTTCCTTCACAGATGTAAGCCTCTCCTGCCAGGATGAGGAAGGGACCACCGCACTGCACTTTGCTGCCAGCAGAGGGCACCACCGCATCCTAGAGAGGCTGCTACGGATGGGAGCAACAATCATCAAAGACTCTTGGGGCGGGACCCCCCTGCACGACGCGGCCGAGAACGGGGATCTAGAGGTGGGTAGCTTTTGCCTACAGAGAAGGGGTCCCCAATCCTAGTCCTGTGGAACCACATGGTTTTCTGGTTTTCACTGACACTCACTTAACTCGTCAATTACTGCAGTTGATTACACAGTGAATTAAATTTACCTAGTCTCAGGGAACCTATACTGATTCCCAATTTACGGGTGAAAAAACCCCAGCAGACCTTGTGGTTCACCAGGACCAGGGTTAGCTGCCCCTGCTGTAGAGGTTAAATGTCAGGTAAATGGAGTGACCTTTGACACCCTTTCTTTCTTCAGTGCTGCCGAATTCTGCTGACCGACCAGGTCAGTCCCACAGAAAAAGACAAAGATGGTTTCACGGCGATTGACCTGGCTGAATACAATGGGCATTATGACTGTGCGAACTACCTTCGGACACAGGAGCAATGTGTAAGATTGGTTTGTGCAGCTTACGCAATTCTTGTTCTTTATTCTCGTTATTTATGTCTGTTGCATCGATTGCCACCATTGCTCCAAATACAGCATGGTAGACATAACATTAGACAGAATCATTTTTCAAATGCTAGTACTACGAAGATGCAGCAGATTAGCGCAGGGACGTGGAATATCCTTCTCAAAAACATAATTCAGAATCAGTCCATTCTTCATAGTGTTCTCATGATGTATAATTAAGGGCCAAGCTGTTAAGGAGACTTAGCAGATCCTCTAATAGACTTGGACCAAAAATCCATGGAAGGTTATGCCATACAAAATAATTAAGGGAGGCTGTTGACATATGTTGGTTGTGCTCAGTGGAACATTTAGGGATTAAGCCCTTTGTACTTTGCAGCTTGACAGAACAGGAAGGTAAGTAAGATGCTCTCTAGTTTGCATTATAAATATTTCAGAACCACCAGGGTGCTTGCGCTTTCTCTCCTCCCACGCTCTTTAGAAAATGGGGGTTAATCGATCCTGGTGCACTGTGAAGGCCGAGGGTCAGCGCTGCGAACCCTCACTGCATTTTTAACATTGTGTGATTGAGAATAAATTACCTAAGCAATGAGGTAAACGGAAAAGGTCAGCACTGACATAGGACGCACCGTTCGGAAATATAGCATCCATTTAGTCTGTTAGACATATCCCTGAAACATTAAGCACCACTCTAAATTCAGTATAAAAAAAGAGGACCTCGTCTGAGATTCTAAGTAAATACATACTATACCTCTTAGCTTTGAAGTATAAGATTTAAGAGAACAAAAGACATTTGGTGATTATAGTTGATTAATACTTTATGGGCAATTTTATTTTGTGGTGGCTGCAAACAACATTACATACATACAAAAAACTTTAAGAATGCAAGTACTGCGTGCCTAATGTCTGAAAAGACCCCAGTCATTGTAGAATTTTATTTTTAACGGTCAGGCAGCAAAATATCCATTCAACCCAAACAATTGTGTGCTTCTTCTGGTATTGTATTGCAGTATTTCAGTATTGCAGTACAGTATTCAGTATTTCAGTATTGCAGTAGCTAGCATCGATATGGGGTATTATTGTTTCATAAATAAATAAAGAAAATGTGAACCTTCCACAAATAAAATGAGATTCACAAATATTTTTGTAACTTACAAAATAATTGGTTCACAAATATGTTTTAGCACTCAACCAAATCTTTTTAACAAATCTCTGTAACTGGTTCACAAAAAAAATCTTACTATCAAACAAATCTCTCCAAAACTAATGACGAATGTGGAATCACTTGCGAATATCTTTTTGAGACAATCCACACAGCATAAATCCAAAAATATACATATTTTTTACACCAGCCAATCAGATTTTAAGACATCCTTTCACTAGCGCCTACATTACTCCGACCAATCACAGCAGGTATGTGCTCACGTCAGGGTTCAGGGTTCTGTTCTGTAACGACAAGCCAACCGGCTGTCTTTTTGATCAATGAATGAATGTAGCCTTCAAACCTTGAATCAAAGTGAAACACATCATCAAGGTAAACAATCCTGACATCAGTCTGAAGTTAGCTACTTAGTGTTTATATTTAACTAGTTAAATAGCTTGCTAATTTGCAAACTTATTGAATATAATCCTAGCTGAAAAAAACATCTTGCTGACATCAAAGATATAAATACTGGACCATTTTACTTTGAGAAAATGGAACATGATACCATAAACTTTAAAATCCAGACCAAATATCCATAGTAAAATGATGTAACATAAAAATTTAAATCATGGAATTATAAAAAAAGAGCACATCCTGGAACTGCGGCCACCGTATGAAACACCATTGATAAAAAATGCCAAATACTATAAATACTTAGATAAAAGAATGTGCATTAGTTCTATTGCTAAAGGATACAATGTGGGAAACAATAAAATTACGAGCGACAATATTATTTAAAAGTTTGTAAAGGCCAGTTACAGGACATAAATTGCTTGGAAAGTTGATGTAGAAAATAAACAAATGAATGTTAAACTGTTAAAATGATCCCGATTACCACAATTTTAATAATTGAATATTAACCAAGTTCTATATCTACAAATTAAGAGTGGCCTATTTGTAATAAGGCTACAATAATGTTAGTTCTGTATATTATGTCAATCAATGCAGGATTTACATTCTTAAAATTGGTTTATGTTGATGTCACTTTCAATTATTAGTATTAATAATATAAGTTCTGAATAACTTCCATTCCAAATGTGTTCTTATCTCTAATAACTAAAGTATTCTAATGATACAAAAGGTTGTACTAGAGGCATGATCAATCACATCAATCGCAAATTGTATGTATATGTAAAATGCATATTTAGCAAAAAAAGTCATCATATATATAGCTTCACAGTGGGCTGTGCAAATTTGTGTAGCATTTATTAATGTATATCCACATCAATATTGTATAGAAATTACTATATCCACAACATTGTTAAATATGTCATTGCCATCATTGTCAAAACGTTACTTCTTAGCTTGAAATGTGAACGTGTCTTTAAAAATCCAGACCAGAGTCACACACATATTGTGACTGAGAGAAGGCAATGCTGCTTCAAAGATAATTTCCCTCCACAAAGCAACTAATTAGCAACTGTAGGCTGGCCTCCCTGGCTTCGTGGAGGGGACTATCAGTTACTCTCCTCTGGCAGCTCAAGTATTAAACCAGGGGGCTAAGCTGGTTATGAGATCCTCCGACTTGAGTTTCAGGGGCTGCCTCACACTATCTGTTTTATTTTTATTCTCTTCCTATGTATTTTCTCGATCCAATGCTGAGAATAGGGACAAGTCAATCCCATCAAGAGGACGGAAGCAGATCTTTGCACTGTGCTTGATTATGTTATATTATTTTCCTGGCCTTATCCAAGTCTCCAAGTGATCACTTTTCAATGGACCAGCACAATGGGGCTTTACTATTCCCCCTACACAATAAGTATCTTTTTCTGTTGACCTTCCATATGACTCAGTGTAGCCTACAGGAGACGCTCACCACTAGGACAGATTTGACTGTCGGGTAGCTTTCCTGATTGTTAGAGCTTCCCTGTAGTGCTATGTGGACTGTAGTTTTTAAAATTCTCACTGAATCACAGGAGGAGTTCTTTTGGGGTTCGGACTCGAGAGGCACAACCAGAGCCGGCCGCTGGCAAAAAAACTCTGCAGTCGTATAGAGCCACAACCATCCCTGGGCCACGCAATTCAAGTTTGAGTGGCGGGTTTGATTTATGTTGGAGCACAGCAACATTTTTCTTTAGAGCCACCAAAACCCTCCAGGTGATTCCAAGTTGATTACCAAAGAGAGAAATTGGATGGAAAATAAGTTTTCCCTGCTTCTGGCGAAATTCATAAATTGAGTCAAAATTCTTTAAAAAAGGCACCTGAGATAACAAAAAGTGATTTTTTATCAGGGCTGTTTTAGTTACTGAACAGATTTGGTTATATACAGTATATAAAAATAACTAAAAGCTGTGAGTTTTTAAAGTCAGTTCATCTGAATGATTTAAATTTCTATATAAATTAATCTACTACAGTAGTGTTATAGTAGTGCTAAAGCAAGTCTACTGCACCGCTGATATGAATCATCCTTGTTCAACTGTAGCTTTACAGAGGGTGTTACCAATATCTGGTTTATAAAATATTCTGTATTACCTTACAAAACAATTCAGCTAAGGTTGGATGTTTTAATTACATGTCCCTGGCTGACAAATAATTTGCTAGCGACACTGTAGTCGTCTGTTGTCTTAGTCAGACCATCTCATTTTCTAACACAGGACTAATTGGATTGCTTGGGACATGTACCCGCTTGCCTGCCAGCCATTTTCACATTTGGTTTGGTTCCAAAGAGGTCAGTCTGGTTCCAATGTCTTCTGCTAAATGTGCCTGCCTTTTAGGGAGATAAAAAAACAGGTATGTGAAGGTTTGATTATACAATATCCATACACAGCAAAGAGCTGTTTACCTAGCACATTATTTTAAATATGCTTGAAAATCTGCACCCAATCCACTCATGAAGGAGAACAAGGGTGAACTGTACCTCAGCTCATGTGATATCATGCTACGGCATGAAAATAATATAAGCTATAGGTATTATTTTCATGCGCATCTTGTGAAATGCCATCTGGATGCAGATCTCTTTCTCCCTCGCTTTATAATTGATGAGGGCTGTCGAAAAATGATACAGAATACATACATTTTAAATTGATTGTTAATGTTGAAATTAATATAATTATTTTATTTCCTAATGCCGATAACAATAAGTCATACGCAGACTACTGTTAGTGAACAAAAGGTCACAATCGGCACAGGTACGTACACAGGTAGAGTAGTGTTTCAACAGTGAAAGGTTCTGAATGGTTAGATAACTGTGGGGCACATTTGTCCTAGGGTATACCCATAGCCGTACAACGCAAAGGTCGATGTCAATTGTTAATTAATGGTGTGATCATTAACTCACGGATCATTTTTACCATTAGGATATTAGCATTTATTAATTAGCATAGCATTTCTTTCCTGCAGAGGGGGTGTCTTTCAAGATGACAAAGCCCCCATTCACAGAGCATCGGTAGTAGGGTTTAAGGTGCATGACGCTGACATTATCCGTATCGTGGCCTTCTCAGCCACCAGATCTGAGTCCAATTGAGAATTTATAGAATATTCTGGACCAATGCCTGAAGCAACATTTTCCATCTCCATCACCTATGCATGAGTTGACTGACTTTCTCACAACCTTTCTGCAGAATTCCAGACGGGGATAGACATTGCCACAGCACACGCTTGAGTTGGCCCATAACAATGTGAACTCTTTTTCCATTTCAGATAGGTGTTTCTACTTTTTATTCACTACCAGCATGTATAATAGATTAAACTGTATGGAAAAAAACTACACTTACATAAATGTAATATACTGCAATATAAAGAAATTAAATATATTTTCATGACCAGATCTGTTGTGTAGGACTAGGTGTTGATATCCCTCAATAGATATATACCTAAGGCACCGATGAGACACTGTGGCGTTCAGATGTGTTGCAAGGACTAGTTGTCCCTAGGGACTCTGCATGGCAGGGGCGTCCTACTCCCTGAGCCTAGCTCCTGGCCGCATACCCGACACTGTGGCGTTCAGATGAGTGATGGCATCCTTTGAGTTCTCAAGTGGGCGGCCTCCTTCACGGGTGTTTCGCTGATTGGCCCACGACACCATCCAGAGGGTTCAGCAGTGATTCCCAGCGTCCCAGGTTCACTCTCATCAGCCACCACTCACTTGGAGGCCCAGGTCGGGTCTTTTCTCTTTATCCACAGCCACTGGCTCCCCTTTTCCGCAGCCCTGGAGAGGCCCTTGACTGCCTGCCTGTGGGCCTTCCCTCGCACGCCCATCTCCCTGAGTAGCCTAGATGTTGAGGTGGCTACGAAGCCTCTGCAGCCTACTTCCACTGGGCGTACCGCTGCTTTCCATCCTTGTTGTTGAGCATCGGCTGCGAGTTCGGCGTACCTCAGCTTCTTTCGCTCATAGGCCTCCTCCACTGCACCCTCCCAGGGTACCGTGAGCTCTATGATGTAGACGAGCTTGAGCGAGGGTGACCACAGAACAAGGTCTGGTCGCAGGTTGGTGGATGCGATCTCAGGTGGGAAGCAGAGTTTCTTGTCCAGGTCTGCCAGCAGCTTCCAGTCCTGTGCTCTGCCCAGCTGCCCAATGTCAGCTCTACTGGTGATGAGGCTGGCTTGACCCTCCCGGACAAAAAGTGTTGGCTGCCAATGGAATGACGGGGGAGGAAGGGCGTTCGCGCTTGTCCGTTGACTTTCCAGCACTGCTGGAAGAGATATCGCAGATTAATGATCACCAGACAGATCCCATACCTATACCATCTCATACCAGTGAGCTCATGGACTGACACAAAATTTTGAGGCTAAACGAATGCAAGCTGAATACAATTTTGTTGCTATATCTGATTTAAATGCAGATGCCATTGTTTAGCAATGCTTAGGTGTTGTGTGGCAAACTGTACCAAAAAAACAACAACAAAAAAAACACTAGCCTGTGACTAGTGGGAAACTGTTCTTCAGTCCACCAATGATACCATTAGATCAGTGGTGCCCAATTATATGCCATGCAGGGCCGAGAGTATGTAGGTTTTCATTCCAACCAATCACTACACCTGCTGATTTCATGAATTAGTTCCTTCCTCTCTGGTTGAAAGCATGTTAATTAGTAAAATCAACAGGTGTAGTGATTGGTTGGAATGAAAACCTGCTTACTCTCGGCCCTTCATGGCACATAATTGGGCACCACTGGATTAGATTATTTAAATAGTAGTTTCCAGGGAAAGGAATCTTATGTTTTCATTATTTAACCAGTTTTATATTTCTGTCAGGACAACTCACATACTGTATTTAGATGACATGTTTTAATGAATGTGATATACAATTATTTTGGTTTGTCGCTGAATGAGTCTGCTTTAGGTACTACTCTGGAGCATGGGCATCTCCCCACTAAACAGGAGATGACCAGTACCCCCCTGTACCAAAAGCAGATCTAAACAGCAGGTGGAAGCTGGGGTGGTGGAGGTTGATCGCAATGTTTTAATGCAGAAGCAGCAAAGCAAACAGAGGGCAGCAAAGCAGTGAGCAGCAGATCGATAGTCGGCCGCAGCAAGCGTTTCCTCACAGAACTTGCTATGCACACTTTGTTCGCAACGCTCATAAATTTCAATACATCTTTGGATGCTGGATTTAGACATAATTTAACATTACTTTCTTTCATCAGGGTAACTGCTTTAAGAAGTAGATGTTAGCACATGTGCAGGACAGGAATGGCTTCCCATATGCTGTAACAGTATGGATTAAAGATATCAGAGATATCAGAGACCTATCTTCTCCTACAATTTGAACCATGCATATAACCCTGCTCAGTTCCTGTAAACAAATCAATGATGGTTTTACATGGATTAAACAAAGCACTAAAAGACAATCTGTAAATAAACATAATATCACTATAGCTTCTGTACAAAACTGATATTCGATGGATCTTTGTGGATATGGCTGGAAGCTGCTCCATATTGTCTTGACTATCTGAGTAGAACAGAGCTACAGCAGAGGTTCTCATCCCTGGTTCTGACACACCACAGTTTTTACCTTAGATTCACTACTCCGGGTACTCCGGTTTCCTCCCACAGTTCAAAGACATGCAGGTTAGGCGAATTGGAGACTCTAAATTGTCCATAGGTATGAGTGTGTGAGTGAATGGTGTGTGTGTCCTGCAATGGATTGGCAACCTGTCCAGGGTGTATTCCTGCCTCTTGCCCAATGCATGCTGGGATAGCTTCAGCCCCCCTGTGACCCTGACCAGGAATAAGTGGGTTAGATAATGAATGGATGGATAACCTGTTTCAACTGATCAAGTGTGTGCTGAGTGAAACGCAGAAAAGCCTGTGGCTCTCCAGAGCCAGGGCTAGGAACCCCTGGGCCGTAGTGTCCAGTGTTGGCCTGTTGCAAAACTCAGGAGAAGGAACAGGCTGGATAGTGAGAGATACCTTTGCTGGGGATAAAATGACAAGATCACAGCGAGGAAGCCAGAACGTACAGTACTACAAACATTGGTCAACTGCCATCCTGTAGGGTAGGGCCTGGTCAGTGATTGATGTAGGTTGTAAATCTGTTCTTTATTTCTTATTGTTTGTTTGGAATGCAATGGTTGACTGGGCAGATCCGTTTACTATAGTTGCCTGGCCAGGGACTGCTCCTCAATTACAGACAGACAACAATAAATCTCTGTTACATTCGCCTGTCACTCTCTGCACAACCAGAGAATGGAAACGCAGTCAACCAAACAGTACAGAGTGTCCCTTTGCTAGTTAGCTTGACAGCAGTCCACTGGCTATGCTAATATCACACACCTACCAGTGAGTACACAACATATCATCATTGGTGTGCTGCCACATCCCTGACATCGCTGTCCACCCAATCCCCCCCTCTTAATTATTTAAGACCGTCTCCTATTAGAGTTTATTGTTTATTGCCCGCTGATGCCTAGGCTTTTGGTCATTGGTTGAGAAGCTGATGGGCGCACCAAAGTGCTGATGGTTTAAGCTGCAGGTGACACGGTATCTTCATCAGTGAAGACATCAACTGGGTGACTTATGTGGGAGGGGGGTTATGAATCGTGCAAAAAATTGTAAGTACATTTTTTATCATGGTTTTCTAGTGAAGCTCGCATTATACTTTACACTTTAAGCCCACAGAATTTTTTGAATGCATGGATTGGATGTATGGACTGTTTTCTCTCAGTTCTAGAATCCTGTGCATTAAACTGATGTGGAATTGTGATTGTTGGTATACAAATGTTTAGTCATTATAGAGTCTGATCTTGAGGCAGAGCACATCTGAAGTTACATGCTTGATAGCGCAATACGAAACAAAAGTACGCTAAATCCTGCTAATGCTATATTATCCTATTTTGAGGTAGGGGCTATACTTCTGTATTGGAGGGTAAAGGAAATCTAAGGGACACTGATTACAAAGTTGTATTATAATATCCCCATACTAATAGACTGTTAAATTGGACACAGTGCAATGTATAATACAGAAAACAATTATGGAGTTGGTAACAGGATAGTCAACATCCACATGCTCCAGATATTCACAAATCTTAACTTCATTTTGATATAATTACACTGCATGCATGCAAAATCTCATACATTCAATGTCTGGTACAATGCAACATGGGCAGAATGGCTGTGACAAGCTCTGTGTGAGTGTTTCAATGCAACTGCATAAATAAGGATGAGAGGACTTACTGGACTATATGTATCTTAGTTTTAGATTTACTTGTATTTTATATTTTCACGCACTTTTAGATTTATATCTTTTTATATTGTGTATGTGTTTGTATTTTATGTTTATCTTTTTCTTTTATTGCACCGTGGATGATGAGAGGAACAAAATTTCAATCCTCTGTATGTCTTGTATATATAGTAGAGTTGACAATAAAATTGAACCTTGAACCTTGAACCTTGAACCTTGATGAGACACAGTCTTCCTAATTAAAGGATGGCGCTTACCCAGCTCCTCTGGACTGTATGACAATGGCTAAAAATAGCATTTTTGTTGCTGTTGAGATCTACTTGAAGAAGCAAATATTCCTTTAGGCTTTAGGTTTTCAGAATGGTATATCTTCATGTTTCAGATCTCTGTCTGTTCATTTTGGGTTTTACTTGTGGAGCGAGGAACTTTGTGATTTTAATAGCCGATGACTTCTCTGTGATGATAGCGATAGCCAATCAAAATGACAAGACTGGGAGATACTGGATGGAGACAATGATGGAAACTCCTCCTGAGAAACAATATAGATAAAGAACAATGGCGCCAGCTTTAGATCAGAGGAACCACAGCATTACATGCAGAAGAAAGGAAAAGCCAACGGGAGGAAAATAATGATACATTCCGGAATTTTCTTTTCCGTTTCGTATTTGTGGGGACCGGGAGTGCACAGCATGGCTTCTGCTCAGCGAGTGGTTCTTTTCTGAGCACACTGAAGTGAATGCAGACTTCTTTTTTTGCCATAATATGCTACCCGAGTGGCGGTTGAGATTTGGTTTTTACTTTGTTATTACTTTGAGGTTTCCCTCAAAGCTCTTTTGCTATTGTTCTCTTTGCATGAAATGGACTTTTACTTCATCCTCCTATGAATTTTGCAAACAAGGCTTTGCATTCAGAGCGCAGCGCCCTTCATCTTTTCTGTGGTGGTGTTCACATAGCGATGCATTCTTTTAAGGGAGCTTTGATTGGTCCGTCTTTGATCTCTGTTGAATGCTATTCCAACATGTAATGTGAACAAATACAGCAGTTTTCTTTGAAGAAAAAACGGGCAATTCATTTTGATGCATACGGATGTATGAAACTCAGTTGCACTTGCAACTATAATAACCCTCCTGTCCATCAGAACTATGGATTTTAATGGCCCGTATTCTTGCACATGAGCTGTGCAATTATTTGTGTTGTGCATCAAAATAAATGACAGCCTTTTTCTGCTTTTGAGAGCAGTGAAATATCTGTTTCGACCTGTGCGTCATCCACTACATCAAGGTTGTAAAAAAGAAATAAATGCTTTGGCTCTTCCTAAGCTACTTCTCCTGTCTTGTCTCTGGATTCTGGAATTAACTGTTGTGCCATATACTGTAATATAGCTGACACATGCAAAGAAGATTTATAATGGAAGCTGACCATGATCAAATTCGTTTTTTGATTGTCACATCTAAACCATATATATGTTTTTATTTATCCTTTAAACCATGGTCTCTTTTTCAAGGGGCCCTGCAATACACAATTGAAGGGACGGCTAAAATACAAAACTTTACATATGGTGCAGAATTACATGCAATGTGGAATATGTAAGGGACACTGGGTCTCATGCATAAACGGTGCATACGTACAAATAAATACGCACATATGCGTATGCCACTTTCCCCACCGTCGGAGTCGCCAATTCCTCCAGTCTCAAAAATGTGTGTGTGCATGAGTCACACTATAAATGTGCGCATGTTTTGATGTCAAGTTTGTTTTTATAAATCGCAAATCCATGGGGAAAGTGGCGTACACACTTTATTGTACGTACGCACGTATGTTTATACGCGAGGCCCACCGTGCGGATTTCAGAAGAACTGCTTTATAAACAACCCACTGGCTGATATAGAAAATAAAATTTACTTTGATTTGTAGATGTGAAATCTGTACTCTGAAGGCTTTAAATACCCATTCTGTTTATTCCAGTTTTGCTAATGAGTACTCGTTAATTATTTTGTATTGTAATTAATGAGCGGCAATGGGAGCGCATTTCGCATCCGAGAGTGAAAATTCATGAAATCGCGGTGGCATCTGGGCCGATGTCACTCGAAACCTCCTATCGGGTAACCACCTTTTTGCACCGCCTTTATCCCACGCGCCCAGTGGGGTGGTGAATTGAAAACACTGGCAGTGTCCATTTCATGTTGGGTTTTTGTTGTGCCCCGCAAAGCTCGGGTGTTGCTGAAGGCTATTTCCTCTTCTCTGAGGTGGCCTGGCCTTTCTTAATTGATTACTTAAAGACCACTTTCTGTAAGAGTTGTGTTCTCGGATCACGTGTCGCTTTTGGGTGGCACACTGTGCCACCCGAGAGGTGAAGCGATGCGATCTCACTTGTGGCACGGGCAGCCCTTTATGGAGATTTCACCGACCTACTGCAGTGTGGCTGAGTTAAGCATTTAGTAATATGGACCATTAGTTTTGAGTAATAGGGGGTGCTAATGGACCCAGATGTCACACAGACACTGAAAGTAATTAAACAGTGAAATGCAAGGGTATCTCTGCTGTGGATCTTGCTCTTATCGAAGTTACTTTTTGCTTGAAGTGAAATTCTTACCCCACTGGCAATAATTTTGTCTTATTTAGCAAAACAGTAACATAATTAAGATTCTAAAGTCTAAATATAAGAAAACGCTTGTTAAGATTAGGATTTTGCAGTGTAAGGGAAGGGTGCGATCACTTTTTATACATGTATGTACTTTTCAATTCAGCTGAAGTACTAGTCGATAGCCAAGTCTGTGTTTTTGATTATGATTTTGCAATACTGTTGCGTTACGCATTTAGACAGATGTTTCTCTGGTCTCGCTGATGAGGTCATTTCTGTGACTGACGAAAAGAGCGCGCTGTCCTTGGCTGCAGGTCTCCATCTCAGACGGATCTTTACCAGAGGTCTGCTCTTCTGAGGCAGAGAGAAAAGAAAAGCCAGCAGTGTCTTGGCAGCCCAGTTCTGCAGACTACTACCGGGGCCTGAACGAGACGCTCACTCACACCTGCAGTGGCACAGACATGGAGAGCAGCAAGGTGACCGTAACCGTGTCCGACTTACTGAGGTCATGCTATGTGTGGGCTGCTGAGATCTAGTAACCTTGATTAAATCACATATTTTTTACGCTTGTTCTTTTTCTTTCTTTCTTTTTTTTTGTTCAATGTATGGTCCACACTGAACCAGAAATTCCACTGCATGGTTGTTAATCCATTTGTAGATTTTTATGTTGGGGGTGCTTTGGTCATGGAAGTCACAAACCTCACCTATATTTTCCTCTTTGTTTCCCCGCAGCCAGTGAAGGAAGTGCTTCCCCAGCCACGCCCCCCATTCCTTCCCCTGACTACATCCCTCCCACCATCCTCACCGCCTCCTCAGAAAAAAACCACTGACACAATGCAGCATGTTCAGATAGCATCAACCGGTGAGGACCATTGTCCCATTAAGTAGCTCACAAAAATCTAATATGTCAACGTTCTCAACAGAAACTGTACATTATTGACCATATTTTAAAAACTCTTCCCCCTAGTTGTATGTTTTTGAAATGACCCCCCCCTGCCTTTAGAAAAAAATAAAAAATACATGAAGCTATGCAATAATTGAATAGCATTACATTTTGCATCTAAAAGCTCACTAAACCTGTATCAGTTTTTCACTAGGTAATACATGTTTTAATTATTTTCAATGGCGCAACTGACCTATTTTTAATCATCAGTGTGTTTGGGTGATTTTTTTTTAGACAATAGCATTTGTGCATCATAGTTATTGCATTTCCCTTGCAGTTGTGTCATCTTTTAGCCAGACGAGGTCTTTAGAGGAAGAGAATATACTACTCTCGCATATGAAATCCATCAAGTCATTGAAACACGCAGGGATCACAGCCGTCTTCATGGGACAGTCGGTGAGCCCTTTCATTGGACAGCTTTTCCTGTCCATGTTCCATGCGAACAATTGGATATGAATAACAGTTTTCACCTGCTGAGGAAAAGTGGGCATTGTAATTTTTTTTCTTACAGAAATGGGAGGATAGAGGGAACGGAATAGTGATGTTGCCCACAGAGGAGGCCAACCTGGCTGACATCGACTCGCTTGTGCCCACTCATGATGAGAAAGGCCAGCCTATCCCTGAGTGGAAGAGGCAGGTGATGGTACGCAAGCTACAGGCTCGGCTGCAGGATGAAGACGACCAGAGGAGGAAGGTACACAGTATTCACTAACGCTAAAGTCATCCCCAAACTCTCAACTTCCTAAATGTGTGTTCACTCATTGTGTTCATAATAAGAAACACATATCATCTTAGAGAAATTGTACAGAATATTTTGCACTTCCTCTCATTTTGAAGACTTAAAATCGTCCATGAGTTGCCATGTTATCCGAATAGGTAAATTCTTCAGGGCTTTAGAAGATTATGATAAATCCTTGGAGAAAGGCTTGCAACGTGTTCAATGAACCAGAGTTTGATGTAACTTGTGACTTTGACCTCAAGTAAATCAGATTTATTTTATTTTTCTACCAGGAAAATGGCTGCAAATATATGGACATGGAAGGCTGGAGATACTCCCAGGTGCACAATGCCATCCTCGGCCCCTTTGGTGAGCTGTTGACCGAGGATGACCTGGTCTACCTTGAGAAACAGATCGAGAACGTATCCATGCAGAAGAGATGCCAAGCCTATGAGCTTGAGCTGGCTCGTCTGGCCGAGGAGCTGAGGACAATCCTACCATCTCCCATCGTCAATATCACAGTCAACACACAGCTCAGGAATCCAAACGCAGATGGACAGATACCCCTGCCGGTGTGGTGCAACCGCATATCCGGCATCGTAAAGAGCATGTCCCTGCTCCTGACCAACCTGACCGAAAAGGACAAGGACGGCACTATATGCAAGATGCCCAACAATGAACTTGTGTCTGTTTTCTCACAGCCGCTGGCAGAAAGACAGAATTCCACAAGGGGAAGGGAAAAGGTTGAAAAGGAAATTCAACAGTTTGGAGTCTCTGTGCAGAATCTGAGATCAAACTTTGAGTCACAGATGGGGGCTCATTTCCTTTTAACTGGAACCCTTGGTGGTGGGTTACTTGTGCAAGGTAAACAGGAGGAGCAAGTTAACAGCAGGATAGAGAGAGCTGCTGAAAAAGTGGACCAGCCTTTTCCAATGGACCACAGCAGGGATTCTGGTATAGTCTGCGAAGAGACTCCCAGAGAAGCCCTTCCTCCTGTGAGAGAGACCACCAGCTTGCGGAAAGAGCGAATAGTGGTCTTGTTCTTGGCTCACTGGAAAAAGTCAGCCTACGCCTTAACTATGAGGGGTAAAAAGTGCCTAGAAGCGCAAGAAACTGGTGGGAAGGCTGACCAGAAAAGTCTAGAAAACATTCCACAGGAACCTCAGAAGACTACGGGGAATGGCTCGGCGTGTCATTTCTTCAGACAGCGGGCTGCCATCAACAAGATGATTGGAAACTGGAGGAGCCTCATCTCCAATGTCCCCTCACGGCAAATACGCCGTCTCAACCGCCAACGGGTCACCTACTCTCCTGAGCAGTTCTTGCCCCGTGTGGACGGGGTGCCCGTTGACTACAACAGCCTAACGCTCGATCTTTTCATGCTGGGCTACTTCCACATCCTGGAGCAGGAGCTGCCTGCCGATGAGAGGAAGATGCGGCACCTGCTCTGCTTTGAGGTGTTCGACCATGTGGGCCGGTTCACCTGGGAAATGGTGAGAGACTTTCACAGGGCCGTCCTGCAGGACATTGAGATGGGGAACAGGGAGTGGAAGGATGGCTTTGAGGACATCAAAGTCAAGTACTTTGGTAGCGCGCAAAGCCAGTTTAAACCCCCCTCCAACCCTGTGAGGCACCTGCAACCAGAGGCAAGGCCAGTGCCTAAAGTCATCGTCCAAACTGCCACCCCAGATGAGGGGGACTTTCTGAGGAAGGGGGGTGTAGACATCTCCTGCTTCAGCAATGATGCTATTTGCAAGTACATTGACCAGAGTTTTGCTTTCTGGAAGGAGAAAGAAGCTGAAATCTTTGATTTTGAACATTAGTTGCTGACTTTTTTCTGTTATTTATTGTTTTATATATTTGTGTATGATACTGTATGCAGTTTTCGCTTCCCTCCAACACTTGTTAATGCTTGACTAAGTTATAGCTGAAATGTAAGGTTGCTTAGTTTGAATATAGTTTGATTGTGATTGTGTGCAACTTTCTTTCCCAAGTTAAGCAAGTTCTCAAAGATGAATAGCTAAGATAAGACCAGTAATGTTAGTGAAATCAGACTGATGTTCAACCTACTTATGAAAGGGGAATTGTCACAAAGGTTGTAGTTGGCCATTGTTATAAACAAACCTGTTAACTTATCAGAAGACTGATTAAAATAAATGATCATGTTTCTCTACAAAAAAGAACAAATGGGTGAAATGAGATGATGAAATTAAATCGACGAATCATAGTACAGTATATCACAGTTTGTTTTCAAAATATTGGTAAGCATCACTGCCACATTTGCCACAATATAGTTTTACTGTATTAAAGAAATGCTGATGTGAAGTCATTTCTTCAAATCAATTATTGCCATTAAGTATTCAGAACAATAACAAACAACAGTAGAGCAGATGCTGGCAAATGCATAAAATTAAAATAAGGGGTCTAATCAATCACTCAAAGAGAAACTTTTTCAATAATTGTGATCTGAGTCGTGCAGAAAGTATGGGCATAAATTGTTGCCCCAAAAAGCTGTCTTGCATTATAAACCATATTTAGAAACCGCTTCAAAATCAACATACTGCTATGTGCATTCCAAGTCCTCAGGTTTCGTAGGCTTACGATGGTACAGCAAAGACATGGTTTAGCATCCTCTGTGCAGTGATAGGGTGGATTTTGTATTATTTCCATTACTATTTTGGCTGTTGAATAACATTGGAGGTTTGCTAAAACACAATATGAAGTAGATCTAGTGCATGTCTTGTGATGATGGTCAAAACAACTGCAAAAATTATGTGGCGCTTTCTTCAAAGGAGGTTGAGGTTGCATACAAGATCCCGTTCCTGCCTCTTCCTTGTTCTCATTGTAAACCACTTTTCTACCCTTACTCACCCTGTTGGACAGTCTACTCTGGCATACTCAGCTAAGCTTGTAATGCCTCCTCAGGAGTCCTCTCTGGTAGAATGGCCATTTGTGCTCTACTTGAATTGAGCAACTGCTGGCATTCTTCCATTACCAACATGTGCATTACCAAGTACTAGGCTTTCAGTTCACAAGATTAGACCTTGAAGCAGGTTGGAAAAAAGGGAAGAGATGTATGTCAAAGATCAATGGCCTCATTGTTTCAAGTATCTTGAAGTCTCACTTATCAGACACACAATCTCATGGTATTGGTACTATGCGCTTGACCAAATTCACACTAATGTGTGATAAATTGGCTCCACTTCAGGGAATGTGCTTTTCTTCTAGTAAATTAATGGTCATTATTACCATTACCGTGTACTTCTGACACGTCATGATCTTGTGTTGGTGGGGTTCCAAATGGAGGCAAACATTAAAACTGAAAACTTCTCTGGTGGTATACTACATACGCAATCAGAATATAATTTCATTTTGAATATTTTTTCAATTCTTAGCACAGGGGGGTAAACTTTAGTCTTGGAGGGCCACAGTGTCTACAGGTTTTTGTGGGTTTTTTTCAACCAGCAGCCAATTAAGAGCTTGAAAAAAAGTTTGTGGACACTTTAGCCAATGAATGACTTAAATGAAAACCAATGGAAACAAAATTAAAACTAGCAGATGCTGTGGCCCTTCAGAACTGGAGAATGAAACGTTTACATGCACGTGTCCTGTCTTGGTTTTTCCTGTCATCTGCTTGTAGCTGGAGCCATACCCAGGTAAGATGGTGGCCAGTAACCATGGTTTTATATCTATTAGCCAATCATCAGCTATCTGGCTTCTGAGGCCCTATTATGACATCACAGTGGGTTAGAAAGTACATGACACTTGCCATAGGTTCCTATTATAGCTGTACCCTGGTAAGATGGCTGCCAAATTGTTCCATTTCAGAACAGGTGCAGCTCAAAAAATTAGAATATCGTGAAAAAGTTCAATATCTTTTGTCACTCATTTCAGAAAGTGAAACTCATATATTATATAGATTCATTACACATAGAGTGAAATATTTAAAGCCTTTATTTCTTGTAATTTTGATGATTATGGCTTACAGCTAATGATCAGTGTCTCAGAAAATTTGAATATTGTGAAAAAGTTCAATATTGGAAACTCATGGTGTCACACTCTAATCAGCTAATTAACTCAAAACACCTGCAAAGGTTTCCTGAGCCTTTAAATGGTCTCTCAGTCTGGTTCAGTAGGCTACACAATCATGGGGAAGACTACTGACTTGACAGATGTCCAGAAGACAGTCATTGACACCCTCCACAAGGAGGGTAAGCCACAAAAGGTCATTGCTAAAGAAGCTGGTTGTTCACAGAGTGCTGTATCCAAGCATATTCATAGGAGAAAAAGAACTGGACTGTTGCTCAGTGGTCCAAAGTCCTCTTTTCAGATGAAAGTAAATTTTGCATTTCATTTGGAAATCAAGGTCCCAGAGTCTGGAGGAAGAGTGGAGAGGCACAGAATCCACGTTGCTTGAAGTCCAGTGTGAAGTTTCCACAGTCAGTGATGATTTGGGGTGCTATGTCATCTGCTGGTGTTAGTCCACTGTGTTTTCTGAAGTCCACAGTCAACGCAGCCATCTACCAGGAAATTTTAGAGCACTTCATGCTTCCTTCTGCTGACAAGCTTTATGGAGATGCTGATTTCATTTTTCAGCAGGACTTGGTACCTGCCCACACTGCCAAAAGTACCAAAAGCTGGGTCAATGACCATGGTATTACTGTGCTTGATTGGCCAGCAAACTCGCCTGACCTGAACCCCATGGGGGTTCTATGGGGTATTGTCAAGAGGAAGATGAGAGACACCAGACCCAACAATGCAGACGACCTGAAGGCCGCTATCAAAGCAACCTGGGCTTCCATTACACATCAGCAGTGCCACAGGCTGATCGCCTCCATGCCACGCCGCATTGATGCAGTAATTCATGCAAAAGGAGCCCCAACCAAGTATTGAGTCCATAGAAATTAACATACTTTTCAGAAGGCTGACATTTCTGTTTAAAATATCGTTTTTTATTGATCTTATGTAATATTCTAATTTTCTGAGACACTGAATTTGGGGTTTCATTAGCTGTAAGCCATAATCATCAAAATTACAAGAAATAAAGGCTTGAAATATTTCACTCTATGTGTAATGAATCTATATAATATATGAGTTTCACTTTCTGACATGAGTGACAAAAAATATTGAACTTTTTCACAATATTCAAATATTTTGAGCTGCACCTGTATATCTATGGCTGGAGCATCCTTTGTTCTGCATCCAACTACAGACCAGCCATAGATATGCTGAAATATTTTCTGTTCTAACATATCAAAGGCAGTCTTGTTTAGCATCCCAGAGGACCCCTGCCATTGTCCTACAGCAATCGCGAAGGAACTTTTCACCCTTCAAAATCTAAATCTTTTGCAAATAGTGCTAAGTATGCTGCTTTCTAGTGGCCATACTGTGAATTACAGCTCTGTATAGACGTAGGCAGCTGCAGAGGTGACAGCAGATGGCACTACAGTCACACCTGGGGCCACATGTATAAAACTCTGAGTAAAAGAATGCGTAAAAGAACGCTCAGGGTGAAAATCGGAAATCTGCTTAAAAAAAGTTTTGCATTTCCTACCTCTGCCTTTCTTTCATGGTGTCGCCATATCAAAACATTGCGTGCGTATGGTGTCCATCGTGTGCAGAGGTACACAGATTCTCACAGCACGCGTTATTATACATTGAATTTCTGTGTGAAAACTCGCTTATGCAGCGTTCTGAGGGCATTTTTCTGCTCAGCACTGTTTATACATGTGGCCCCAGGTTGGCCAGAGGTTGAAGGACTGCAAAAAGATCAACATGTAGATTTACGTGTGACATTCACCTTCTGTACCCCTGGCGCCATTGCCACTGTCAGAGAATGTCCACTCTGTCACAAGAAAAGCCTTTGCCACTGCCACCGATTCATAGCAGTAACTTAACCCCAAATACATGCTGGTTTATGGATCATAATGGAAATGCAGGAAATGAGACTTCAAAGCAGAAGTCTCTTTGAGACTTGAACTAAAAACAGAAATCAAATCACAGAGCCTGGAGCAAACAGTCAGTGAACTAGTGTGCTGCTAAAAACAGGGAAGAAGCATGTCTTGAGAAGCATGTCTTGCTGTTGCAGAGAGCACTGCATTGCAGATATATTCTGTGAGCACTGGAGGCAAGCTATACCAAAAATAATTATATTTACAATATATACAGTCAAGCCGGAAAGTCCGCACACCCCTTTCACCTTCTCCACGTTTTATTACGTTACAGACTTATACTACAATAGATTGAGTTCATTTTTTGCCTCAAACACACAATAGCCAATAATGACGAAGTGAAAACAGGTTTTTAGAAAATATGCAATTTTATTTTACTGACAAAAATAGGTTATTTATATCAGGTTGGATGGGAAGCGTAGGTACACAGCCATTTTCAGCTCTTTCCACAGATGTTCAATTGGATTCAGGTGTGGGCTCTGGCTGGGCCACTCAAGGACATGCACAGACTTTCTCGGAAGCCACTCCTTTGTTCTCTTGGCTGTGTGCTTCGGGTCGTTGTCATGTTGGAAGGTAAACCTTTGCCTCAGTCTGAAGTCCAGAGCACTCTGGAGCAGGTTTTTTTCAAGAATCTTGGTGTACTTAGCTGCATTCATCTTTCCCTCTATCAAGACTAGTCGCCCCGTTCCCGCTGCTGAAAAACATCCCCACATCATGATGCTGCCACCGCCATGCTTCACTGTAGGGATGATATTAGCCAGGTGATGAGCGGTGCCTGGTTTCCTCCAGACGTGACGCTTGGTATTCAGGCCATAAAGTTAAATTTTGGTTTAATCAGACCAGAGAATCTTGATGTAAGGATCTGTGTTCTACTGGTCATTTGTACCTTTATTTTGTATGTATTGTTTATTCTTAGTTTTCACCTGACTTGTTTATTTTCCGGTTTTGCCTAGTTGTCCCGTGTCTACTTGTTTACACCTGATCTGTCACTCCCCATTTACGTCTCTGTACCATTCGGGTGATCTCATTGGTGTTCGGGTTCCCTCTTGCTTCACACCTATCTCTGTGCACTTAGATTTACTAATTACCACTAACTTACTAATGATAGATAAGATCTACTAACTCAATTAACAAACTAATTTGTATATACTTACTAATCATACTAACGGCAGGGGTGTGTATAGTTACTAATCTCACTAATATATTAGAGCGCACATTTTCATGCTGTTCTGTCCTGGCTAATCATTCTCAGCTGCTTCTGATCTACTCTGCCTGTCATCTTACTCTATGCACGATTTCCTGAAACTCCAGGTCATCTGTCATTGTGTGGGTTTGGAATCCAGTCCGCGTTTTCCCTAGTTGTCTCTGTGGTTGTTTAATTGTTTCCCAGATGTATGTCATTGTCTCTCGTTTGGAACCCCGCCTTCTCACACACCTGATTCCCTTTGTGCCATTTGTATCTTGTGCATTTAAACCCCGTGTTACTTCCAGTCTGTGTCGGATTGTCGTTTAACTTTTCCTGTGCCTGCTACCTGTTGTTTCTGCCAGTGATCTGCTTATACCTCTACGATACCTGTTTGCTCTACTATTCTTTTGCCTTGCCCTTATCTGTCCAATCTGCCTGTTCGGTTTTGACCTCGTTTGTTTATCGACCATTTCTCCTGCCTGATCCTGTTGTACCTACCTACCTCTGATCACCTGGTTTGACCCCTGTACGGATTAACTACCATTCTCCTGCCTGATCCTTGTGTACCTACCTACCTCTGATCACCTGGTCTGAACCCTGTACGGATTAAAGAACTCTTTTTGCCTAATCCTGTGGTCTGCGTCTGGGTCCTTACCCCTCCCGCTACGGAGATCGTAACAGTACAATCCGACCATTCTTGGACCCAGCAGACCCAAGCCACCTGCACGCCGCCCTCCTGCGGCAAGGAGCCATGAGTGGCCAACAGGCAGTCATCGAGTCCGTGACCCAGGATCTGCGGTTTCTGATGGCCTGGGAGATCGATCCCTTCGGCCCGGATCCCTATGAGAACTACCTCATGGGGATCTGGGGGCAGAACCCGGAGTTTGCCCGCCGTCATGCCGACCACCACCCATCACTCCAGACTCCTCCACCCAGCTCCCACTCCGTTAGGCTCGGAGTGGTCTCCCTCCATCCTGATAACTCTGAGCCTAGCCACAACCTGGAAGCGGCTAAATTTAAGGGTACCCGTCTTGCCCTTTGCCCGAGGGGCTATGGACCCGGGAGGAAACGATGGAGTCCTGGTTCCCGGCTCCGTCGACGGGCTCAACCGCCCGTTGACGGGGGATCCATCGCCTTTCCGTCCCAGCCCAAGCCTCCTGTTCCGTCCCGTCACAGCTCCTCTGTTCCGTCCAGTCATAGCTCTCCTGCCCCGTTCCGTCCCAGCTCTCCTGTCCCTTCCTGTGCCAGCCCTCCTGTCCCTGCCCGTTCCAGCCCTCCTGTCCCGTTCAGTCCCAGCTCTCCTGTCCCGTTCAGTCCCAGCTCTCCTGTCCCGTTCAGTCCCAGCTCTCCTGCCCCGTTCAGTCCCAGCTCCCCTGCCCCGTTCAGCCCCAGCTCTCCTGTCCCGTTCAGTCCCAGCTCTCCTGTCCCGTTCAGTCCCAGCTCTCCTGTCCCGTTCAGTCCCAGCTCTCCGGTCCCGTTCAGTCCCAGCTCCCCTGTTCCTTCCCGCCCCAGCTCCCCTGTCCCGTCCCATCCCAGCTCCACTGTCCCGTCCCATCCCAGCTCCGCTGTTCCGTCCCGTCCCAGCTCCCCTGTTCCGTCCTGTGCCAGCCCTCCTGTCCCTGCCCGTTCCAGCCCTCCTGTCCCGTTCAGCCCCAGCTCTCCTGTCCCGTTCAGTCCCAGCTCTCCTGTCCCGTTCAGTCCCAGCTCTCCGGTCCCGTTCAGTCCCAGCTCCCCTGTTCCTTCCCGCCCCAGCTCCCCTGTCCCGTCCCATCCCAGCTCCGCTGTTCCGTCCCGTCCCAGCTCCCCTGTTCCGTCCCGTCCCAGCTCCCCTGTCCCGTCCCGTCCCAGCTCACCTGTTCCGTCCCGTCCCAGCTCCCCTGTTCCGTCCCGTCCCAGTTCCCCTGTTCCGTCCCGTCCCAGCTCCCCTGTTCCGTCCCGTCCCAACTCCCCTGTTCCGTCCCGTCCCAACTCCCCCGTTCCGTCCCGTCCCAACTCCCCTGTTCCGTCCCGTCCCAACCCCCCTGTTCCGTCCCGTCCCAGACCCCCTGTTCCGTCCCGCCCCAGATTCCCTGTTCCGTCCCGTCCCAGCTCCCCTGTTCCGTCCCGTCCCAGCTCCCCTGTTCCGTCCCGTCCCAGCTCCGCTGTTCCGTCCCTTCCCAGCTCCGCTGCTCCGTCCCGTCCCAGCTCCACGGTTCCGTCCCGTCCCAGCTCCGCTGTCCCGTCCCGTCCCAGCTCCCCTGTCCCGCCCCGGTCCATGCCTCCTGTCCCTCCCCGGTCCATGCCTACTGTCCCTCCCCGGTCCATGCCTCCTGTTCCTCCCCGGTCCATGCCTCCTGTCCCTCCCCGGTCCATGCCTCCTGTCACTCCCCGGTCCATGCCTCCTGTCACTCCCCGGTCCATGCCTCCTGTCACTCCCCGGTCCATGCCTATGGCCCCGTCCGGTCCCGGACCTCCAGGCCCGTTTCGTTCCACGCCAACAGTCCCGTCCTGCTCCCTACCTCCCCTCAAGTTGCCGAGCCAGCTAGTCTCCTCGCCTGAGCGGCCCAGTCCGCTAGTCTCCTCGCCTGAGCGGCCCAGTCCGCTAGTCTCCTCGCCTGAGCGGCCCAGTCCGCTAGTCTCCTCGCCTGAGCGGCCCAGTCCGCTAGTCTCCTCGCCTGAGCGGCCCAGTCCGCTAGTCTCCTCGCCTGAGCGGCCCAGTCCGCTAGTCTCCTCGCCTGAGCGGCCCAGTCCGCTAGTCTCCTCGCCTGAGCGGCCCAGTCCGCTAGTCTCCTCGCCTGAGCGGCCCAGTCCGCTAGTCTCCTCGCCTGAGCGGCCCAGTCCGCTAGTCTCCTCGCCTGAGCGGCCCAGTCCGCTAGTCTCCTCGCCTGAGCGGCCCAGTCCGCTAGTCTCCTCGCCTGAGCGGCCCAGTCCGCTAGTCTCCTCGCCTGAGCGGCCCAGTCCGCTAGTCTCCTCGCCTGAGCGGCCCAGTCCGCTAGTCTCCTCGCCTGAGCGGCCCAGTCCGCTAGTCCCCTCTCCTGAGCGGCCCAGTCCGCTAGTCTCCTCGCCTGAGCGGCCCAGTCCGCTAGTCTTCTCTCCTGAGCGGCCCAGTCCGCTAGTCTCCTCTCCTGAGCGATGCAGTCCGCTAGTCTCCTCTCCTGAGCGATGCAGCCGTCGCCGCCGGCCTCCTGAGCGATGCAGCCGTCGCCGCCGGCCTCCTGAGCGATGCAGCCGTCGCCGCCGGCCTCCTGAGCGATGCAGCCGTCGCCGCCGGCCTCCTGAGCGATGCAGCCGTCGCCGCCGGCCTCCTGAGCGATGCAGCCGTCGCCGCCGGCCTCCTGAGCGATGCAGCCGTCGACGCCGGCCTCCTGAGCGATGCAGCCGTCGCCGCCGGCCTCCTGAGCGATGCAGCCGTCGCCGCCGGCCTCCTGAGCGATGCAGCCGTCGCCGCCGGCCTCCTGAGCGATGCAGCCGTCGCCGCCGGCCTCCTGAGCGATGCAGCCGTCGCCGCCGGTCTCCTGAGCGATGTAGCCATCGCAGTCTGTCCTGTCTGCGCCACCGTCCTGAGTGGTCCTGTCTGCACCGTCGCCCTCCTGAGCGGTACTGTCTGCGCCATCGTCCGCCTGAACGGTCCTGTCTGCGCCGCCGTCCTTGTTTCCCTCCTCCGGACCCCCTCCACCCACCCTGCTCTGTATTTCGGACATTACAAACTTTGAACATTACTCCACTACCTGCTGTCCCATTATCCCTCCTCCGGTCCACCTCCACCCACCCTGCTCAGCACTCAGACATTTCTCTCCGAGCCCTTTTCACCCTCCTGAAACTAAGTACCTGCTACTCCATTAGTCCTCCTCCGGTCCCCCACCACCCACCCTGCTTAGTGTTTGTTACTGCTGGGGACGTCTGGAAGCCGTCCCTTGGGGGGGGGGTACTGTAAGGATCTGTGTTCTACTGGTCATTTGTACCTTTATTTTGTATGTATTGTTTATTCTTAGTTTTCACCTGACTTGTTTATTTTCCGGTTTTGCCTAGTTGTCCCGTGTCTACTTGTTTACACCTGATCTGTCACTCCCCGTTTACGTCTCTGTACCATTCGGGTGATCTCATTGGTGTTCGGGTTCCCTCTTGCTTCACACCTATCTCTGTGCACTTAGATTTACTAATTACCACTAACTTACTAATGATAGATAAGATCTACTAACTCAATTAACAAACTAATTTGTATATACTTACTAATCATACTAACGGCAGGGGTGTGTATAGTTACTAATCTCACTAATATATTAGAGCGCACATTTTCATGCTGTTCTGTCCTGGCTAATCATTCTCAGCTGCTTCTGATCTACTCTGCCTGTCATCTTACTCTATGCACGATTTCCTGAAACTCCAGGTCATCTGTCATTGTGTGGGTTTGGAATCCAGTCCGCGTTTTCCCTAGTTGTCTCTGTGGTTGTTTAATTGTTTCCCAGATGTATGTCATTGTCTCTCGTTTGGAACCCCGCCTTCTCACACACCTGATTCCCTTTGTGCCATTTGTATCTTGTGCATTTAAACCCCGTGTTACTTCCAGTCTGTGTCGGATTGTCGTTTAACTTTTCCTGTGCCTGCTACCTGTTGTTTCTGCCAGTGATCTGCTTATACCTCTACGATACCTGTTTGCTCTACTATTCTTTTGCCTTGCCCTTATCTGTCCAATCTGCCTGTTCGGTTTTGACCTCGTTTGTTTATCGACCATTTCTCCTGCCTGATCCTGTTGTACCTACCTACCTCTGATCACCTGGTTTGACCCCTGTACGGATTAACTACCATTCTCCTGCCTGATCCTTGTGTACCTACCTACCTCTGATCACCTGGTCTGAACCCTGTACGGATTAAAGAACTCTTTTTGCCTAATCCTGTGGTCTGCGTCTGGGTCCTTACCCCTCCCGCTACGGAGATCGTAACACTTGATTCTCATGGTTTGAGAGTCCTCTAGGTGCAAACTCCAAGCGGGCTGTGATGTGCCTTTTACTAAGGAGGGGCTTCCGTCTGGCCACTCTACCATAAAGGCCTGATTGGTGGAGGGCTGCCTGGATGGTTGATCTTCTGAAAGGTTCTCCCATCTCCACAAAGATACGCTGGAGCTCTGTCAGAGTGACCCTCGGGTTCCTGCTCACCTCCCTGGCTAAGGCCCGTCTTCCCCGTTTGCTCAGAGATTTTTCCGTACCCTTCTCCAGATCTATGCCTTGACAAAATCCTGTTTCTGAGGTCTGCAGATAATTCCTTTGACCCCATGGCTTGGAGTTTGCTCTGACATAGACTGTCAACTGTGAGACCTTATATAGGCAGGTGTTGGCAATCCCCAATCATGTCCAATCAATTTAATTTATCACAGGTGGACTCCAATTAAGTTGTAGAAACATCTCAAGCAGTATCAGTGGAAACAAAATGCACCTCAGCTCACTTTTTTGTGTCATATCAAAGGGTGTGCACACTTGTGTACATATCATATTTTACATTTTGATTTTTAATAAATTAGCACAAATATCTAAAAACCTGTTTTCACTTTGTCATTATGGGCTATTTTGTGTAGAATTTTGAAACAAAAAATGTATTCAATCTATTGTAGAATATGTCTGTAACGTAATAAAACGTGGAGAAGGTGAAAGGGGTGTGCAGACTTTCCGGCTTGACTGTAAACATGTATAACTGATATTATATATGTACAGACGGGTGACAAATTAAAGGAACAACCCCTACAGTGAGGGGGTCTGGTGGCTCTGTTATGCTGTGGGGGGCCTTTTCCTGGCATGGTTTGGGTCCATTTGTCCCCTTAGAAGGAAGGGTCAGTGCAAATCAATACAAAGTTATTCTGAGTGATCACCTTTATCCTATGATGAAACATTTCTATTCTGATGGAAGTGGTCTCTTCCAGGATGACAATGCCCTCATCCACTGGGCATGAGGGGTCACTGAATAATTTGATGAGTATGAAAATGATGTGAATCATATGCTATGGCCTTCGCAGTCACCAGATCTCAACCCAATTGAACACCTATGGGATTTTGAACAGACGTGTTAGCCAGCGCTTTCCACCACCATCATCAAAATAACTCCGGGAAGAATTGTTACGATCGGTGGAATGTAGGGACCCAATAGCAGGCAGGGGTACCAAAAAACCGAAGTTTAATGTTCAATAAACGGTACGAAATCCAAATCCAGTCGAAAGTCGAAAAACAGGCAGGGGTCGGTAACGGGAAGGCACGGCAGAAGTACAATAGTGCAGGTAATAGTTCAGGAGGGTGAAAAGGACTCTGGGTGAAGTGTCCGGAGTGCTGAGCAGGGTGGGTGAAGGGGGTCCGGAGGAGGGAAACAAGGACAGGGGTGTAGGAGTGACCGCTCAGGTGGACGGCGGCGCAGACAGGACCGCTCAGGTGGACGGCGGCGCAGACAGGACCGCTCAGGAGGCCGGCGGCGACGGCTGCATCGCTCAGGAGGCCGGCGGCGACGGCTGCATCGCTCAGGAGGCCGGCGGCGATGGCTGGGACGGTAAGAGAAAAACCGGGATAAGAGGGGAAGGGGCGAGCAAACTAGCGTCGTAAACTGCCTGGGACTATTCTACTTTCAGGATCAAACTTTATTTTTGGGATGGATTGAAAGTTCAGGGAATCGGATCTAACACCCGCAAAGGGTATAATTTGTCACCCGTCTGTATATATATCACACTAATAATGTTTAGCTGTAACTGCCCGATAGGACTCAACCCAATGCTTGGCATTGGCAAATGTGTTCCCAGAGAGAATGAACCAGAGTGAGAGAAGAGGATTTAGAGGGGAGAAGAGGAAAGGTGGGGAGTGGACACACTCTATTAAAATCTACTGAAAGGTTTTAACTAAAGAAATTATTCTTAAATATTTCACAATTTTCTAACACGTCCAAAGACTGTTCTCATGGTGGAAAGATGCCTCTTCTCTGATTCCATTTTATTGACTTAATTATAGTGTTCATTTACTTTGAATTACAGTAATCCAAGTTACATATTAACCCTCCACTCCCCCCCCAACACACACACACACACACACACACACATCCCCCTTCTGCTCCTACCTCCTGAACAAACAGAAGTCAACCTTGTCTTTGGATAAACATCCCTTTCCCTACAGCTACCCATTACAGCCATTGTGCACTCTCCCCAAAACCACCCAAGGAGATCATTGTGTTCTTTTAGCATCAATCTAACATTGTGGCAATGTGAGCAACTTTGTGAAAATATGCTGTGCCATCTGGGCAGGCATTCTCCCATGGGACTGTTGTGATCCCATTCACTCTGCTGTGTGCCCCCGTGCCCACCTCTACACCAGAGCTGAGACGGAGCGGGTTTGGGAGCTAGGACACAGTCTGGAGATCCCTTTGCCAGGGACTTTCTGTAGTCTGGCGAGTCCATGCCTGTCAGGCCTGATCGGAGCCTCCTCTTTCAGACCTGTTCATAAAAGAACAACGCATTACTTCTTGGATGTGAACAGCAAACCAGGCAGGCATGCAGGCTCATGCTATCTGTCTCTTCTTAGACATGTTCGAGCACCTCAGACCCGTGGGTTCTCTTCAGCTCGTTAGTTATCTCACGATGTCGTTTGATAATCATTCTTCCACAGGTGCAAAGGGGCATATAAAGTTCAGCAGGAACCCACATGCTGCAAGTGCCACGAGCAACTCCCACTGCCTTCCTTGTGCATGCATCCTATGTTAATGTCTTAGCCTGTACTTTCACTCTAAGTGGGTGTTGTCATGGATCTCCACATTGAAAATAATAGCACTCTAACCATAGCACTGGAATGAATAGACATTGCTTGCTCACTGCATCTCATCTTCAAAGGGTAAGCCAGTTTGTGGTTAACTAGCAAGCATGAGATTAAAGGGTAGTCTTGTTGTTATGAAAAAGCCCTTTTTGGCAGGGCCTGAGAATCATAGTTAATGTGAAAATAAATAAGTCAATATGGAGTAAAATATTAACAATGCCTCCATGGACAGGGGTGCAACTTTCATTAAAAGGACATGCAAGACCATGTGTTATAATATAATATACTGGATTATAGAGACAGAACTGTTACATATTTTATAGTAAATGCAAACACGCTGCCTCCAATCTGACAAAAACTGAAATTATGGCTGTTACATCTCGCTAAGATGGTAGGTTCCATTGTGTGGATGTGTCCTGTAGTCTGGTAGTTCTGAGCAACTGCAATGTCACAGGCTTATAATGGGCTGTAGAATAACCCAGAAAGGGAGAATTTAAATGGGTGCGGTTGTCTCATCTTGCATCAGTAACTCCTCTCGCTGATTGGCCACTCAGTAGCCTGCACCAGCTGAATAAGAAGTGTTCACCTCTGATACAATGTCTCAGCGATGTTGCAGTGATGAGATGGACAAATTAATAAAACAGAACATTGCAAATAGGAAAAAACTGTTTAAACAACAAATGCTAAACTATAGACTACAAGAAAAAAATATTGTATATTGTAATATATTGTACAGTACTTGAATACCCACAGTAGTGTTTTGCTGTCCACTTCTGTACTTTTGTCTTGAACAATCCTGATCCAGCAGAAACATAATTTGTGGGAGGATCACATGTGAAGTAGCCAACAGTGACTTGATAGCTGGCTAGCAAAAGCCCAATATACAGTATATATATATTTTCCTGACTGTTAGCAAGAAAAAAATAGTACATAATTGCCTGCTCCCACAGCACCTACACAGGACTAGGTATTGTGTTGCTCACACAGAGACTATTATAAAAAGTAGCCTATAATAGCATAAATAATTTAGAACATGAATAGCAATTAGTGATATTATAATTGATTAATGGCTAATTATTTAGAACAACTAGTTTTTTGTAAAATACAACTTCACAAATTGATCAGTTATGAATCATGATACATGTCAGTGTTAAATCATTGGTTTGGTGCTTTAATATAAGCAACAATTGCAATACCAATGTACACTAGAAAACTGGAATTTTGTTCTTGTTTACGTAACTATCCTGCCCACTTCCGGTTTTCTATCCTAATGCAGATACAGACAGTAATTTTGTTGGTTGAACTGTAGACATACAGTGAGCACCATAATTAATTAGACAGTGACACATTTCTTGTTATTTTGGTTCTGTACTCTAGCACTTTGAGTTTGAAAGGATACAATGACAATGGCATTGAAGTGCAGACTGTCAGCTTTAAATTTAAGGTATGTTCATCCATATCGGATGAACCGTTTAGAAATTATAGAACCTTTTGTACATAGCCTCCCCCCCTCCATTTTCTGGCATCAAAAAATATTGGACAGTTTAACATAATGTAGAATAAAGTAATCATTTCAAATATTTGGTCGCATATCCTTTGCATGCCATGACTTTCTGATGTCTGTGACCCAACAATTTCAAAAGACTCTTGATATCTTATTTTCTTGTACTCCTACAAGCGATACTATAACCTCTCTGGTTATACAGTTATACATTATACAGTGTTTTATGACATTTGTGAACACATTTGTCCATCAAGATCCTTCAGAGCCTTTGGCCAGAGATCGTGTACTGCTCTCTTAAATTCATACCACAACTATTCAACCATGTTTAAGCCTGGACGGAGACTGAGATGTTGTATGACAGGAATTTTGTGGTCAATGCTAAACAGGTGTGCATAGGCAACGTCATACAAGAGGGACAAGCACAAGCATAGGCACAAGCATGTTTACCATTCCCATCCATAGGCTGTGTAGCTGGTCAGGCACCACTCATTGACCAATCAGAATTGAGTAGTTACTGAAACCATTGACTAATAACCAATCTACAATATGAGGTCATTGCTTAGGTTAAGTGACAAATCAGTATAGTGTTTAATAATGACATAATTTATGGTCAGATTAGGAACGACTACAGTACAGTAAGTGATATGTTTAATTAAACTTTACAGTTATCACAATAACAGGAATTGAGCCTTGTGAGCAGCATCCTAGTCAATGGGTCTAGATTTTGTCTGTTTCAGCAGGTGAGGTGTGACATTTCTGCCCCACCCACCAACCCACTGCCGTTTTCCATCAACGCCCAGCTCTCCCATAAGGCAAATTTTGTTCTCATAGTGACAGTTTTTCCCCCAGATTGATGCCATTGGTCTCAAACTCACTCAGCGATCTTGTTTACATTCTGTACTGACACACACTTCATAATTTCGCTGGCAGAATTTCGCTCGCAGTCAGGTTGAAGAGGAGACGGGCACGCGCTTAATATGCAGACGCGGCTGTGCGTGCTCGTGCTCGTACTCATTACCAGAGCTTTCCCCCTCTATTGCCTCTGAAAGCTGAGATTTCAGGGGGTGAAAGTAGATAGTCAAGGCTGCAATGAGAAGGCGGCATGCTACGACCAAGAAAATCTGTTATGATGCGTGTTTAAGGTTCATCGGTAGAGTAGCTACTCACTCATGGGAAAGAAAAGTAACCGGATACAGGTCGCTGGTTGAATTTTAATAACCCAAAATCTGGATACCCCCAGCACATTAAACGGGGCTGGTAAAGTTAGCTGGCTTGCTAGCTAGCAAACCAGTTGGTAAGAGAAAAACCGGGATAAGAGGGGAGGGGGCGAGCAAACTAGCGTCGTAAACTGCCTGGGACTATTCTACTTTCAGGATCAAACTTTATTTTTGGGATGGATTGAAAGTTCAGGGAATCGGATCTAACACCCGCAAAGGGTATAACATTTGAAGCAAGGGAAAGTGTGTTTATATGCAATGTTTGTGTTGCTGACGGGGCCGATTCGGCTTTGCTGTGGGACAGTGTCGCGGTGTTGGCCCCACTCAGTTCCGTGGATGCGATGGGGCTTATTTTTCCTTTTGCTGGAGGCAGCTGCTGTCTCCTTTGCCGAACCCAGTTTGCCCGGTATCGAAAACAACAATCGCCCGAGTGTCAGCGTCTACATGAACGAAGCAGAAGTGAATAAGCTTTTAGGTAAGTATTGATACATTGGAGCAAAGTCTTTTTTATTTCTTCGCCGGGCAGTTTGGTAGCTATAACGTTAACGTAGTTGACCACTTGAAGGAAAAAAAAAAAACTGGCACAATGCGGATTTAACTTGAAGAAACGTGGCTTTACTTCAGAATTAGTTAACATTACGCTGGTTGGAGGTTTCACGACGTTTCAGAATGTGCTTGTCTGGCTTGCCTAAGGTAGTCTACTTCGTACTTTTGCAACATTAAGTAGCTACCAGTAGGGTAAGTTAACGTAGAAACGTCTATGTAACGTTAGAGTTCCAAGTCCTTATAGTTCTGTAACTATATTTGGCAATAACTTGAAGTTAATGGGTTTATTTTTTGTAACGTTACACGATTTGGGTTTATGGAAGTGTACAGGTTATCAACGACAATCGTAGCCTACAACCTGAAACTTGCTGAATTAATTTTTCGCATCTAGTTCGACGAGCTATTAATATCCTGTAACACTGGATTAAAACCAAAACCTTTGCCACTTTTAAGAACAAACATTGTTTCGTTGTGTGTACAGATTGTTGTTTTTATTCACCCAGTGTGGTGTTTCTCAATTTGAAACCTTAGAGTAATAGATGAAATTCACTACTTTCGAGGTTGTATTAGTATTTGGATATGTCAGTGAATACTGACCATTCAAAGCTATAGCCTAGAGCGTACATGGAATTTAATATTAATTATTTAAGCTTTTGTTCATATTAATGAATTTAATCTCTTCTTTTCTGTTTCATTTTCCTCATAAATTGGGATAGTATTTCCAATTTATTATGATTAGGCTTGAACAATGCTTTATCAGAATGCATTATCATTAATAACTAACTTTTCTGCAGTGAAATTAACTTTATTAAGCTAAACTGGTGAACAAGTGGTTGTATAGATTTGGGTTCAAAATATAACCTGTGTGGGAAATTAAAAGAAAACTGGCCAATGCATGATGGCACTTGTAGGAAGACTGTTGCTGTTATCATAGGAAACCTAACAACTGATTCATCTGAATTTAGAAAATAAACATGGTTAGGCCTAATCCGCAAAGAGCTAGCGCTCTGTCAATGTTAAAAAGTAAGGGGACGCTCTGAAGAGATAAATAACTCTGCAAACTGGACAAGACTAGTGGCGATGGCTTGACATTTAATATAGTTTTTTACATTATTTGTATTTTTTATGATACTTTTAAAAAGTATTGTCTTTTTCTTCTCTGTAGCCTATTTAATTCTACATTTTGTAGCAATGTTCATATTAATCTAATTACCAAACATAAAGCTAATCTACTATCTGGATGATAATATAGCCCAAACACCATGTTCTTTGTTGCGACCAAGATTAGCTAACCTTGGCAAGGTAGCCAACTAAGTTGTTTAACAATGGAAGCAGTATAAGAATAGCTATGACAGAAATGAAAATAAAGAGATTTGCAGATAAATGTATGTGTACATGCGCATGCTCTTATCCAGAGGGATTTGCATGGGTGCTTGTATAAATGATGACTTTGAATTATATCAGCCTTGATTAATAGACTATATTATGTTGGCTAATAATAAAACAAAAACAACTAGTCTTACAGAATTTGTAGCATAGCTAACTTAGGATCCTGGCTGGTTGATGCTGGCAAGGTAGCTTGACAGCTAGTAGACTATGCTATCAAGCATGTATAGCTAGCTAGTCAGAGCTAGCTAGCTACACATGGCTAAACTGTTTCAGATGGCTAAACTGCGAAAACATGAATCTTTAAATATACAGACATGCTCAAATTTGTTTGTACCACTGGTAAAGATGAGTAAAAAGGGTTATAAAAAAAAATCACTGTTTGGTGAATTAGCTTAATCTCACACTGAAAAAATTAGAAAAATCTGTCCTTTAATTGACATTTATTTATTATGAGAAAACAAAATCCCTCATCAAGAAATAATTATTTTTAACAAAACCATGTTGGCCACAATTATTGGCACCCCTGCATTTATATATAGAATAGTATAATAGTATTCATTTTTAATATTTGTTCACATATCCTTTGCATGCCATGACCTACTGATGTCTGTGACCCAACAACATCAAAAGAATCTTGATATCTTATTTTCTGGTACTCTTACAAGAGATACTAAATGTGTCTGCATTTGAATGGATCTGACGTATCAAACAAGCCTTAAACAATCACTCTGCTGCCAGATATACAGTAGATATGGATGGATAACTTGAATGGTTTCTTTTCCTAACTTATTTTTTCATAGAGTTCAATAGGAAAATGTGTTAGGAGAAACAACCCTTAAAGTGATCCATCCATATCTACTGCATATCTGGCAGAGTGATAGTTTGAGGCTTGTTTGATACGTCAGACCCTTGATGACTTAGGGCCATTTAGCCAACCATGTGTTCCATACTGTTCCAGTGTAATTTACAGCTAAATCTAGTCCCACCCCCCAATTTTCATAGAGATCCATTCAAATGCAGAAACAATTAGTATCGCTTTCATACCAGAAAATAAGATCTCAAGAGTCTTTTGATGTTGTTGGGTCACAGACACCAGGAACTCATGGCATGCAAAGTATATGCGACCAAATATTAAAAATGACTACTTTATTTTATATATAAATGCAGGGGTGCCAATCATTTTGGCCAATAATTGTTCCTTTCAGTATTTGACAACTTTTGATTGTTTTCTGAAGTGTGGTTGTTTGCAAATGCTTGAATGTCAAGAATATGCTGTTGATACTTTTGATTGATTACATGGTCAAAGTTAATGGATTCCTGCATGTTGTAATATTTTCTGTGTATCGTTCAAATTAAGATGGCTGTTGAGGGGTTTCAAATAGCCTACTGTACCTTCTCTGTGCTGAAACCTTCAGATGTCTGAGATGACACTCCACAGTCACACAGTGTGAGGGAGACCCATTTCAATGCTTGAGCTAGAAATTGTATTATCGATGTTCATACGCGCCGATTGTATGCAAAGCTTAATATCAGCCCGGCTATGCCAGTATATCTTTCATCCTCTTATATACGTACGTATATGTGTATGTGTGTACATGCAGGTAAATGGTTAATGACACAAGTTATTATAATATTTGCTTTGAGAATATATATGATTAGCATGTATACACAAGAACAATAAGACCATGGAGCAGGAAGTATCCCTCTCTGTACACATTAAATTACACTCAGTGGGCCTCATTCACCAACCATTCTACGAACAAATTTGTTCTTAAGGCTTTTTAAAAAACATTTTTATGAACATTCTGGCCTTCACCAATGTTTTCTTATTTGGGATTTTTTCTTGGGTAGAACAGAAGCTCAGAAAGCAAACGTCAGTTAATCCCGAAATGTTTGTTAAAACGTCTTAAAGAAAGTCTTAAGAACAAATTTGTTCGTAGAGTGATTGGTGAATGAGGCCCCAGTGAGTCTAGTAACAGCTGCCAGCCATATCTGAGGTAAAATTGGGACATCTTTTAAAATGTCTGAGAATGAAATGTTAGAATAAAATCAAATTGCAGCATGCATCATTTTTTAATTTTAACATGGCTTCAAGCAATTTGATGCTGTAATGGGAAGCATATGCAAGTAAGACATGGACCAATTTGAGCTGGGAGGAAAGAATCTGATATGATATAAACAAGCAGCTTGGTTTAAAAACTAAAGTCTGGGCCAAGAACATAACATCAGATCTTGTCTACAGTGAAGTCACTTATTTTGTTGGAAAGGTTTGAGCTGTATTCAGGTAAGTTGAATATCGGTCTGTTGTACTGAATTGGATGTGGCACATCACAGACTGCTCCCTACGTTAATGTGCCACTTAAACTAATGGAATTTAGTTAAGTCTTTTGTAGACAAAAATGTTGAATGTGTCGGACATCATGTTCAGTCAAGTTTTAAGTCAATCATTTGATCATGTCTCAAATGTTGCCTAGTTTTAGAATAGGTTACATTAGTCATTAGAGTGTGTGTTGGCTATAAGCTGTCTTACTGTACCTTCCGTAATGGCGGGTTTAAGAGGTAATGTTTAATAGCTATTGGTAGACAGACAGACTATTCTGACTTAATGTCTATCACACTGATTTTGGTACGGGACATACCCTGAGTGGTCAATTCGGTAAACATTTTCAGAAGTTTTGCAGGTTTTTATTATAACAAAAATCTATTTGTTTACTCAATTTGAGCAGAGTTGAGTCAGTGCCAGAGAGTATACCACAGTCTAGCTGGCCTGTATTAGGTCAGGATGGAAGTGTGCACAACTTATCTTAATATCCACTTCAAGATGTCTCTAGTGTGTACATCCAAGGCTTTTATTGACTCGTAATAGTGTGTGTAAAGTCCATGTCTTTTCCCCTGTTGGTCCACCCTCAGTAAACATTTGTAGTGTCCAGACCACTCCGAATAAATTAGCGTTCATTCTATAAACAACCCTGTTCAATGCAGGTGTCCTGTGCATTCCGTTATACCAAATGCTTTCTTACTGAATAGCAGTGGATTTGGCTTTAACTTTTAGGTTTTGTCTAAGCATTCCCAAAGGCAGTGCGCCAGTGAGCAGCTTTCAGTGAGTTGACACACATGGGTCTGAGCCGAAACTCTGGTTTCAATTTCCCCCACCTTGGACTGCTCCATTCTCTTGGACATTGATTTCCTGTGATGTCATTTCCTGAATTTGCCACCATGTGAGGCCTTACAGCCAGGACTTGTTATATGCCACCCAACCTATCAAATTGCACTCTTTTGAGGTCCGGGTTTGCTATGATGGACATGATGCCAGATGATGGACGTGCGGAGGTGTGCTTGAAAGTCCCACCAGTGAAACCTGTGAACACAGCTGACTGTTTAGCATTTTTCATAGAGAGGCGAGGGAAAGTGGCTGTCTGCCATGCTGAGTGCTGGAGACGGAAGGCTGCTGTGGTCACAGAGGCAGATGATCTCTACAAAAGCCCAGGGAAGATTGCTCCAGAAATTCACTTGTATAGGTTTGGATGTCGCTAGAAATATAATATATATATTTTTTTTTACAGGTGGCAATATCAATACTTCATTTTGTTACAACTACTTAATGTTTTTTTAATGCCTTTACTAAATGAAGGACAAACTTCAAGCCTTTTATTGCTGTTTTTCTTGCAAGGGGTAATCCGCAATTCTAGCATTGCTTTTTAAAAGGCTTTCACCCCTGTTTGGAAAGGCCAGTCACGCTCAGTCAGTCAGTTGTGTCAGAATATTCCGCTTCATTTATGATGACTTTCTGAAAAAATGAACTGGGAGCTTTAAATACCAGTCTGCATGTGGCTTTTAGAGTCTAATTGTTATGATATGGTTATAGTTTTTGGATCGGTTTCAGCTGGCTCGCACTAAGCGTATTTCTCGCATCGTCAGAGAAGGTGGCCTACATTTTGTAGAATCCTAATGTCTTTTGTTTATTTGATCATTCCATCCGACAGGTAAGGATTTATGGCTGGTTAACCGTCCACCATTAAGGTGAATTGGATGATGATTTCCTAAGCCAGTTGGCTACATATGAAAATATATGCTCCTATATAACACATACAAGGCACAGGAAGTGAGGTTTGCACGATAGGAAAAAGCCTCTGTGGAATTTATGACAAATGCCGTTTACTTTACGGGTAACAAATTGCAGTGGGTTTACCTCATGAAAGCCTTGCTGCTTTCTTTAAAATCCATTCAATCAAATGGTTCTCATTAAGTCTGACCCAGTATGAAACAGCCTTTTTACTAGACATTACTAAAAAGCGGGGCTTCGGCAGTTGCTAAGTGTCAACATGGAGGTTTACGTCTCATGTCTGTCTCAGATCAAAGAGATCATTGATGACCAATTGACAAAGTGATTCATAGCCCAGTTATATAGATTAAATGGTGGGTTCACTAGAGTGTGTTGAACTTTAAAAAAAAATCCTGTTTGAGGATGCAATGGTTACACTGCAGTACGTCCCTTTCAGTAGATTTTGCGTTTGTACAGTCATAGGCTCGGCAACATTTTAGCTGATTGGCAGAAATGTTTGTGACGTGTGTTGTCCGCAGATTATTTACTGTACATTTTATAGGTGAAAAAAGAAATACCAGACAAACTACCTGAAAACCTACTTTTACCAGTGAACAAGAGAAGAACATTGTTGTGCCCAAGTCTTCAGCTCTGACATTGCTGCTTTCTCACTTCTCAAATCTCTGCAGGCCGGGCAATGTAAAGCCCTCCCGCGATGTTGTAATGTTAATATGGTTTCCGTCACATTATGGAAGATTAGCCGTTTCATTTCTTTGGATTATGAAAGCAGTGTGCTAAACAGTCATTTCAGGCAAAAGGCCGATATCACATTGGCGACATCTGTCTCATATTCATGTAGTTTTGAGGGTGGCCAAGAAATTCACTAAAACCATGCGGCGGCTGCTGCTTTTGTCATTCCGATAATACTGAATCCTTTAGTCCCTATAACTTCAGAGTTGCGGGAGAAGGTTCAATTGCTCGTTCTATTGAGTTTGGGTAAGGTTTGGAGATGACTCCGGGAGACTAGGCGTAATGACTCGTTTCATTTTATGCAGCATAGCACATTTCGCCTGGCTTCAGATGGAAAAGCGGATCCAGTAGTTTAACGCGTTTCCTCTCCCTGCTCGCGCCCGACTCCAGAGATCGCGTAAAACCGAATCGACCCGGCGGGATGTCCGCCGACTCATTAAATGCCCAAACTTGGAGTCCGCCGGCTTGTCCGCATACTGCCAGAACCTCGAGGGGGAACGTGGAAGGCTGCCGTTCAACTGCTGGAAAAATAAACTGCTTTCCACAATATACTGTTACAGGCCGTGTGAGGGGTCCTGCTGAGTGCGGTGTTCTGGGGGAGAACGCAGCTTACGTTTAGCCCTGGTGCTGAGGTTGAGCTCTGGTCCCGTAAGAGCCAGATTTTTTTTCCCCCCCCACTTTTTATATGCTGTCATGCTGAATCTCCCAGAAGACAGAAGCAGAGCTGTTAATCTGGAGCTGGACAGCTTTGTGAGGAATCCTCCATCTGGCAGCAGTCAGATTTCAGGTGTTTACATACCTGCTCTGTGGAAGACTTGCTGGGAAAAGGATTAATCAGCCTTTGTGTTATCGCCATTTGCTCCTCGCATGTCTCCTCCGTGCCTCAGTGTAGGTAGTTTTAAGTGGGTGACGTCAGGGTGCAGGAATTCAGAGCTCTATCTCCATTGAACCATTGAATGTAATGGGCGTACCTACCAATATATTCGGAGGGTACGCATAAAGGAACCACTGTATGTGTAGGCTAATACCCTTTCCACTGACATTCACACCAGTCAGATTAAACACTACATTCGTTGCTTGCACTTCACTAGTTACAGAGCTGTTGTTTTGCCATATGTTAAAAACCATTTAATTCCTTATTTGAACATAGTGGGTCGCAGAAAACGTATTCTGTCTTTAACTGGCCCTCAGGAAGTTTGGGAAGCTCTAATTTAGACTCGCCCTGGCTGTCTGTGGGACTCCATGGAAGTGGGCTTCACTGGCTGCGTGAGGAATGAACCGATCTCTCCCCAGTGGCCTCCGTCTGATTTAGCAGCTCGAATTAGCACGAGTCCTTGAGCGTTACTCCAGCGATTGTCTTACCAGACACGCACCGCGGACTGAAGACTGCCGAGGGGAGCCACCGCGTTCAACCTGGCGCGCTCGCAGGAAAACCCCGTTCCGCTAGCCGCTCTCAGCCGCTCACAGCCGCTTCCTCCCGCGTCTCCCGAGACGATAATTCCTCTCCCAGATTTTAATCTTCCATGGTTTCTGCACGGGCTTTGGAAAATCTTGAGTGCCGCAACAGTGAAGACCGAATCCTTTTGTGGCATTTACTTTTTTTTCTGTTCAAAAGTTGAAATGATTCATGTTGAGGGGGGGTTCTGATTCCAGTCATTTCATTCCCATCTTTTATTAAAACAACGCACAACTGTGCTTTACAAAAAGGTTCGAGGTTTGTATGTATACTTGTCTCTGCTGCTTTTGATTACCCGGTTTGAAGTCTGTTTGGCATAAAGCAAACAAACAATGGAGGCCGTTTCTTGGCTGCGATGAAGCCAACGGAAACGAAAAGCTCTCGGACTTACTGTCTGTGCGAAAGAAGACGACAAATTCTTGCCATGCATGCTCGTTTTGTAACCGAATACAATTTAAAGGAAAAATTTAAACCATTGCACATCTGCTTTGCGTAAAATTTTGCCCTGTTAAATTTGAGTCTTGTTTGTGGAGTATTCACACTGAACTGGGTAGTGGGCCTCTAAAGGGTGAAGGCATAGCAGAGTGAATCTGCTCTGGGACTGCTAGGTGCGCCTTATGCACTTGCAGCTAAACCAGGATGGATGAAGGGAGCTCTCCAAAATGCGTTGCCAGTTTCCACGCTGCACTGTGGCCGGTCTCGTGGATTTCATAAAGAGCGATGCCGTACGAAAAATCGAGGGGTTGGGCATTCCCTCTCGGCTCCTTTTTTCCGTCAGAGCCCGGAGCTTGCTCATGCACAGGCTTCTGAAGATCAGGTAACGTGGTGTCCAGATCTGGCTCTGACTCACCCCTGAGGGGGGATTAACAGCAGGGCCCGCTTGCCTCTGTCACACAATACATGTGATGCACAGCATTACAGGAAACTGAGAGGTTTCACAGGATGGGACACAGGTTTGAAGAGGAGTTAGTATGCAGGCTGGAACATGGGTTATAACACAGGCTAGAACATGAATTGCTACACAGGCTAGGACATGGGTTAGAACAGAGGCAATAACATGGATTGCTACACAGGCTAGAACATGGGTTAGAACACCCAAGACAAGTAATGCTAAGGTTCTGATGTACCTCACCACACAGTCAGTTAAGATTTAAAGAGCGATCCAGTGTAATCAACGCTGTTGTATGTGTATAAGGCTTATTTTCCTGTCACTGGAATTCTGCCTCCAGGCTGCAGCATGTTTATTTGTTGGTATGGCTTTCAGGGAAGCTGGAGGTTTCCAACATCCAGCCAGGAAATTGCCTTGTCAAAAAACACAAGGAAACACAATGTTTTACTGGAAAAAAACCTCAAACTGTCATCCTGTTCGTGATAATGCTGACAGTCAGACATGAAGCTGAGGATGTTGATGGAATGTTGTCAGAGGACTGTATGTGTGTCGGGGCACGGCAGGAGTTTTCGAGGGCATGCCAATGAAGCCGGTGGCATCCCTGTGTGGGGAGTACACTAGGGAATCTGGGGATGACTCGCCTGTCTTTTTAATGTCTCTTTAATCTGGAATCCTGTGCTGTAACTTAGGTTCTAACCGGCACCCGAGCTTGTCTTCTAACCTGTGCTTTGCCTTTGCTCTAGACCTGCCTGTGCATTACCAGGTGCCATGCTCTGTGGTATATTCGTGCATGCGTACAGAGCGGAACAGAAACGGCGGGAAAACACTAGAATAAAAAAGGAATAAAGAAAATATGCCAAGGCCAATGTTAGTCTGCACCCCCCCCACACCCCAAACACCCATGGGGCCTAACCAGGGGGCCTCTGTTTGTCTTGGAGAGCCTTCGCTGGCCTGACAAATCACTTCTCCTTTCAGCCGACTCCATCCAGACAGAGACGATATCTCGGGGATGTTTCCGAAAGACAAACAGGATTTCTGCGACTTCCTCGTCTCCTGTTTACAACAAGGGGCTCAAGTCGTTTATCATCTCTGCGGGCGTCACTTGTTTAGACTTCACGGTGCTCCGAGCTTTGATTTGCTGCCACACATGCAGGTATTTATGTGGAAAGTCGGTTTAAACGAACGGGTTTCTTTTTATTATTTTTTAAAAAGCGTTTCCCACCTTGAATGCGGGCTAAAGGTCCGACAGATGTTAAGGGGGCTGAATCTGTCACTCTGTATTGGGAAAATAGAACATGTGTGCCTGAGAGCACCTTCCACACCAGCTCGTGCCTCCCTAGCTCACACCCCATTCTGTTAACATCCGCTGTCACCACCGTCACTGTTCTCCTTCCTTCCACAGACATCCTGCATACCAAACCAAAACCAAAATGGCAGTTATGGAACAATCTTGGAGTCCTCATATCTGTATAGAAGGGCAACTGTATTTCACTTATCCACCACTGGCTCATATAGCCTACAATACGTGGTAGAGCTGACTACATAACATAGCTCTTGTTAACTTTAGTAAAAAATGTATATATAAATAAATAAGTCATGACTCAGCAATACATTGCTACTACATTGAGAGTGGCTGTGGCTGCCAAGGAGAAAAGCATATTATGGGGGACATGAGACATCTCAAAGATTCATATGGTGTTGATCTTCTAATTGTATCACTCTCCCAAAGATGATGCCTCTGCCATTGATCTTTTAGTCATTCTCATGAATTACATCAAGCAGAAATGCACATTATCCACAGGTCTGGATGGACATTTCTAGCTGCATGGTTCTATAATGTGGTCAATGAAATTGCTCAATTCCGCACACCACATGTAATTTGGAAGAAAGGAGAAATTACGCTTTTTACAGACCCATAGCCCTCTCCAACTGTGACATTAAAGTAATTTGCTCAGAGCTCTTGCATGGAGTCTGAAGTCAGTTTCAGCTACAATGCTCCATACAGAACAGACATGATTCATCAAAGGTAGGTGGTCACAGGGCAATGCTAGAAGACTTACAGTGTTTCCCTCAGGATGTCTTTGTAGGTGGGGTGGTGAGATGGTGTGATCGTGGACGGGGGTCTGGCAGCAATCAGATGAGCAATGAAACAAGCAATGAGACATTTAACATTGTTATTTTTATTTATACTCTTTATAACAACACACAACTTAAATAGTGAATAACTAAATAAAAAAGCAGCCTTTTGTCCGGTGATGTGAAAGAGCAAAAACAATATAGCTAACTTCACGGTTATCAAAACTGGATGGGAAAAATTGTATTTAATTAAATATTTTTTTTTTAAATGGCAATAAATAGGCTATAAAATTATATAAACAAACGAATAAATAAAAAACACAGCAAACTGAAACACTTAAAAGAAAAATATTAACAACAGGCCAAACAAAAGCAATTGTAATCTATTTTAGCAACGTAAAAGTGTGTTTTAGCCTACCTGTGAACCTCGTCACATTAGGCCTACTCCCTGCTGTTTTTCTTTTGATCGCAGTCTTCTTATATTATGCGTGAGGAACATGAGTTTGTTGACGTTGCTCGGGAGAAGTGAGCTCCGCGTTTTGCTGACAATGAAGCCGGCCTTTGCGCTGAATGATAGGCGAATTGTTGCTTGCACAGTTTATTTTTAACTTTTTTGGGGTCATCCTTTAGATCAGCGGTCCCCAACCACCGGTCTGCGGACCGGTACCGGTCCGTTGGTCATTTGGTTCCGGGCCGCACAGAAAGACTGATAATCAATAAAATATTTTTTTATTCAGAATCTGAAAGATGTTTTATTTTGAAAAATTACCGGAACCATCCATCTGTGTCTCTTGAGATGGTGAGTTGTATTTTTTATGCACGTTATATTTGTTTTTATGCCAGTCGTATCATTTTATTTCGTCATATTTATCCCCCAACACCTTGAAGGCCGGTCCATGAAAATATTGTCTTACGTGAAACCAGTCCGTGGCCCAAAAAAGGTTGGGGACCGCTGCTTTAGATGCTCAAAATGCTTGGATACTTGCGATACTTTTCTTTCAGACAGTCTATACAACTGATCTATTCCTTAATGAATAGACACACCAATTGTTCGTTACAAGGCACGAGTCCGAAATGAATAGTTCCACTCTCACGTTTTTTCACACTGCAACGATTCGACTAATTAAAATTTTGGCTATAATGGCTTAGTCGACTATTTGGAGGCAGCCCTACAGGAAACCATGTCATAATTTGTGTGTTGTCATGGCCATAGGAAGCACTCTGGGGGCCTTCTTGCATAGGTCAACGAATGAGAGAGTGAAGTGACAAATCATCTCCTGGGCTTGGCCACTTCCCGGCCCCCCTCCCCCACTGTTCACCTCAGCTCAGCCTAAGGGGTTGGGGGTTGGGGGATGGGTGAGTTTTCCTCCCTCAAAGTCACTTTTAGAGGAGTCTATCCATGACTGAGCTGGCAGAAGGAGCAACAGCAATGCGTGGTTATAATTAATGGAGGGGCTGCCTTCATGTGAAAGCCAGACTGCATCCATTAACCCCAAGCTGGCGAAACGTGCTGCAGCAACCTGCGCCACCCTCTTCAAAAGGCAGAGACTTCAGACGGAGTAAGCGATACCTGAGAAACACAGCAGGAAAAAAGTAGATTCTCAGGAAACTCCTGTTCATTAGAGTTCAGAGCTCGCTTGGAAATGATTGCGGAGGAATGTAGCACATTTTTTTAGCATGTCTGGTTGCAATGAAGGTCTTTGCTTGCAAGGACATGAGAAGACAATCCAGTTTCTTTCTTCGTTTATGCCAGCTCCCATGCCCATCGTAAGGTTCTGAAAGAATGGTGGAAAGCTATTTTGCTCTCCACTGAAGTTTCCTGGCGGTCCCAGTTTAAGTGCGTGTATGTCCTCGCACATCCAGCTTTGTTTGGTGCATCCTGGGGGAGAACAGGGCTCACTGGACTGTGCCTTCAAAATCGCCATTCTTGATTATTCTCTTTTAGTAATCGTGGAAAGGCAAAATTTTAATCACGATTATAATTAAATGTATTGTGCAGTCCTAAGGGCATGGGGGGAAAAAACCAGAACCAAAGGAAAATAATCCAATGCTACTAATTCAGCCTGGAGAAGGTCAAACAACCTAAATGTTTGCTATTTTGTGAATTTATTCAGATAATCAAACCCTTTTAAATAGTGTTGTATCCATATCTTCAATTTATTGAAGGTTTGGAATTGGAAATGACTTTTCTTTTGCAGTGTCTATAGAGATGTGGTTTGCAGCGATGACTGAAACAAGTTAAACAGAACCAAGCCATGCTTACAAGGAATTAACCTTTTGCCTCATGTGTTGTAGCACAACATGCCAGGAAACTAGGGCTGCCCCTGACCAAAGATTTGCTTAGTCGGCCTGTAGTCGTCGGTTCAAACCCATAATCGACTCACCGTCGCACATTTATGATATTAATTAAATTATTTAAATATGTAGTTTTGAGCATCAGAAAATGGTTTGACTTCCATCTGATCTATAGTAAGTTTACTATATTACAGAGAAATACAAAACCGTCATTATAATTATTTAAAATATCAATTATAGCTACAAGCACAGGCTGCGATTTGCTGGCCTGCGCTGCCTATTAACGGCATCGGTTAGCTTATGGCCTGTGCTGTAGGCTATTAGCGGCATAGACAAAGCAGTAAATGAATGTGTCGGAACAACAAACAATGAGACATTTAACATTGTTATTTTTATTTATACTCTTTATAACAACGCACAACTTAAAAATTGTGAATAACTAAATAAAAAAGCAGCCATTTGTCCGGTGAGACGAAAGAGCAAAAACAATGTAGCTAATTTAACAACTTCACGGTTATCAAAACTGAATGGAAATTTTTTTTAAAGTTTTTTTTGTAAAATGCAAGTAAATAGGCTATAAATTTATATAAACAAATAAATAAAAAACACAGCAAACTGAAACACTTAAAGGAGAAATGACAACAGGCCATATGAAAGATCAATTATAATCTATATTAGCAAAGTAAAAGTGTGTTTTAGCCTACTTGGCAGCGAACCTAGTCACATTAGGCCTACTCACTGCTGTTTTTCTTCCGATCGCAGTCTTATCATATTATGCGTGAGGAACACGAGTTTGTTGACGTTGCTCGGGAAAAGTGAGCTCCGCGTTTTGCTGACAATGAAGCCGGCCTTTGCGCTGAATGGCGAATTATTGCTTGCAGAGTTTACATTTAACTTTTTTGGGGTCATCCTTTAGATGCTCAAAATGCTCGCATACTTTAGATTTTCTCTCAGACATTCTATACAACTGATCTATTCCATAATGAATAGACACACCAATTGTTCAATACAAGGCGCACGTCCGGAATGAATAGTTCCACTCTCGCGTTTTTTCACACTGCGACGATTCGACCAATTCAAATTTTGGTCGACCAAGTTCTTTTGATCAACTAATGGTTTAATCGACTATTTGGGGGCAGCCCTACAGGAAACCATGTCATAATTTGTGTGTTGTCATGGTGACCATAGGAAGCACTCTGGGGGCCTTCTTGCATAGGTCAACGAATGAGAGAGAGTGAAGTGACAAATCATCTCCTGGGCTTGGCCACTTCCCGGCCCCCCTCCCCCACTGTTCACCTCAGCTCAGCCTAAGGGGTTGGGGGATGGGTGAGTTTCCCTCCCTCAAAGTCACTTTTAGAGGAGTCTATCCATGACTGAGCTGGCAGAAGGAGCAACAGCAATGCGTGGTTATAATTAATGGAGGGGCTGCCTTCATGTGAAAGCCAGACTGCATCCATTAACCCCAGGCTGGCGAAACGTGCTGCAGCAACCTGCGCCACCCTCTTCAAAAGGCAGAGACTTCAGATGGAGTAAGCGATACCTGAGAAACACAGCAGGAAAAAAGTTGATGCTCAGGAAACTCCTGTTCATTAGAGTTCAGAGCTCGCTCAGAAATGATTGCGGAGGAACGTAGCCCTCTAGTTTTGCGGACGTTTTTTTTTTGCATGTCTGGTTGCAATGAAGGTCTTTGCTTGCAAGGACGTGAGAAGACAGTCCAGTTTTTTTTGTTTGTTTATGCCAGCTCCCATGCCCATTGTAAGGTTCTGAAAGAATGGTGGAAAGCTATTTTTCTCTTCACTGAAGTTTCCTGGCCGTCCCAGTTTAAGTGAGTGTATGTCCTCGCACATCCAGCTTTGTTTGGTGCATCCTGGGGGAGAACAGGGCTCACTGTGGACCCTTCCTCATGGTCCAGACATGTGGCCCGTTTGAGCCCAATGTTAACTGGTTAAATGTTAAATGTTATTCTTTTCACAAAGAATGACTGAAACAGCCCTCATGGCTAAGCCCTGTTTTACAGACCCTGTATGGTAGGAAGAAAGCGCTACGACGCATTTCCTCTCAGCTCTACATGCCTAATAGCTCTTCCCTTAGGCAATGCACACTCTTTAATGCACTCCTAACAGAGGGGTGAGCTTAGACCTTAGGCTAATGCTCCTGACAATCTTTGATGCAGTCTTAACACTCACGTCACTCCTGTGATGCTTTTAATGATGGGCTGTTGCAAGCAAATAACTGTACTGGTTAAAAAGCTAGAAGACTTTTGAAATGAACTGCAACAACATAGGTTTTTGTAAAGTTCCCGAAGTGGAAGGTTATATAAAGTTTTTGAGAAATACTTAAGCATGTATTATTTATATTTTTATATATTTTTTTTTCCTATTTTGCTTAATTATGCAATTTGAAGTTCTCATTCCCAATTCTAGGTCTTTCGCATTGCTGCATCGTCCTGTCAGTTCAGGAGGCTACAGACAAGTGTCATCATCCCGTATACTCTGTGCTTCTATCTGCCGCTTCTTTTCAGCCTGCTATATACTGTTTGAATTTTGCACTCACTGTGCCAGAGGACTACACATGTAGCACGAACTACACTAGCAGTCCACTGATTGACCAGAGGAGTCGCTGTTGCACACTGGGGCCTACACTATTGACTGAAACTCTTTCATTCTGTGTGAAGCTGGGTGAAGCCAATTATTTTCCCAGTGCAGACTTCAGCTTCTGGGAGAGTGAATTTGATCTTGAGTTTCCAGTATTTCTATTTGAACATATCGCCTTAATGCCCCAAGTGGTATGCACTTTTAAAGATGTTTCTTAGTCACATCTGGTATTTGAGAGAAGTTTGAGTCCAGCCACCGTTTTCGTACTGGGACAGTCCAGTAATGAAGAGGTAAAACTCCGCAGAAGTTGAACTGATACACGTGCCCCAGCCTTCCTTTTTATTACCCATTTTTGCTTTATGTACAGGTGGGAGGGACTGGAAGGGGGAGGTTAGGTCTCAGGTAGAGTGTTCTAATCAGACCTGATTCTGAAACATGAAGTAGTGCAGCGTTCTTATTGGACCTTCTTGGGAGTATGTGGAAATGGATCGTTCTTATTGGTTCTGACTTGGGATCATGGGGTCGTGGAGTGTTCTAAATGGTTACCTGCAGAGCTAAAGCCAGTCTCATGCCTCCTTGTGACTCTCAGCTTCCCAATCACCTCCCGTCCCACTGGCCCCTAAACTCTAATGCAAACACTGTGGGCCACCAACTGAAGATTTGGGAAAATGTCTTCTGAAGTTACTGAAATCCTTGTCTGTCAGGAGGAGAAGGTAGAGTTAAAGGCAGGATTCAGGCCTGTTGCTAGGGGACTTGCCCAAGTATCCTTCTCCAAGGAGTGTTCCAGAAATCATAAGACAAACACATAATGGCTTACATCAGTCGATTGCAAATGCGAAAGGAGACGGTCGGTATTTTTCTTTAAGAAAATAAATAATAAATAAATAAATAAAATGTGAAAGTGACCTAATTACAGTCCATTCATGATTCATGACTGCTGTTGTTAAATCATATATAGGTGTATATGATTTGGATTCATTGCCGATTCTTTTTGTCCCCTCGGTTGAAGCTGCAGCTGACCATCCAGGCAGCTGTGCTAATGAAGGTAAAGGACAGAGGGTGAGGCGAGCCATTTCATTGGCTCTTAGTGTATTCGTAGCTGCTTGACTGTAGTTGAGTACTTTGGTTTCTCATGAGTGAGTGGTCCTGCAATACAGATACAACTGGGACTAAAGCATTTGCCTGATATTATGAAAATCAAATGAGACGGACACACTCGTGCATGTGTACGTACGCTATGTTTTGGTAGGTGTATGTTTCTCAGTACAGTCATTTTTGCCAGTTCTTGCTCTTGTATGTTCTGCAGAGTAAAGTTGGGTGCCCCCGGTATCATATCTACCCACACGTGTCCCATCTCTTGTGGGGTCAGCTGCCGTTCCTGTCCCTAGCCTCTGGGGCCAGCATGGTGCCACGCTGCACTGTCAGGCCGGGCGTCCACTCTGAGAAGTAATCTGAGTTGCGGCCCGACAGGAGGGCCCTGGTTTTCTGGCCGACACCGAGGCCGAATCGGCGACCTAGAGCCTTCTTTGCACCGGGTCGGAGAAGTGGAATCGGCCCCGGCGGCCACACCACCTTCCCCTCCCACTGGACTCGGTCTGACACAGCGAAAGCCAAGGCAGAGGAAGGAAACGGGTGGAGAGTCCTCTAAAGGAGCCTTTCAGAGCGCTCTAACGCACGGCCCGACGCGGCCCGCGCATTTCCATAATGACGGGCCTGTTCCAGCGGCTTGGTTCGCAGACGATCCGCCGCTGAGACCAGAAATGGGCCACGGTGTAAAAACGCCGTGTTTGTTCTGGAGAGGTTTGTCACACAGTGGAAAGTCGGCACTGTGCCGTCCCTCTTTTTTTTTCCCCCTCTACAGTGTGTTCCCACACTTTCCCTTTTGACAAACGCAAATAATATAAAATGGATGTCAAAACATAAGTGGCTTCAATCTTGTGGCTCTGTTACCTTTTAAATGATTATTTCAGATAGTTTATTTGAGGACTGGTTTTACATACGTGGGCAAGTGCACTTGTGTTTTCCACCCATTATATGCAATTCATGATGAGTCTCGCATTAATATGAATGGATGTATTTGTAATGCATTATTCACGTCATTATTTGAAATGATGATTGGAATGATTGTTTTTGATTATTACAATGCTGCTAACCAAATGATATGCTTGACAGAAAATATCAGGAAAAAAGGCGTTTTAGAGGAGAGTTTAGAAAATTCCAGTTACAAGCCGAAGGGACTTGAGACAGAGTGAATTTTTTCAGAGGTTATTTGGAAAGTGGAGAGAAGAGCTCTTTGAAGGAGCCCTGAATAGGTGCATTTCCACTGTAGATGCATGGGTAGGACCCTGGGGCTTTCTCTAAGTCTGACCCCTGTGCCCAATTCCATTTAAAGGGGGAGCCCCTGTCTCCACTGGTCTTTATCCTGTCCTGGCTGGGTTGGCGTGACATTTCTGAAAGGCGGTCCTTCTATCCTTAACAGTAAATTTTTCCTTTTAAAAAATTTTTTTTTACCAGATGCTCTTTCTTTTTTTTCCCATATTGCTTTGCTCCTCAGAATTTTTCATTCAACTATAGCAAATGCGGAACCTTTTGAAAATTAGCCTAAATGTTTATCTGACAGGCTCTTTGAATTACAAAACCTTTGCATCTGCTAGCATTTTAAGTTTAAATGTGGCTTTCCGGTATGCTTTTCATGTAGTGGTTTTAAATGAAAAAATATACAACCCCAGGTCATAACATTGATTTGACTCTTATGTAAATGTAGCACAACCACAGTATAGATTCCAGTGCATGTTTGTAACAGGGTGGGCAGCATTATGAGCAAACGTTGGTATGTATGTAGTCAAGGCAACATACCCCGATATACTAATACAAGACAGGTAAAGGAAAATCTGGGAACAGGAAGTGATGTTGTGTGAGGGGAGGAGCTAAATGTGAAGTAAGCTATTGCGGGGTCATAAGGTGGTATAGAATGCTGTATTTTTAGGCTGTTGTTCAGAGTGGAAGCCAGAGGGTTGCTTCATGCCAGTGAAGAGTTCTGTGCATTGTGGGAGCTCTGTCCGTAGCGGGACATTATTGTTTCTTATTCGAATGTCCTCCCCACGGAGAGCCAGAGGGAGTGCGCCCACATCAGTCACAGTGCTTCTCGCAAGAGTGTGGTTGGCAGTGGTGACACAAAAGCACACTATAAGTAGTGATTACAAATGGGTGAAAAATGTGGTATATTTGGGGGAGAAGGCATTTCTGAAAATGCACATTCTGCCAAGGTGCAGTTACCCGTCCTCGATTACTCCTCATTTAGCTCCAGAAATGCATCGAAGAGTTTCCAAGCCAGAGGAACTTGGCTGTGCGGTATCTGCCGGTTCACTGAAATTGTTGGAGGAATTTTTTCTTGTGTTCACAAGATAGAGGATGCAGTGTTCCGCTACAGAATTTTGGTGGGGGGCAGTTGCCTGGATGGGGGGAGGTGGACTTCTCCGTGGTTTTCTGATAAGGGAATTCTCTGACCGGAGGACTGAAGATCCACATGCAACATGGCAAGGGCTTTTAACCCCTTCGCGGAGATGGCAAGATTTGGTCAGTTCTCACCTATTGAGGGGTGCTCTGTTTAAGGCTTTATAACTCTGGGTGTGAGCATCACAGAAACTTGGCAAATGGCTTAAGGAAACACGAGTGCCACAAATGCAAATAAAATTTTTTTTTTGTTTGCAATGAAATACAGAGAGCTACATATGTAAAACGGGTACATCTATACAATTCCTGCATCATAAACTCAGTGTCCGCAAGTGTGCAAAATCTGAGGATGATAAACTAATGCAGAACTAATAAAGATCTATGATGCAAAATATAGACAATGTACCCTGTTGTCCATTAGTGTCTCCAAATCTATCCAAACTAACCTTTGCATCATTTTCAAGTGGAAATTACTATCTTCAAAAGTATAGGGGGGTAGATATCTATGGGTATATACATTTGCCCCTTCTGATGGTTTAAGGTGAAAACATTGATATCACACTGTTACACACAACTAAATATGTAGCCTAATCATTCACGCTTGTACTTCAATAAAACATCACTTTTTTTGTACTCTACAGTATGTAAACCTTTGCCCTGGGTTTGCATTTTTCTGTAGTTTTTCTGATCCCATTCTAATGACTCCAAGGTAGATTTTACATTCATCTTGTACATATCAGCACACAGTCAATTGGAATGAGTATTTTCCATGCCTTCAGTGACAAGTATAGCACAGGCAGATACAAAGCCCAATGGCTATATTATGTACGATAACATAACAGTAAAATAATATTCTAACAACAAGAAAATGCTGCCAAATGTTCTAGCTTCCAAGAAAGTCGCTGCAACATAAAACATGACTGATCAATGAATCCTAACACTACACTACAGTGTGTGAAATGCACTCAAAATGCAAAAATAACAACATCTAACATAGCCTACTGGACAAGACAGTGATCGACTGGAAAAACTAATGTACATATGTAGCCAACGAGAAGAACCACATATTTCAAGCAGTACTTTTTTCACATCGAGGACGAAAAACTCCTGCCAGCAAATGCTTTTTCTGTAGCTGTTTGCGTCGTCAGTACATTGACTAGATTAAAAATACTATTACGCTGGGCTGTAATTTATTGTTTAAAGCATCCCAGAAGAAATATCAGACACCTTTGATAAGGATATACTGTCCTCTATCGGATAAAACCGCTGTGAATAAAACGGAGTTGATGTGAAATACTTCAGAGCTGCAGGTAGGGCATATGGGGTTCTGCACACAGACATTCCACATTGTGTAATAACATGCTAAACTGGTGTGTATTTCTCAAACAGATTGTCCAAGACAATACATGACCACTGCATTTTGAAAGGAACATCACTGTGTAAAACTAATGGTAGGATTGTATATTTATTTCATATTTAGTGGCAGATATTGATCGTAGAATGTTGTGGGATAATGACACAATAATTTCACGTTTATTTTGCATTTGAGTGAGCAGGGCTTTTTGCGGCTTTTTTGGCATACAATCAGGCTATTGTTGGGTTTATCTTGTTGCTGTGATGAATAAGTGTATTTATGAACTCGCACATAAATGCTATTGTCCACTATGTCACGTATGGGTAGGTATAGTTGCAGGCGAGACTGGGTGTGTTGTTGCTTGTTAAATGGACTTGCTATGGGAAAATAGTGACACTTAGAAACTCCGTATTTGGCAGGGTTGTCACGAATCAGGGTTGTCACGAATCGTGTACCAATAAAGATAAAACACAGAGTTTGTCGTTTCCACTCATAGTTTGGCTGCAGGAGCAACGAATGTCTCAGAATGAAAGTTCAGCAAAATCTTGGTGCCAGCATCCGGATCACTAGGCATCTGCGCAAAGGGGTTAAATGACAAGCAAGAAACTATTTGTATTTCATTAGAGTTGGCAGACGTTCAACTCGATGAATAAATAGAATGTATGTTTGCCTCTGATGCCGTTATTATGTTATTAATTCATTGTCTAATCTGTAATCGCCAAAGATCATCACTATGCAGAATAGGAACAAGAAACAAAATGGTAAAACTTTCTCTAATGGCATGAACTGGGTAGTTGCTCAGAAGTGGTCACTGCTAATTGGAGTATGTTAGGCATAATATCATCCGAATGACATACCGTAAAACGTCCATTAGTTGCCAACTCTCTAACAAAAGCCAGTCTTTTTACAGCCTGATGGTTGTGCTCAGTTGGGGTTTTGGTGGGTGCAGTGCCCCCTATGGAAGGAGAACCACTGGGATACACATTAGCTGGGGGAATATTGTTAACTGAATGTCACCATTAGGAGACTCTTAAATCGGTGACCAGCATCTTAGTCAGCCACAGTTTTACACGTGCGCTTTCCTCTTATACATTTTGTGGGTGGAGAATGGAGATTAATTTTGGCACCGTACTACATCTAGAAGTAAAACTTGTCTGCCATTCACAAAGAGGAAGAGGGCGGACGCCAAAGAAAACAGACAGAAGGCGATAGCGCGCTCCTGGACCCGAGCCGACCGTCTCGTTCCAACGATCCGTCTCTTGCGAGATTAATACAAGTCAGAGGTGTCTTTGAAGTGTCATAACATGCAGACGTAATGTCTAATCGGGCCTCATTTCCACTGATGGGAAAAAGGTTTCCCAGGGATTAAGCCGTTTTATAACACATCTTAAGCATACCCCTTTTTCCTAATGCAAAGAAAAGCAGACACACAAAGGATACACGTCTGTACTTGGTCAAAAACAAAATGTGTGCAAAGCTGATCTTGATAGTGAACAGAAATGTGAAATTGTTTAGGACCTCCCAACCACAATTAAGTACGTCTCATGAGAGGCTTGTATAGCTGTGCAAGTACATCTCATGAGAGGCATGTATAGCTGTTGTGGTTGTTTTTCATTTCTACAGGATTTCTCTCTCTTTCTCTTCTTTTTTTTAATGTTCTGATCTGGCGCAAAGCATGCTGGGTATCACCTGACTGTTTCACACGGGGACGAAGGCAGGCTAATGGATCAGAAGTACCCTAACACAGAGAGGCTTTTGTTCTACCTGGACAGCAGGTCATCTGGTCCCGCTCATTTTCCACTCTGAGAGAAACGTGATGCTAGGGGCTCTCAGGCGATGGTTTGTTTATTTTATTTTGTACCTGGTTCTAAAGAAAAGATACTCTTCAGCTTATATACAGCACTGTTTGTGACCCTGAATTTATTGCTCAAATATTTCATCTTTTTACGACTCGCTGTTTGGTCAGTGTCACATATTGCCGGTCGGGCCGTGCACCCAGTCACAGACGAGCCAAGCTCTGCGACAGCCGGGTTTGTGTTAAGGATAGAGACGCCAGGAGAAAGAAACATCGAGACGAAACGACATAATCGATTGACTCATACTTTCAGGCCATTGTAGAGTGTCGTTACTTTCCTCTTATCCCTTGTTTCTGAGCTCTGGTGGACTGATTTTTGTTTTTCTAAGCACAGCGCTGGTACCTAGGCCCATTTGTTTGGAGAAGAAATGGCAAAGCGGAAACAACGGTCAAGACTCCAAGGCCCCAGTGGGCTGTTTTGGGTTGTTTTCCGTGAGCAGCGGCGCTGGAAGTGACTATCCTTGTTGTCCGCCTTTTCCAGTAGTGAGCCAGCTCACAAGACTAATTGCCTTTTCCTGTGCGGAGAGAGTTCACCAGGCTAATTGCCTTTTCCAGTACTGAGAGAGTTCACCAGGCTAATTTCCTTTTCTAGTACTGAGAGAGTTCACTAAGATAATAGCCTATGGCAGTACTGCACACAATCATGGGGCTAACTTATTATGCCTGTACACAGCTTGCAAAGCTAACGAGGCCAAATCCCTAAAGTAAGAGTCAGGTCCTCTCCGGCCTGCTTGTGGTTAAAGAGCTGTCCGACTGGATACTTCATTACTGGTAGTTAATTTTCTTGGCCCGTTTTTAATTAATAGGAAAATATTTTAATTTAGATTTTATTGAACGTTGATTAAGCTTATAGTTAGTCAATTGATTTCAGCCTGCTGTCTATCAGGAATATAGGAGATTTTTTACACTTTCACTTGCATTTCGATGGTCTCTTTAAAAATAAGGTAAAAACGGTTGTAATACTGGGCTGACCAGACAGCTCTCTGCTTTGTATTTATTTGAACAATACTGGATAATATTAGTCTTACAAAAATTGGCACATTTTTGGCTTTGGTGATAAGGTGAGCGATCCATGCAGGTCCACACTCTTTAATCAATCCTAGTCATGGTAGAACAAGGATAATAATGGATAGAGCTGTCATACGCCTCCAGCCTCTGACCCATGCATAACAATGAAAGGAACGGTCTCTCCAGAGCAAAAAAAACGATCATTCTTCATGGATTCAGTGCCAGTTATTTGAATAATATGACCTAGGCTTATACTTTGCACTGAAAGTTCTCTTTCGGATAGGGGAGAGCATTCTTGTTTTGCAAAGTATGGATTCCTCCCTTGACCTGGGCAACGGAAATGAAAGTTCACAGCGTAAAACGACCGGAAACCACCAGGAGAGCGTTTTAAAGGTTTTCCCTCGGCCCTGTGGTTGACCACAGCTGTTTGAAAGCAACTTGTTTTTACTCTGCCGTGACACGGCCTTGCTGGTCACCACTGCCTCATGTAAACAAATACACAGAAAAAGTCAACAGTGGTGTAAATGTAATTACCTCAGTCTCCCACTAATCTAGCCACAGATCAAAAAAAGTCTGCTTAAATTGCTGTGATGAAGTTGGGCGTGGTTGGAGTGCTTCCCTGAGGGGGGGCGTCAGTGTTTAAAGGAAAGTGGGCAGGATAGTGATCGGAGAGTGAGGTTTTATGAATACCGTAATGGGTGGAGCTACAACAAGCTGTCGGTCATTTACTTATTTTAACCTATTAAATGGGGTTTTTCACAGCAAAATAATATTCTTGGTTCTGATCGATGGGACATGCATAGAATACGGTAGCTTTACCTGTTATTTTTAAAATTTGTTTTGTGAAGCCTCAAGCTCCCATCACTAGGGCAGCACAGGACTGACGGCTCCAATTCAGAAACCGGAGAGTTTGTTGCCTATGTAATTAACTGAATTCCCACTGCCTGGCCATGTGAGCAAAACAGATGAGATCCCTGGCCTCATTCCCCATTCCCCGGGCAAAGCTGCTCAAACAGCGGCAGAGCCGGTGTAACTGTTCCGCCTGCTCCCTCTGCACGGTTGGCTCCTCCCTGTTTCTGTACGACCCCTTATTGGATACAGCGCTATCACGTGATTGTGCACTTTTACGCTTGTGTACGTTTGTGCTTTATTCACATAGCAGATTCTTTCTTGTTACTAGCCTGCTGGCTAAATTAGTTGTTATAGCACTGCAAGCTATGTATTTAGTTTATGTTTATCATCTCACTAGCTTGCAATGTACATGCGCTTAGCTAGCTAGCTAATGTTTGCTATCTAAATCACAATCGCTATCACTAGCTAGGTGGTCGCCTACCTATTTAGCCGGCTAATTTTCAAACTGACGGCTAGGTTTGTAAGTGTTACTTAGCTTGCTAATGTTACCTATCTAATGCCATCAGAGTGCAAGTGCAAAATAATGTGACAAATACACAATGATGTACAGGGTTGTATCCAGTAATGCAGGTCTGAGGAACCTTATCCGAAACGGGCCGGTGTGGATTTAGCCCAGCACTAAGACACCTGATTCTACTTACCAACTTCTTGACTGAAGTGATCATGATTAGTTAATTAATTGAATCAGGTGTATTAGTGCTGGGCTAAATCAAAAACCTGCACCCACACCGGCCCTTTTCGGATAAGGTTCCCCACCCCTGCAATAATGGGTTGATATAGCGCAATGCCTCCAGAACCGAAAATAGGGGGAAGCCGACCGCGCAGAGCGAGCAGCCTGTGCAGTTACACCGGTGTGACCATGAAGTCAAAGCTTGTGTCACGGGGCTGGGTCAAGCAGTCGAGTCCGGTGAACGGCGTCAGTAGACCGCGGCTCTACGTGTGAGCTTGCGTGTCTCTCGGACCAACCGCCCCAGTGCCAGTGAGATTTCGCTCAGAAATTAGAGCAAGGGTTATGCCTCCAGGTTATGCCCCCCCCCCCCCCCTCCAGGTTATAGAGTCTGATTTTTAAGATTTCACGGGACAGAATTGGACTCGCCTTTGTCCGCTGTCACAGATGCTTCTTGATCCCCAGTTAAATCTCCCCCCACAGCTACACAGTCACAGCTGGAATCACAACATTATCAAACATTACATGAGACAGTTACTACATTGGCCTCTACATTTTGGACGCTGTATGAATGAAAGTGGTTTAAACCAACCGCCTTGATTAAACCACATAATCAAGACGTGACAGAAGTGGGGAGAAAACTACACTAAAGCTGGACTACTTTCTCAATGGTCGCATTTATGTCAAAACAGTTCAAAGTAATAACATCCCTTGGCTGCGTCTTTGTCATTCAGGATTGTTTGTCATTTGCATGGATAATTTACATATTGGCCACACTTTGGCTTACTTTATTGATATTGGCTAACAACATTATCCCTAAGGGGACAATAAAGTACATAGTAAGGTATTCAGCAGGCACTGACATTCGTCTGACATGTGCTTGAATGCCCACTCTGGCCTTCAGGTGGAAACCTTGGTTTTAATTGAGGAAACTGCTGAGACAGTTGCCTAGCAGTCTTTCCCATAACCTGGGGCCATGTGCAGGATAGTAAAATGCATATTTATTATTCCATACACTTTGTGCAATTGTCCTCTAGAGGAGGCTGCTCAGCTGAGCTTGTTCTGGAATCTCGCTCTGCCCCAATTTCAGTTCATTAATTACCTCAAATTGGTGGCCCAATTAAATAGGTACAGAGGTCAGATTTTTCCTATGGGCAATTTAAAATAAAATAAATGTTAAAAAAAATTTGACAATGGATAAAACTAAATATACCCTTTAGAAATGCTTTATCGTGTACTGTGTTTCTGAATCATAGATTGGAAAGGTTGTCCATAGTGTGAAAAGCTGGAGTGTGCAACTTTTTTTAGAAAAATATTGGGGTACGGTCATGCTCACTTGGTAGCAATCATAGAAAGTGGGAAATCCAGCACCATACACTGTGTTTATACCCTAAAATTCTGCATTCTAAAACCAGAGATTTGAACCGGAGTTTTGTTTTCACAAAAAAGTGGCTCATGAAGCAAACCAATCGAAGAGAGAGGCCCGTTGCACATACACAACGAGCTCTGTGGACGCAATGGGGTGGGGGTGTGTTTGTTTCTCTATGGGCAGGGCCAAGGGATGTTATTACTTTTAAATGTTTTGAGAACAAATGCGACCGTTGAGAAAGTAGTCCAGCTTTAATGTAGTTTTCTCCCCACTTCTGTCACGTCTTGATTATGTGGTTTAATCAAGGTGGTTGGTTTAAACCACTTTTATTCATACAGCATCCAAAATGTAGAGGCCAATGTAATAACCGTCTCATGTAATGTTTGATAATGTTGTGATTCCAGCTTGGGAATCTGATATTCAGGCATTAAAATGAATATTGCCAACTGTCAGCAAATCATCTTGTTTTTTTTTTGTTGTTGTGAAGTTTCAATTTTACACTGAGTGTCTAATCATCTAATTTTGGTAACATACAATCTGATTCTGCTAGAACCGTTCATTTGGATGAACTCACTGAGATTGTGGGTGTACGGGCTGTTTAGAGCGACATGTTTGTGGGGTGCTGTATTTATTCATTTTTTTTACCCAGAGTGACTCTGTGCACCCCTCAGGTCTGGAGGCAGAGCTGTACTACGTGAGAGATGATGTCATCAGTCACCAGGCCCTCTCTTTCATCATGCCCGTGCCCAGCGAGACCAATAGCCTGCACTTCAGCTGGCACTCAAAGAGCAAGGTGTGGTAGCCATGAAGGCAGCAGTGTGCAGCTCCACGAGCCCTCTTACCTCTCCGTTTCACCACCATTCTTCTCTCGTCTGTCTCTCTCTGCCTCTGTTGCTCTTTCTTTTTTCTCTCTCTCTTTTCTCTCTCTCTTTCTCAGGTGGACTACAAGCTGGGCTTCCATGTGGATAATGCTGCTGCCATGAGCCTACCAGAGAGCAACATCTCCACCCATGGCGAGGTGCCCCAGAGCCTCTCAGGTCAGCCAGTCACAAACCACTTCCTGTTTCCCTGGTTAGGAGTGGGCCATAGCACTTTTTTGCTGTAACAAATTTGAGCGTGTGCTTAAAATGTGTTAGATTGTAAGAGCGAGAGTACTACGTACATCAGAGTCATCCATGTTAAGAATGGAAAGCCTTGGAAAAAGGTCCACCTCAGAGGTGACTATAAGCCGTGTCAAATTCATAGATGGAATATATAGATGGAGCCCTCTTTGTGTGTCCGGTCCATGTAGTTTTTCGAGTGGACCTCCTCTGTTCGGGCAAAGTGGACGCGGAAGTGTATCTGACAGTGCAACTCAACCTGACCATCATCTCCAACAACTTCACAGTCCTCAACTTCAAGAGGAGGAAAACATGCTACAAACGTAAGTCTCCCTTCGGCAGCTGTTCTACATACGCACACACACACACCCACACTAACTCTCACACAGGCCTCAGGCAACATATGGTTGCCATGGCTGGAGTATCTCAACTTGGTTACTGTAATGACATGTAATAAAGAAACTTCACCCGCATCAACAGGGAGTTCCTTGACAGATACGGTTTTATTAGCACCAACCCTCTTCAGCTGAACAGGGATTTTAATTCAATTAAAAATGAGCAGGAAAATGAGACTGCTTGAATGAAAGATGCATCGCTACAGGCCTCTGGCAGAGAAGTGGGGATTTGTGCGCATGGAAGCCATCTGTTTCCCTCCAAGGGTTACGGCACGTTAGAGCGGAACATTACTGTGAACGTCTCTACGCTGCAGCAGCGGTGCGATAACGAAGAGAGCGCATGTCTTCCTCAGCAAAGTACCAGTCACAGCAGGAGCAGATAGAGGCTCGCAGGAGGAAGTTAAATGGTGTTTGTCGTCAGTTGTTGCTAATTACAAAGGGTTATCAGACTCTGTGTCCTGCTCTCTGTAGGGAAACCTACAACACAATCATGCTCTGTGAGTTTTCAGCACAGGAGCCGGGCCCAAAGAGCATTTTCAGGCTTTCGGATTAGGAAAAGTAGACCCTTCGGTCTAGCGCCATAATTGGCCAGGGAGTTTGACACGAGCGGCTTTGTTACCTGAGAAGTTGTTGCTGGCTGTTGTTTACGCTGATGCCAAGTGACAGACTGCATTTGCGACAAGGTTGCTATGCCCCTCGAAAATGTGTTTTTCATCTTGCCAATAAAAGATAATTCGATACAGATACTGCATTATACTCGTCACGTATGATTCTGGATGTTAGACTGGGAGATGTGGATGTGAATGTTGTCACTTAATCAGTTAACTTCAGCTTTTGAGATTCCTCGGGCGAAGCACTAGGGGTGGGAATATCTTGGGTGCCATCTCTTTTATTGACCACGACACTTATGTAAAATAAATCCCCATCAAGATGCCTCCTGCATTTTTTGGTCTGGTTCATTTGTCTTAGAAAGCTCACAGACTATTCATCTGGGTGCTGAAAGTCCAGGCAAATTAAGTAAAAAGGTATATTGGTGCGATGTACTCAGTCCCGTGCTCGCGTAACGTATTTGCATCCACATGCTTTGTTTAACTTAATATAAGTTAAACTATATTATTATATAAAGCATAATTTTGCGACCATTTCATGTCCCATCTATCTTTGTATTGCACGGTTTTTGACTTGTGTACTTGACCGGGCAAACCTTTTGGCCTGAAATTTGTTCATGGAAGCTTGTGGCTCTTTAGCATCCTGCTACTTTCTCCATCAAGTCGCATTGGTCCTTATGTATCTGTGTGATCTCAGCCAGCTGATCCCTTTTTACCCCTTGCCCTTCTCTAACATGTTTGTTTTATTGCAGGGATTGAGCAACCGGATTCCAAGATCCCACCGTTCCCCAACACGAACGTGAGCAGGGAAGGAGGTAAGTGACAGGCCTGTTTCAGTCAGTATATACGTCTCTGCGGTACATTGAGAATTTACTGTGGACTGCTCTTGGTGTGTTCTTAATTTATGGGGCATGATGTATTTTCTGGGCATTTGTGGAGTTGAGTATTTGTTACTGTGGCATTTGCTGTTTGGTTTCAAAGTGTGTAATTGATTTCACCTGTATAGGGTTTTACATGATCTCAAAGCTGAGGAAAGGGGGGACGTACCTCAGTCGTCAACAGCACAAAGGTGATACGCGGCAGCCATTTTAAACACTGCACGACGGCTGAGGTGGAGTGAGGAGCAATTAGTGGCTCCCAAAATAAAAACGAATACACGTCAAGATGATAGCATAGGTGGGGCTTCCATTTTGGATTTGCAGTTATGTACTCTGTTATGACTAAAGGCATATACTGCATGTGGCAAATGGAGCGGTTGGAACAAATTTAGCAATTAGACGGGAATTTCAATAAAAATGTCGTTTCATTCGAGTGGAAAAATTAGCATCCGTTACTAACAGCATATTTTAATTTGCGCTCATTCAAACTTTTTTCAACTGCTGAACACATACCTCGCTCTTCTCGCGTATTCTTCTCTCTAGTAGCTATTTATTTACAAATGACCCAATCAACACTAAAGCTACGCCATGACCGTAAACCCTGAACGAAAGGTCAGTGAGGAGGTTCTCACCGTACCGTTTAAGAAGTCAAGTGTTTGGATTGTGTGCGGCTCATGGGAAGATTTAACAGAAGGGAACAGATTTGTAGAATTTGCAAATTAGATTTCGGATTAGAATTCAGATATCACGCGTGTTTAAACAGCTGCACGTAACCAAATTTTTTCCCCCCTCACCCACCTGCTCGTTACCATCGCCCATTATCAGTGCCTAACAGTCCGGATAAATCTGTGCAAACTGGCTGATGGCACTGGCATTTATATGTATATGTCCATTTTTTAGGAAAACGTTTTTCGAAAGGCATATTTGGGGGCAATTGAGAGGCCTAACCGGCGAAGGGGGAATCCAAAGCGCTGTTTGAATTCAATAAAGGGCCTGCAAACCAACTTTGATGTGCTTTTTCGCAGAAAAGAACTGAGTGCAGGGCTTTATTACACTTGACAACAGAGTAGGCCCTACAGCCTCACCATAATTGACCCGAGGCACTAGACACTTGGGGGGGAAAGGATCGTTGGACTACAACACGCTGAATTCTTCTATCGAGGTTTTGTGACTTGCCTTGAATGGCACTCTGGTTCTGCAGTGAGCTGTATTGAATCGAGATGCATCTGTGATTTTCAACAATGGGACCGTGACCTTTCTGACCCTGAAAGTGCCGAGGCCCAGCCAGGCCACGCAGCACGAGGCAACACGGCCGTTATCTTCCTTTTTTTCTCATCTCGTAGTGCCCGAGCGTTTAAATCTACTTTCCGCCCTCCGAAGCAATCTTCCGCTTCATCGGGCCGGACGAGCGCAGGCTTTCGTAAAAGCCTTAAAGTGGACGCGGTGGGGCGGGGGTGGGGGTTGGGGGGGGTTTCTTTTATAGCCAGCATGAATACCAGGGCTCCATTAGCTTGGCTCTGCTCAGGACAGACTGCATATTGAATATGACAGCCACCCACCCGCTTCCCCCTGGCTTTAGAAGCCGGGCCTTTCGTCTGTATATTCCGGATGCGGTTTTCCTTTTGATGGGAACTAAGGATCTAGGGCTGGATTTACTAGGACCTTTAACGCGTGCAAAACCTTTTAGGGCACGCAAAGCCAATAACATGACCAATGATTGGTCATGGTGTTTGTTTTGCACCAATCATTGGTCGTGTTTTGTGTGTGCTAAAAGGTTTTGCACATGCTAAAGGTCTTAGTAAATCAGGCCCCTAATGTTTAGGGCTCGCGTTCAGATTACCAGAGTAGGAGTACTAACATGGGAAAAGTCTGGTTACAGAAAGTATCTGAGGTTTGCGTTTCAGGGAGTGTGCTATCAGTACCGAGTGCTCCTCATCTGTCAGAGTTGGGCTTTGTGATAAACACGGAAAAGAGCAATCTCTCACCGGGTCGAGAAATAATCTTCCTCGGGTTACAGCTGCTATCAATGCCGTTCACTGCGCGCCTCTCGGAGGAGAGGGCGAACAGTTTCAAGGCATGTCTTGCTCTTTTTCAGAGACACTGTTACGTTCCATTCAGGGTGTGTCTGCGCCTGCTGGGCCTGATGGCCTCGGCTATACACGTAATACGCCTCGGTCGCCTCCACATGAGGGAGTTTCAGCGCTGGGTTGCTGCGCTCAGGCTGGACCCCGTGCGTCATGGCGCACGGAGGATTTTGGTGACGTCGGATTGCGTGTTGGCCCTACGTCACTGGCGGGCGCCCTCTTTTCTGACTCAGGGTGTGCCCCTGGGCACCGTCCTGTCCAGGAAAGTGGTCACTACGGATGCCAGCCTCCAGGGGTGGGGCGGCATTCACGAGGGCAGATCTGTGAGGGGCCGCTGGAGCCTGGGTCTCCAGCGACATCACATAAATTTTCTGGAGCTCTCGGCAGTGTTTCTCTCTCTGAAACATTTCCTCCCGTTCCTCAGGGGTCATCATGTCCTGGTGAGGACGGACAATACGACCACGGTGGCGTACATAAATCACCAGGGGGGTTTGCACTCACGTCAATTACACATATTGGCACGCAAACTGATCCTGTGGAGCAGTGTGCGTCTCCTGTCATTGAGGGCAACGCATGTCCCGGGGACCCTGAACGTGGGGGCGGACCTCTTGTCCAGGGGTGCGCCCGTATACGGAGAATGGACTTTACACCCTCTCGTGGTGACTCAGATTTGGTCCATTTATGGCCGCGCCAAAGTGGACCTGTTTGCGTCGGAGGGGAACACCCAGTGTCAGCTGTTCTTCTCCCTACACAGTCGGGGGGCCCCCTTGGGGCTGGACGCTCTGGCACACGACTGGCCTCACGAGCTGCTCTATGCGTTTCCCCCTCTGGCGCTGGTTCCTCCCACCCTGGCGAGGGTGAGGGAACACAGACACTCTCTTATCCTGATAGCTCCACACTGGCCGGCGATGCACTGGTTGGCGGAGATTTATCAGTTGCTGTGCGCCCGGCCCTGGCAGTTGCCAATACGCAGGGACCTGTTGTCACAGGGGGGGGGGACGGTGTTCCACCCACACCCGGACAGGTTACAGCTGTGGGCGTGGCCCCTGAGTGGCTCTCTATGACCACTGCGGGCCTTCCTCCGAGTGTGATTAACACTATTCAGAATGCTCGGGCCCCCTCTACCAGGTCTTTGTACACTGGTAAGTGGGGGGTGTTTGAGCGGTGGTGCCATGATCGGAATCACACCCCTTTTCAGTGCTCTGTTCCGGTGGTCTTATCATTTCTTCAGAGCCTCATCGATGATGGCAGAGCCTTCTCGACAGTCAAAGTGTATCTGGCGGCCATTGCCGCCAGTCACGTGGGCTTTGGGGAAAAAACAGTGAGTCAGCACCCTCTGGTGTGCCGCTTTATGAAGGGTGCCCGTAGACTGCTCCCAGTCTCCAGGCCGCTTATGCCCCCATGGGATCTGACGGTGGTTTTGGAGGGGCTTAAGGGTCCCCCCTTTGAGCCTTTGCAGGGTGCTAGTTTGAAGCATTTGTCTCTTAAGACAATGTTGTCGCTGGCGCTCGCTTCCGCGAAGCGGGTCAGCGATATTCATGCACTCTCGGTGCATCCGTCATGCACTCAGTTTGCCCCAGGGGACGTAAGGGTGTCGCTGAGACCTAACCCAGCCTTTGTGCCTAAGGTGGTGGGTTCATGCTCCCCGATTACTCTCGCTGCGTTCACAGCTCCAGCTGCTGACCAGCGGGCTCATACATTGTGTCCGGTCCGGGCCATACGTTGTTATGTGGACAGGACTCAGTGCTTCCGACGGAGCGATCAGCTCTTTATTTCCTGGGCTAATCCCAGGAAAGGTCAGCCTGTTTCGAGGCAGCGCCTCTCACACTGGCTGGTGGAAGCTATAACTTTGGCCTACGCTAATGAGGGGTTGCGCCCGCCTGCGGGCCTGCGCGCTCACTCTACGCGGGGCATGGCTGCATCCTGGGCCTTGTTCAGGGGGGTGTCTATTCAGGACATTTGTGCAGCGGCGAGTTGGACTTCGCCTCTGACTTTTGTTCGATTCTACATGCTGGATGTGTCGGGCCCGTGCGTTGCCAGCGCGGTCCTTCAGGCCTAGCATCTGGACATCTGGACCCCCCCCATCGGTTGGTGGCTGTTCGATAAAGCTGTCTGGCAATTCGGGAGTAACCACATCCCATAGCGAGACATCGAGCTCATATTATGAAAAAGAACCGGGGTTACGACAGTAACCTAAAGTTTTTAGCTCATAGTAGATTAGGTTAGGATATGGACTGGCGAAACCAATACTTGATCTGCACACCTACTGAGACACTATGAATATGGGGTCAATATGGGTCCTTATTATGAGAATGTTTGTGGAAGTGTTACATTTTATATGTGTTATACACACGTTAATCATAGGCAAAGTATGGAAATTCTTACCAGGGTTAATTTCTTGCACTGTATCATTACAGTTGTTTATTATGTATACTAGGATGGTCTTCACAGTAAGTTAAACTAGATGATTCACATTATCTACGTTGACAGGACATTTCTTACGCCATTTTAATTCGGTGACCATATAGGGCACAGCATCACTGTGTGTACAGGTACAGGCACAGGCACAGGCCTGAGATGCATGAAATTATCTAGAAATTTCCAACATTTACTGGCACAACTTTTTTTAGCTATGCTTTTGTTAAGCTTTTTTATTTTTTGTGATGTTCACTAAAATAGTTCAACTTTCTCTTCAAAAGAAAACTCATTACTGCAAGCTGTATTTACTCAATTGTATTGCATCTGTATAGTTCCACACATGCTCAGGTTAATCTTTTGCCCACATATCAACCGTCATTCTGTGCGTCATAACGGACTGCTAATTGAGCCTGCTTGTTGAGATAAACAGCTCTGCTAAGCTGTGATGTTTGGAGTCTGTTATTTTCATGGTGTGCTATATTTATATGTTGTTGACGCCTCTGAGTGAACCGGGGTATTTTCCCACACCCTCAGCAGACGTGAACCCGGCTCCCACCACTTCCACCCGCGTCTTCTATATCAGCGTGGGGGTCTGCTGCGCTGTCATTTTCCTGGTGGCCATCGTCCTGGCCGTGCTGCACCTGCACAGCATGAAGAGACTGGAGCTGGATGACAGGTGGGTACTACAACTCCCAGAAGCCACTGCAGCACACAACCTGGAGTTAGCAGATGGGTCCAACATGAGACGCTACTCACCCTCAGCCGAATCCGATGCGTTTCTCCTGACTTAGTTCCATAGAATTCAGTAGGAAAATGAGAAACAATGGGAAACAACTCTATGATCCATCCATATCTACTGCATATCTGGCAGCAGAGTGATGGTTTGAGGCTCGTTTGATACCTCAGACCCTTGATGATTTACAACCATTTAGCCAACCATGGGTTCCATACTATTCCCGTGGTAATTTACAGCTTAATCTAGTCCCCCCCCCCAATTCCCATAGAGATTCATTCAAATGCAGAGCGGTTATAGTATCGCTTGTAAGAGTACCTGAAAATAAGATGTCAAGATATCCTTTTATACCCAGTCATGATGGCATCACCTGTTTACCTGTGGAATGTTCCAAACGGGTGTTTTTTTTTAACTTCCCAGCCTTTTTTATTTTTTGCCCCTGTCCTAACTTTTTTGGAACGTGTTGCAGGCATCAATTTGGGAATTGGCATATATTTGCAAAACTCAATACAGTTGATAAGGTAAAACATTAAATATATTTGTACTGTTTTCAATTAATTAATGTGTAAAAGATCATTTACAAATCACTGCTGCTTTTATGTTTATTTTACGTACTGTCCAAACCTTTTTGGAATTGGGGTTTGTGCTTCATAAATGGGCCTAATTGTAAATTTTTTTACTTACACATGTTGAAAGTGGATGAATGTAATGATAAAGATATCAATGAAGATGTCGCTAAACCAAGACTGCGCAAAACCTTCTTCTAATGCAGTGTTTATTTACCCTGGTCCTGGGGACCCACTGTGTATGCTGGTTTTTGTTCCAAACATACTACCAAGCTCTGTATTGTAATGAGCTACTAATTGTTCTTAATTAGACTTTCTACGTCTATTGAAGGACGATTCACCCTCTTAAAGCCACGTTATGCCAGAAATATCTATGTATGCTTTAAGAAATAAATGTCCCCTATTCACATCCCAAGAATTTAAATCGGTCATGTACTATATGGCAAAAATAATTCCAATTGAAAGCGGTTCCATTTTTAGGGAGGTTCCATTTTTTATTGATTCATTGCAAACTGATGGGTCCTCATTTGCCAAGAGTGTGGAAACCCGAACCCATCTGTGTAAAATTTATCGAGTGTACTGACAGCAAATGGCCAAACCTGCATTGTGTTAAAAGTACGTTTAACCACACAATTATGGTACAACTTAAGCACATTTTCGACCACCTTATTTGATCGAGAGATTGGCTTTGTCTAATACTAGCGTACGCAGTGGATTCCCGGGACCAGGGTTGAGAAACACTGCTCTAATGTGATGTCTGCTGCCAATAAATGTTTTTGTTGATGGATAGAGATTTGGTCACACAGTAAACTCTGGAAGTCTGGAAACAGAAATACCTGCCCAGACTTGAGTCTTGACGGAGAACCCATTATACCCTCACTAGGATTAATCACCAAAAACAGTGCAAGGCCCAGATATTTTAGCATTTACACTGAACATCATCCTCATCTCTTGCCGCTCACAGACCCGCATATGTGAGCGTGCTCCGACACGTGTGATTTTGTTGTTATTTAAAGCGGAACCGTTTACAGGGGAAGGTTTAAAGAGGAAATGCTTTTAGGTCCAGGACAGACGCTAAGCAGCCTGGCGCCACAAGATCTTTAGACTCACCAGGTACTCGTCTCCGGTGTTCCTTCCGCTACTTAAATACAGGTAGTACCAGTTTGCATCAGGAGTTTCACCTGCTGTGTTACAGTAGGAAGCATTCGTTGCCACGGTATTGAACTAGGCTGCGCATCTTGGTGAATCAAATCAAATTGGAATGTTGCAACAGTATGGAGACTGACCATTCAATGCTCAGAATATGGAGCTGTATATCTGGTACGACTGTAGAATCTTCGCTCTTGTGTGGAGTTGAGGTTGTCTAAGAGTAGATCTTCTCTGACCCGCCCCTTCTCATGTTTTTCAGCGTGAGCGACAGCGGAAGCTCCCAGGGCCTCTCCATGCCTTCCACCCAGACCACGCAGTACCTGAGGGCGGACACGCCCAACAACGCCACGCCCGTCACCAGTAAGAGCCCTCCCCCGCCGACTCGGCAGTCCAATCGCACCACGTCCACATTAAAGGGGATGCCTACTCACGGGGGGGGGGGGATCTGATTGGTCCATTTATTTATTTATTCACGGTTTTTCATTTTCCCACAATTTGAAATCGGCAGTAGTGCCTCTTGAGTCACCAATGATCCACCCACACCCTTGCACAGGGCAGTGCAGCGGAAACATGCACGCTCCTCTGGTCCACACGCCGGTGAGTCACCGACTGTTTAAACACAGCTGGTCAGGACGGCTAGCGCTGCACATCTCTCTATGGTAACAGCTGGTCGCCTGCGAAGCCCCTGGCGTACCGTTGAGATGAGGGTGCAGTGATAACCCGTCAAAGCAGCCCTGGCCGACTGAAACCCACCCTACTCCCTTTGAATGGCTGCGAATAGTGTTTTCCGTGATAGAGATGGCACCAACAATGATTTGTTTAAATTATGCACTGTGTGTGCATAAGAACGGTGCATGCATCTCGGTGTGTATGAAGAGGGTCTTTGCATTTTCAGTGATGAAGCATAAAGCACTAAACAAGGATGTTTGGAATAGTCTGGAATAAAGAATGTTTAGTACTCTTGGGGCCTGATTTACGAAGACCTTTAGCATGTGCACCTTTTAGCACAATCAAAATCAATAACATGGCCAATGATTGGTCACGGTATTGGTTTTGCACTAATCATTGGTTGTGTTATTAGTTTGCATGTGCTAAAAGCTTTTGTACAGGCTAGATGTCTTTTCTTAGATATATGTGCATTTTAGTCAGGGGAATTGTTATAAAGAAGTGTAATACTATGACTATGTATATGAGGATGTTTGGTTTGACGGCTTTTAAAGCTGTTTTTCTATAAACCACACCTTTAGTTAGGCATTTTGTGGAGTGCAAGCCTATCCACAGTCTGCATTGGAAGTTTCCCCCCCAACTTGTGAACCAGACCAAAATCTGGCCGCCGGTGATCCGATTGGTTAAATTGAAATCGGAAGGCGGCAGTAATAAGCTGCCGTTGGTTGCCACCGCTTCTCCTCGTCTCTGGGGTGACCGCGCACGTCTCCTCCCACAACCAGTTTCGCCCAGTGTACACTTTGACGGTCTGCCAGCATTGCACTATGGTTTAGCACTGCATGCGAATGGGAAAATGTTGCGTTTGAAATTGTGAGGAAACACAGTCAGAGGGGCCCATTCGCTGGGAGTATTCCAAGTTATATACAGTGCAGAAGATGCCTTGTGACACTAGGTAATTGGGCAAAGCTGCAGACGTTTGTTGAGAGAGGAACAGTAAGTGTGAAGCGTGTACGTTTCCTGGCCCTTAGAGTATGCGCAAAAAAGCTTTCCATCCCATTTCCTCTCCTCTGTAACATTTTCCTCTTCACTGCCATCTTTTAACTGTCTGCCTTTTTTTTGTTTAAAAGGATTTCTGGGATTTTAAGTGTCCAATATCAACAGAACTGTCAAAAAATAAAAATTGAGTGCTTGATGGTGAGGTTGGCTTTTGTCGCCACCTTGTGGAGCCAGTGTGAAACAACTGCACATTTTTTCAGCTCAGTGTAGTTTCATCAGCATAAATTCATCTTAATCATGAGACCTTGATGAAAGCCATGTGTAAATCACTGAAAGAAAGCTTTTCATTACAATACGCAGTGCACAACCTGCTGATCGCTAATAATATTTGTGTTGGATATGGTAGGTGCTCTATATTGTTTGATAGGTTTGGGTGCAGGAATGATTTTTGACAATAAAATGTACAGATATATGAATAATAGGGGAAATTGCCGGGTTGTTGCAGTCCTCTACATAATGCTGTTGTGCAGTTTTTCCCCCCAGAGGGCTACCAGTCAGCCACACATTTATATATACGATTTCCTGCTGTTGTTCTTAAGTTTCCTGGTTTGACCAAACCATATTTCACTGGAGTGTCGGTGGTTTTTTGTTCCATTTTCCTGTACGCGTATTATAAATTGCACTTGCGTTGAGTACAACGAGATAAATTTGTTCTTAAATGTAGAATATCTCCAGGGTTAAGTGGCTTTTATTTGATAATTCTTTTTGTTGTTTTTAAGTTTGTCTTCCATTCATCAGTAATATGCTTGCTTGACCATGTTAATGAGCTGAGGCCACATCCAATCCACTTTACCTTTACTCCTTCTTTAAACACCCTCCTTATCCCTCTCCTCCCTCCTCCCTCCTCCCTCCTCCCCTCTTGCCATCAGACAATCACCCTGGCTCCACTCCCATCCATCAGCTTGCCACCGCCTCCTTCCCCAACCCCGGCGCTCCTTCCCACGAAACCAAAAGTAAGTTTTCTTCTGCACTTTCAGAGAACCCGCCACCCGCAAGGCACCTCCCTAACCCCCCTCTTCCTTGAGCACACCGTCTGTTGACCAGGGCCTATATTTCCCTCTGTCTGGGCCTGTATTTCTGTGTGTAAAAACCTAGTAGTACTTCTGTGGCATTGTGGGAGTTGAAGTGAACAATGCAGACTTTTCCAAAGGAAAGGTGGCGTGAACCGGTGTTTCGCTTGCACTCGAGGCGATGCAACACCTATCAGGCCGGGAACGTTTTAATTTCTGCTCAGGTGATGTGTTTCTAGAACCTTTTCTGTTTAAAGACCCTGTGCAATTGCAATTTCCTGCATTTTTTAATGTCCATGTTATAATTTTATAATCTTATAATGTTCATTAAGGCAGAAATAACATTTTATTTTTGATGTAAAGTATGTAATGAGTCATGGCAGCTGGAGGTCTGACAAGGCACGTCCGTTCTGGGAGTGCAAGCACTGCCGCTGCTTGGCAACATACAAAACGGAGATGCGACCCGATTGGTTAATATTTACTTGCGTAAGCATTAAGCGTCGTCTCCAAAAGACCTACCCTATTCTCCTGTAGTGGGCAGTATAAGACCATTGCTGTCAGAATTCAAAATAATAGAAAAATCTCAGCTGAATGTAATAGGCTAAATAATAGGCTTTGTATTTTTTCTTTTCCTCTATATGTATAACATTTAAAAAATTGTGAATTGGGTTGGTAATGGTCAAAATATTAATATCTTTACATATAACTGCAGTGTACTTCCTAAACATGGACTCCTAAGAGTGGCTATTGTCCCGTGACACAGTTGTGGGCAACAGTAGGAAGTTCAATGAAGAGGTTAAACGGGGGTCCTTCTGTCGCAAAGAATTTGGAAGAAGCTATTCTGAAATTGCTCCCTGAGCAGAATGCATTGACGACCGCTAGACGGCGCTAAAGAGCTTTGCCTACAGAGTAACTTTTGGGGAGAGGGGCCGTCACACTGATATACGTATTAAAGCTACAGCAAATATCGTGTGCTTTTGCATCGTATGCTTCCATACATTCATTCTTGCGTTCATCCGTACCTCGCGTTCACCTTAACAGGTCACAGTTACAGAGCCGAACATGCCAAGACACCGGAAACGGATCCTTTCAACGATTCAATATCTGTATATATTTTAAAAAGAAACGCTACGATGATCGTTTCTACACGTCTTTACGGGACTCGATAAAACGGAGACCTGAACCTCAAGTCGACCGGGCTCCTGTGCAGAGGTGGAAAATCCAGCTTCGGAAAGTAAAAGTCCACCCCAGTATTTGGTCGCAATCACCTGGATTTTGCTGGAAGAGCACACTTCTTCAGGCTGAAGGTAGAACTAATTAGTGAAATCAGCCGGTCGAGTTCATGGGTGGAAGAAACACACGGCGGGACTTTTCCTTTCTGACCCCCTGGACTTCCCACCTCTGCTCCCGCGTTCATTTATTCCTGTCTACAGTGAACGAGGTTGACCAATAATGCCATGATAACGTCGCGTCGACTTTGCCGCAAGGTGACACGGTTCAGACATTGTTGTAATAACGCTGTGAGGACATTATGCATTAGCTGAGGGTGAAGTGGGCCATTTATCAGCTGCCGCAATGTTCTTCTGAAGAACATCCCTCAGTAGGCTTTATCATGATTACATTCATCGAGGGCACGATACATCTATGGCTGGATTATAATATATCGCACCTTGTTTTGGGATGCAGTTTGTGATTCATGCTATGATAAAACAAACATATTGGGCCCTGGAATTATTGCTAAAGTGATAGTGAAACGATGCTCAGCTTGCCTATCAACCTGCCAAAATTTATCTGCTATCAGGTTGGATACACGCTGGAAGACCTTGCATAGTTTCAAGTTTTTTTCCTTGTAAACAAGGCTTTTTTTTCTTACTATACTTTATTACCTATACTTGTGCCTTATCCAGGGTCTGAATTAAATGTTTTCATTGTGCCTGTATATACAGTCAAGCCGGAAAGTCTGAATACCCCTTTCACCTTCTCCACGTTTTATTACATTACAGACATATTCTACAATAGATTGAGTTCATTTTTTGTCTCAAAATTCTACACAAAATAAGTGAAAACATGTTTTTAGAAATTTTTGCAAATGTATTAAAAATCGAAATCTGAAATTTTTAATTTACATAAGTATTCATACCCTTTGCTTTAACATATTTTTAAAGTATCATATTTAATATTTGGTCGCACATCCTTTGCATGCTGTTACTTCCTGAACTCTGTGACCCATCAACATCAAAAGACTCTCGATATCTTATTTCCAGGTACTGTTACAAGCGATACTATAAGCTCTCTGCATTTGAATGGATCTCTATGGGAATTGGGGGGTGAGACTAGATTCAACTTAAATTGTAAATTACGCTGGTACAGTATGGAACACATGACTGGCGAAATGGTTGTACGTCATCAAGGGTCTAAGGCAGGGGTAGGCAACCCTGGTCCTGGAGAGCCGCAGGGTCTGCTGGTTTTTGTTGTTACTCGCCATTTAATTGATCAATTAAAGCAGTTGATTACACAGTTAACTCACCTCACCTGGTTTCTTTGGTCAAAGTAGTTGCTGTATTTAAGGTGAAAACAAAAACCAGCATACCCTGCGGCTCTCCAGGACCAGGGTTGCCTACCCCTGGTCTAAGGTATCAAACGAGCCCCAAACCATCACTCTGTGGCCAGATATGGAGTAGATGTGGATGGATCCCTTTAAGGGTTGTTTCTCCTGACTTTTTTCCCCATAGAGTTCTATAGGAAAATGAGTCAGGAGAAATAACCCTTGCAGTGATCCATCCACATCTACTCCATATCTGGCAACAGAGTGATGGTTTGGGGCTCGTTATTTTTCGTCACTTTGTCATGGGCTATTTTGTGTAGAATTATGTCTATTGTAGAATATGTCTGTAATGTAATAAAACGTGGAGAAGGTGAAAGGGGTATTCAGACTTTCCGGCTTGACTGTATATACACACAGAAATATGTAAATATGTATATAGTGCAGTCCGTGAGTATTTACACAGTGACACAATCTTTGTTGTTTGGGCTCTGTATTATATCAGTATAATGGATTTGAGGTGAAACAATGCATATGTGGTGAAGTCCAGACTGTCGGCTTTAATTTGCAGGTATTTACATATCCATATTTACTTACCATATCAGGTTCACCATGTAGGAATTGCAGCCCTATTTTTACATAGCCCCCCCCCCCCACAATTTTGGGGGACCAAAGGTAATTGGACAATTGGCTGCTCAGCTGTTTCTTGGCCAGCTCTGTGCTGTTGCATCATTAGTTTATGCACAAGAAAGCTAACAAAAGGTCTAGAGTTGATTCTTCTGCGATTTGCATTTGGAGTCTATTCTGTTGTTTCTCAACATGAGGACCAAAGAAGTGTCAATGCCAGTAAAGCAGGCCATCGTGGGGTGGAAAACTCAGAATAAATCGATTAGACACGGCCAAAGCACTGGGTGTGTCAAAACCAACTGTTTGTTACGTTGTTAAGAAGCAAAAACGCACTGGTGAGCTCGGCAGTAGAAAACAACCTGGTAGACCACAGAAGACCGCTATAGTGGATGACGGAAGAATGCTTTCAATTGTGAGGAAAAACCCCCCTTTTAACTGTTGAACAGATTAAGAACACTCGCCAGGATGTAGGCATAAATGTATCAAAGACTAAAATAAAGAGAAGACTACACCAGCATAACCTCAGAGGGTTCATTGTAAGGTGCCAAACCACTGGTAAGCCTCAAGAACAGAAAGGCCAGGTTAGAGTTGGCCAAAAAGTTAATTAAAAGATTGTTCTGGAACAGACTCTTATGGACAGACGAGATGAGTATGAACCTGTACCAAGGTGATGGAAAGAGAACAGTTTGTGGAAAGAAAGGAACAGCTCATGATCCAAAGCACCCCCCTCATCTTTGAAACATGATGGTGGGGCTTTTATGGCTCAGGCATGTATGGCTGCCACTGGACCTGGCTCACTTGTCTTTATTGATGATGTGACTGATGATTGCAGCAGCAGGATAAATTCTGAAGTGAGATCGGATCTGCTCAGATCCAACCAAATGCATCAAAAGTCATTGGACGGTGCTTCACCTTGCAGCAGGACAAGGACCCTAAACACACTGCTTAAAGCAACAGAGTTTTTAAGGGACAATAAGTTGAATGTTCTTGACTGGCTAAGTCAGTCACCCGACCTGAATCCTATTCAACGTGCATTTCACTTGCTTTAGACAAGACTGAAAGCAAAAATCCCCTGAAACAAACAGGAACTGAAGATGACTGCAGCGCAGGCCTGGCAGAGCATCACCAGGGAAGATACCCAGTGACGTCCATGGGTCACAGACTTCAGGCAGTTGTCGAATGCAAAGTACTAGTTTGCAACCAAGTACTAAATATGACGACTTTATTTAAGATTATTTTAATTTGTCCAATTACTTTGGGTCCCCTAAAATGGGGGGGACTATGTATAAAAATAGCTGTGATTCCTACATGGGTCGCTGGATATGGATGTAAATACTAAAGCTGATAGGCTGCACTTTAACATCGTATTCATTGCTTCATTTCAAATCCAATATGCTATAGTACAGAGCCAAAACAACTAAAAGTGTCACTGTCCAAATACTTACGGACTGCGCTGTGTATACTTATATCGACCCTACCAACGAGGTCTACGGACCCCACCAGCAACAAACGGAATGCTTTTTCATATCTCTCATAATTCACTTATCTTGAACATGTATTCTGTATTTGTATTGCAAATATTTAGTGAAATATGCAAACAAACAATTGCTCATAAACTTCATAAATGAATATCCTACTATGCCCCAGCAGTCTTATTCTTGCATTAATTGGTTTTATTCTCTGATGTATAAATAGTTTTATTGGAAGGTAAGTCACAGAGCAGATTGGTGAAATCGGTCAAGGACTTTGCCGTTAGACCGTTTTGTGTAGTTTTATTATTTTTCACGGAGCATATTTTGTCTGCTAATTTGTTGAACCCCACAGACTTTGAGGCTGTACATGTTTCTGTTTTACTTGCAGTGCTAATATTGTAGTGTCTTAGATGTTTTATGTACACAACTGTACATCACAGCCTTTATTTCTTGTATTCCCTCCATTGTGATTCTGCATTGTGTGAAATGGGAGTAACACATTGAGCTCTTCACTCATATATTTGTGTATGTTTTTTTTCTTGTAATGTGTGTGTGTGTGTGTGTGTGTGTCTGCGTGCTTGCCTGTGTTGCGTGTGTTTCCGACTCCTCAGGCTGCCCGTCTCTGCGCATTGAGAAGAACGACCTCCGGAGTGTGTCTCTGATGGAGGCCAAAGCAAAGGTCAAAGACATTGCCATCTCCAGAGACCGAGTCACTCTGTGTGACGTTCTGCAGGAAGGTACTCCCCCTTCTGGCTCACCTCGGAACTGTCCGCTTACAAACACACGTACGCGCGCGTCTTAAAAATGCCCCGTTTGTTTAAAACGTGGACAGAAAGTTCCTCAGACTTTCAGATTTCCATCCTCTCTCCAGAGGTAGGAACTGAACTGGCGATTACGAGTTCCATTACCTGTTCGACTACTCCCGCTTCGACCGCTCCCATTGGCTGCGGCACTGAGGAATTCAAGACTTATCACCAGATAAGTGAAATGGCATCTGTGGGAGAGTGAGCTGGTGTAGTGGAGCCTGCAGCACCATCACAACCTGATACATCACTGGCTGTACAATCTCCACAGCAATCACTGCGCTCCCGTACAGACTCTCTCTCTCTCTCTCTCTCTCTCTCTCTCTCTCTCTCTCTCTCTCTCTCTCTCTCTCTCTCTCTCTCCCTCCCTCCCTCCCTCTCCCTCTCCCTCCCTCCCTCCCTCCTTTGGCTGTTGACCAGAAGGAGGACATCAACATACTTTGGCATAGTGCAGCATGTCCACATCTCATGCCAACGCACTGCACCCCTGACAAAAATGTCTTGGGATACACAAGGCATTTATCTCAATGTGAACTGTTCGACCGACTGATTCGTGTACTCAATGCGACAAACCAGCCAGTGTGGGTTACGCAACCGAATATAGCGGTGACTTCACGGTAGGTCCCAACAAGCCCCACGACACTGGAGCAGGAGTGTGTTTGAGTGCGTTTCCCCTCTTGTCTGTTTAAAGAAGTCCTGCTAAAACACGTGCCCAGCTATAGCCCCAAGGCCTAGACCGCATAGTTTACGCTGGATTTGAGAAGAGCAATCGGCTCACGTGAAGGGTAATTAAACGTTTCGCTTTCCCTCAATGTCCCGGGGCAACAGGCGGAGAATGTGCCGCAGCCTCCTCTTACGCCCGAGTTGCATTTGCGTCAGAGAACGGTAACTAAGTTCCTGAACGCCAAACTCGATACAGGTGTTTCAAAAGTTCCTCTTTTGGAATGTCTTTGAAATGTTGCTTGTTTCTTGGTTTTCTTTCATTGATAAACATTGACCTTGCTCAAGAATGTTTGCATGATAGCACAAGTTCCCAAATTAGTCAGCAAGGGAGACCCGGGGGGTTCTTAGAAAAACAGGACACAATGTTTTCCTTTTAAAAGGGTGGAACCCGAGAGTGAAATCTTTGCTTTCGAGCAAACGGAGCCGGGATGCTCTTTCCCCTTGTTCAGTGTCATCGACCTTTTATTTATGTATGTGTTTTTTTAAAATAAACTCGGAGGTCACATTGGGATTTATTGTAGAGGATCTCCAGTTGGTGGCTATTCAAGCCAACTCATTCATTAGCTGTTAATGCCAGCTAAAAGTGGCTAGAACCAGATCGCAGGTAAACCAATTTCGCAAACTGGAGAGACACTTTAGCGGCTAGGTTGACACTAAATCAATATTAAAAGTGCATGTGAGACTTAACCAGGATGGGACGGGGGCAACAAGGCAGCTTTGCAAACATGCTTTGCACAGGTAATACAGGGGCATCATACCATGATACAAGGAGAGAGAAGTGTGCCGCCTCTTTCCGGAAACCCGTCTGTGTAACGCCTGTTCCCATTCTCCTTCACAGGGACGTTTGGACGGATTTTTCACGGCATTCTTCTGGACGAGAAAGATCCCAGCAAGGAAAAACGCGTCTTTGTGAAGACGGTGAAAGGTGTGCGATTCTTGAGTAACTGGACAAATGCGAAGCTTCTGCATGGGAATTTTAACTTAATTTTAATTACCTATCTTTCTGTTTGAATGCATATTTGTATGCTCATGTTCAAGGTTACTTTGAAAATGTATTGGTACTAGTGGAGTATCGTATAACGTGAATTAATTGTGCAGCGCATAGGTGCATGTCACTTAGCAAAACTGGCACCACAATTGTGATTGAAAACTAGAAAAATCAGTTTTCGGTCTCTGTACAAACCAGCTCCAGGTTGAATGACCTCAGAAGTGACACAAGGTGATTTTGCTGTTCTGATAATGGCAGATACACACATTTCTAGGAAAGCGTTGCCTGAGGGTGTCTGTTATGACTTTAGGCACGATTCTTCTAGGTCACAATCGGTACAATCTCTATGTTCGAAAATGTTTTGCTTGGCGCTTGCTCTATTAATCATTCTTAACCCAGAACTCTGAAGGCTAGTACATGCGAGTTCGCTTGACTTTCTGGAGAACAGTTCTGGTAGACGGTGCAGATGGAATCACTCGCAAAGGCCCCTCAGCCAGCGCCCTTAATTCCCCCCCCCCCCTCCGCCATCCTGAGGGGAGCTCATTCCGTGCGATAAGTGGATTTCCAGTCTCAACTAAACGCTTGACTGAACTTGCACGGCTGAATTTCAGCAAGCTAAAGGTATCGGAATTCTCGTACCCGCGCTGCTGAGGATTCTTTACATTTGTTGCGTTGAAAAGGTTTGCTCTGTCAGTACAAGGCGTTGTGTCGTGAGAGAGGTGCCTTGTGGGCCTGTATGTTGCATAACGTCGCTGCCATTTAGCAGACTCTTATCCAGAGCGACTTAAGCAAATTTTACATTGCTTTCATTTAGGGGTCATTCCATGTCATTTCACACACCATGACACCCAAGACATATTCAATGTGGGTACAATAAATGAGCTTGATTTCTTACAGATCAAATTTATATGTCTACAAAATTATGTTACAATAATGCTTGTGACCATGTTACAATAAACCTTTTCTAACTACAGGAGACATTTCAGAACAATTTGAGATGGTGGGTGTTCAAATATACTTTTTCTTTGTGTGTGAAATGACATGGAATGACCCTTATACAGCTGAATATGTACTAAAGCAATTCAGTTTTTAGAAGCTTGCTGAAGGGTTCAACGACCATACCCTAACAGGGAATTGGACCTGCATTGGACCCTGTCCCCTAACCATTATACTACTTTGCTGCCCATGGTAGCAATGTTGCTATATGTACCAATGTTCTCATGGTTTGTCAGGACTAACTGAGGGCACCTCAGAGACTGTATGGGTCTCGACTGCTTTGCATCACCAGTTGTGGGTCTTCAGTATGTGGGTATAGGGGAGTTTTGTGGTGTGAGACCCGTGTGGTTCACCAGGCCCGACGATCCCAACGGCACTGATCTTTACCGCCGTTCTCCGCGGTCAGGGCGGGTCCGTGCCCGGCCGAACATCGTGGGTGGGATCCCCCGTGCCATTGGACCAGCTTCCTCCCTTGCCCGCCAAGCCCGAGGGATCGGAAACAATGCTCATTTACACAAGCCGCGGTCAGATGCCAAATCCACACGTGGAGATACAATGGGCCTCTATGAACCGCGCCTCAAGTCGATCTTGTTTGTTTAGCCTTTTTTGTTGAGACGAAGCAGAGGGAAGCGATGCGTCTGCGGTTCTTGAGAAGGATAACGGGCACATTCTGTGCCGGGCTGTAACCTCCAGCCAGGCCTCAGTATGGCTTCGGGATTGGGACTCGTTGCGCCCACGGGACTCTCGGCTGTAGTCGGCACTAGCACGGTCAGGATAAATCAGTGTTGTGTTCTACCGAACGTTCAGAGTATGCGATTACAATTCTAAGCAGAAGATTTTTATCTTCGGTTTCATTCATCCTTGCTTGCTCTCCTTGAGCTTGACCTATAATACACATAGACAAAGCATATTACACAAACATTTAATGGTAGAGCTTTTCACATTTGTTCCTATATGAAATGATGATTAAAATGCATACAATATAACTGAAAAATGTTAAACAATGTTACAAGTGGAAAGGCATGTTTATGATTAAGCCCCATTGTTAATTGACTAGATAAATATGATCTATAGAATTGTATTGCCTTTGGCTTTATTGGTATTCTGGTACGTCATATCAGAGAGAAACGGGCAGTTACCGGTGACTGTGAGAAACTATTGTCTCACTGACTCTTGAAATTAAATTTGCTTTACTCTCTCTCTTTCTCGGTCCCTCTCTGTCCCTCTCTCTCTCTCTTTCTCGCTCTCTGCCCCCCCCTCTCTCTCTTTCTCTCTCTCTCTTCCCCTCATTCAGACCACGCCTCAGAGGTGCAGGTGACGATGATGTTGACAGAAAGCTGTAAGCTTCGAGGCCTACACCACAGGTGAGTTTGCTCAGACAAGACTGACTGCTGCATCCTGCACAAGAGCACATTTAGCCAAGCAGTGCTAGCTGGCAGCTAATGCCAGTCAGGTGGCCAACTAAACATAGAAGCGATGACAAGATTGAGATGTAGGTTTAACAAATTTTAATAGGAAAGAGCTGTTCCAGATTCTCACTGTTGGACAGCTGACTTGCTGGCTTGCGAACCAGCTGGCATGTACAACACACTGGCAATGAATCTCTCCCTTATGCAGTTACTAAATGCCTCCGTAAACATGTCAAAGCATAATTCAGCGTAGGGGAATCGGATGCTAAGTTGACTGAGCTACCCTCAAAATATCATAAACTTGCATTTTGTTAAAGAACTGTTTCCAAATTGCAGCTGGGATGTTAGCTTATATATTACAGTGACATGCCATTTATTTTGTTCCACAAAATAAAGGCTGAAGATTGACTTGGTAAAAGACTGATGATTGAAAAATCCTGACACCTTTGTCAGTTTTTATGCTTGAGGCAAAGTATCAGTAGCAACAATAACTATGGATCAAGTGTCGCATGGAAGAGCAAGTAGTTTGACATTTGCACTATCTTCATTCTTTATCTTGAGTCAAGCTGTACTGCATCCACGGTGACATTTATCTTACACACTGTCTTGGTATCTGTAACTCATTTCAGAAAAGATGGGTGTTTTTTTTTCTTTTGCTTTTTTTTTTGCTTTGATATCATTTTAATCTAGAATAATCTTCCCAGAATGTCTCTCCCATCTGTTTTTCATTCGTTTTTTTGGTCACACTAAACAAAGTCTCCATAAAAAGGCTTTATATAACATATATAAAGCCTTCATAAACGTGAAATAATGGATTCATAAATCATACATAAGCAAATGTCATGCTTCATAAAAGATGGCATAACACCTTCATATGCAACATGTTATGCCAAATGCATCGGTTAGCCTAGAAGAATGCATGTTTTATGCCACCCTGTATAATGTTTAGCCATTAGCCAGGAGACATTGCTGTCACATTTGGCACAACGTTGCATAAGGTGTTATGTCACCCTTTATAAAGCATGACATTTGCTTATGTATGATTTATGAAGCCATTATGTCACATTTATGAAGGCTTTATATATGGTATATAAAGCCTTTTTGTGGAGACTTTGTTTAAATTGTGTGACTTTTTGAACACTTCACAGCAGATCTCATTGTTTCTATGTGAGAAACTCGGTGCTAGCTCTAGTTGAGAATCTCAGTGCTGATTTCTAGGTGAGAAACACAGCGTTGCATAACACATTTACCAGAGTATTTAGCACAGAAATAAGTCTTTCTGTGAATGCGACTGCCCAGAGACTTTGGTGTTCCCTCTATTCTGTTTCCATTTCCTAAAGATACCCCTGTAAGTAATAAAAGATATCTCGGTACGTAATAATAAATAATACATTTACTTGTATATTTCATGCAAAGACATGCAGCTCAAAATGCTAAATAAGTTGAATTAAGCTTTGTGGCTTGCCCCTAGTTCACCCTGAATACTACATGTTGGTGGTTCTGCCTTTTAAAATCCTTGTGTTGCCACACAAGCATTCTCAATATGAACACTATGAAATTTCTTCTCAGTTCTTCAAATACACACAAGCGTGTTGGGCGGCAGCTCTGATGTAGGGGCGCGGTGCGTGCCTGAGGTCTGTTTACCTTCGTCTTTGTCAGTCAAGCTCCCCAGTGCCGGAGACCGGCAGCGAGAAAGACTGTTATTGTTGCGTAATTTCTCCATTGAGGGCAGCTGCGGTGTCTCTTCAGCCTTCCTGGCTCCTTGCTTCAGGACCCAGGGGGCCTGTGGAGCGCCCCGTGATTGCAGTTGTCCTTATAAAATGCCCGATTCGGGCCGAGTGACTCTTCTGTCTTCGGTCATGCATCTTCGCACCTGGGGGAGAGCCGTTGCCCGGAGCGACGGGCCCCTGCGGAGCAGAGCTATAAAAGTCACACACCCTTGTTGCCCCGATTCCCACAGGCCTACTCTTTCTTGACTTTATAAGCCAATTAAACTGAGCAAACCCACTACGGTACGACCTTAAGGCAGAGTCATCTAATTGGGCCAGACCCCTGTATACTATATGTGCAAGGGTCCTGTAGGTCTGCCCCCACTGCAGTAAAAGTTTTTATTCTATCCATAGGCTAATTGTTTATGGGACATTTACAGGCACTGGAGCAGCTTTTAAGGGGTTTAACGGGTCTTGTCTCGAAAATTAAGCCAGTTCCACTGTCAAGCTTATTGCTGGATGCGCCTACATTTTATTGGCCACCAGTACCATCCCAGTGTGCACTGGGCATGTCCATGCATTCCATTTTCACTTACTTTTGACCTTCAAAGAAAATTCACAAGAATTTATGGCCCTGTCGGGAGTGGCCGCATAGAGCACGCCAGAGGAAAAATCCTGTGCTCTGCCCTCCTCTGCATAATATAAAGGGAGTTACCAAGTTGCACAGGTTTACTGTTATCACATCGCAGGCTGTTCTCTTTCCCTCTTCTCTCAATAGCTGCTTTCACAAATGGAACAGGGTACATTGCCATGTTAATTGTTCTGGTGACGCTCGTGGCTTCTCTTGTTCACACGACTGTCGTACTAACAAAGTGACGATCTGCTATTTTAACGGGTTGATGGCATTCACACATGACAGTGCCTGTAGTTGTTGTCTGAACAATTGATTGTGAAATATTTCAAAAGGGTTATGGAATTGGGTCCAGAGCATAACCGAGTTGTATACAGTCCTGATGGGATATAATTTTGTTTGACTGTTTTTTACTAGCCAGAGAACTGAGCTAATGTTAAGTAGCTTGCTAATGTTAAGTAGCTTGCGAATGAAAAAAAGTAAATCATAACGGCTAACGTTCTGTAAACTTGTGGAAAGTTCTTACATTTTGTATAACTATATGACATGCATGTGTTACTGTGACAGCATGTAGCCTGCTGTGTAGTTGGTTAATAAGGTAGGGTATTATTTAATTGGTATGTGCATGCTCAGTTTGCTGGATTTTTTTAGTCGTAAACTGGATGGATGTCGAGCCAAGTTTTGCAGTGACTGGAGCATGTTGAAATGGAACATTTCCATAAATGTTTCTAAGTCTTGAGCCAGCATATTGTTGGAGCAACTTTTCCAGAAGGCTGGCTCTTGCTGTTATTTATACCCCTAAAGGGTAACGTTCTGTAACATTTCAGGAAAAGACTGGTTCTGTGAAAAGGGCTAGTCACAGGACTAGTATGAAGTATGTGACGTCAGCTTCATTCTAAGGCAATGTGTTGAAATCCTTGTGTTGTTTAGCCTCTCTTAGATCTTTGAACATTCTTGCCTGACCTTTCAATGCTTTTGCGGAGGGGTCATGAGATGCACGCAGCGTTGTGCAATTGGAACTTGTCGGGGGCCTTGTTGCTTAAGGAGGCCCCCGGGACAAGCTTGCTGTGGGATCGCTATGGGAAGGGTGGGGCTTCGGAACAACTGACGTCTCTCTCTGACGTCCCACTATTCCCAGGAATCTCCTGCCAATCAGTCACGTGTGCATAGAGGAGGGGGAGAAGCCCATGGTGCTGTTGCCCCACATGACCTGGGGCAACCTCAAGCTCTTCCTGCGGCAGTGCAAGCTGGCTGAGGCCAACAATCCGCAGGTGAGTCCCAGGCTTCGGCCTACTTGCCCCCAGCTCGGGCCACTGCTCATTCAATGAGCGCCTGTTGTCTGTCTAATTGGTTCCAACTGTTGGAACACCTTTTGCTCCGCCGACCCTCTTTGGTAAAACCCATAGACCGTAGAAAAATAAAAACCCAAAACCCTCCCAAATCTAGAACATGGACTTAAGTAAAGAGAGCCTTGAAACAGAACCTTTTGAACACGTCAACTAGCCTATTTTTTGAGTGTTTTCTAAATAAATGGCAGAGGTAGCCAGACTAACAGCTGTTACGTATTTATTTCGATATTTTCTTGAGACAACCGAATGGCAGCTCTAAACGGGGCCATGTTTTCATTTTATTTGCCTTTTCAGCATGCATTCCCGACAGCTACGCATAGCAACAAAAAAAATGCGCGCTGTCGTTTTTCATTCAGTCAACGCATGCTGGCAGGCAGTCTAAAAATATATAATGTAAACGTCATTTAAAAAAAAACTCATTTAACTTAGCGTCATTTAAAAATCAATAGAAAATGTGTTTGCGTAAGCTCTCCATTTTGTTATCCGTCTTCGGAAATCATCAACTATTCAACAGATTTGCGGAGTGTGTGCACTGACATGTTGAAAACTCATAACCCCACAAATTTTTTTTAGTAGATACCTGACAACTCAGGGGGCAGGTACAAGAAACGGGTAATTAGAATATCATGCCCTGTACCACCCACATTTTGAGATAACCACCTGCGCAACACAAACTAGAATATGGCGTAAGTCAACACGCGTTAAATCCGCGCAGGAGAGGCACTTAAGCGCTTGACTTAAGTTGGCCATCTCTGAATCCGGCCCTATGTATGTACCCATAATGCGTATTACAAGGTGCGCTACGGGTTAACTACAGGGAGGGGGTAGACCACATTTACGGTAAAGAACTTTTGTGCTTTGTACAGGCTTCTGTACAAATGCGAGCCCGAGTGCTTTGATCGTTGTGGCATGGGCGTTTTTTGAAGAGAAGAACCACATTTTCAACTATTGAATAACTCCCTCGTTCTTCACAGTGAGAAACGTGGGTTGGCATAATGGCGAGGAATTGTTTGATGTGTAAAGAAAAAAAAGAAAAAAAAACGTGAAGAAATTCCCATCACGAGACAAAGCTTGGCATTTGGCCGTGCTTACAGCGGTGTGTGTGTGTGTGTGTGTGTGTGTGTGTGTGTGTGTGTGTGCATGTGTGTGCGCGTGTGTTAAACTGAGATTCCCAGCTCTGATCTTTTCATGTAACACTCTGGGTAGTTGTTGAGGCTGAAAGCACTGACCCTCGTAAATCATCAGCAGTTATGGTGTTGCGGTGTATATCAAGATATAAATCAGCGTTTGGACACAAGGAGAGAAAAAAATGGCAAGCTTCCAGTGCTCATCCATCACTGGATTTATCTGGCAAAGGGTACCTGATCATATACATACATGCATACACAAACAGACACACACACACACACAAGTCTGTGACTTGTAGTTTTAGATCAACCTAGTGCACAGTAAGCGTCTTCCACGTCTCTTGAGATGTCTTTCCAGAAACATGATTCTTCTTTTTCCTATATTCTGACCCCTTGAGCAAAAATTCTAGCTACTTTATGCTATGGTAATATTTGTTCCAAATTAAGCCCTGCTTGTTCCCAATAAATGAATGCTGCTCATGGTTATAGTGATAAAGCGCTTGTACGTGCCAGTGATAATCAGCCCCGGGGCCTGAATGACGCCATTTCGCTGTGCGAATGGAATCTCGGCACACGTAATGGCAACAGTGCGCATTTCACCCACAGACCTCATCCTGTACAGCTGCAGAGTGAAATTTACATCCACCACCAGCCAAGTGCTGGTAAATTTTTAATCGTGGCTGGTAAGATTTCTACTCTAGCAGCAACTTTGGCAGATAACCAACCAGGTTGTGTTATATTGTAAAAGGGAATGTGGCTGGTAAAATGTTGAAAATGGCTGGTGATTTTTTGAATCCACGAGCCACTCTGGCCAGTAGGTGAAAAACTTAAATTTTATTCCCTGGTATGTATGATAATGTTAAAGACAGGTTTGGGCTTCTGAGGTGGAATGTGGAAAGGCAAGAGTTTTGTCTGTTAATTTGAGTAATTGAGCCTCCCGATCATGTTCTGGCTGTCGGCGCGCGGGACGGTTATGCGTATGATTTAATAACTGCAATCAGCCAGAACGAACTCATCAGGCGGTAATGGGAGATGAGATGAACGAGGGACCGGGGGGTTGCGGCGCATCTCTCTTCTGCCCGAGTTAATGGCTCTGTTTACTGAGTGTATACCCTGTGTCGCGGCCGTCTTAAATGACGGCCATTTCTCTCCCTCTAATTCTCGCTGTCTCTCGTCACTCTTTTCCTCTTCTCTCCTGTCTCCCTCTCGTTCCCTCATTTCGCCTCTCGACACGTCTCCCGGCTGTGCTTTTTTTTTTTTTGTAATGGCCTCGGTGACCTTTTTATGGCTGCTGCTGTTTCTCGTTTCCCTCTCCCTTACTCGCTCAATCTCACTCGCACTCGCTCTCTCACACACTTTCTCTCCTCACTTCTGTCCGCCCAGGCTGTCTCCCAGCAGGACCTGGTCCACATGGCTATCCAGATATCGTGTGGGATGAGCTACCTGGCTCGTCGAGAGGTCATCCACAAGGACCTGGCATCCAGGAACTGCGTGTGAGTACACGAGCCTGTACCCCACGCTTTGATACACCCGGATGCTGTTCCTCGCTGCTCCCTGTCCCTAACACTCTAGGCCCGTTATCCTGATATCTAGAACCTGAGGAAGGAACAGTGTGTACACTAGTCTCTCAGCAGTCATAGTAGCACACTAGTCTCCACAGTAATAACTTACAATGCCTACTTTGCCAGTAGCTATACAATACTGTAGCCTTCTCATGTCAAACTCCTGAAGCTAAGCACGGTTAGCTGGGCTTGGTTAGTACTTGGATAGGACACCTAAGACCTAAGCTAGTTGGCCAGCGGGGGGCACTCTTTCCCTTGATCATATAATATCCAACACCCCATCACAGAGATGGGGGGGACTGTCCCACAGTAGGTGGCTCCCTTTGGAAGAGGTGTTTAACTGTGGTCCTGGCTCACCGTGGTCAGTAAGGATCCCATTAAACTTTTAAAAATGGGGTGTTGTGTTAACTCTGGTGTGTGTCCTCCTCAAATTGGCAAAGCTACATCTGACTACCTCGTAGTCTTCTCTGCATACATCTGATTGGCTACACAACCTCTTGCATTCCCCACCCGCTTTGAGTATCCAGGTCGTAACTTCAAACAATCATTGAGTACTCAGTTGATGTAGCTGGTTAAATAAAGGTAAAACAGAATAGGAAATAATTACTCTTTATAGTTACATTTGATTAGTAACTCTGAAAAGCCTTTTATGGCTAAATTAGTTCACCATATAAGATAGAGAATTTCTAATCTGTCGGTGTGAAAAGTCCTGGAAACGTAATGGTATTTTGGAAGGGCCCAATAATGGGGAAAACCCTGTAAACTCCATGTTAAGTGCCCGGTCCTGGCTTCTCCCACAGCATCGACGACAGCATGCAGGTGAAGATCACGGACAACGCGCTGGCCCGGGACCTCTTCCCCATGGACTACCACTGCCTGGGGGACAACGAGAACCGGCCCGTGCGCTGGATGGCCCTGGAGAGCCTGCTCCACAACGACTTCTCCAGCGCCAGCGACGTGGTGAGACCCCCGGCCCACGTCGTCTCACATACAGTCAAGCCAGAAAGTCTGCCCACCCCTTTCACCTTCTCCATGTTTTATTACATTACAGACATATTCTACAATAGATTGAGTTCATTTTTTGTCTCAAAATTCTACACGAAATAGCCCATAATGACAAAGTGAAAACATTTTTGCAAATTGGTCACAGACTTCAGGAAGGATGCAAAGGATATGCGACCAAATATTAAATATGATACTTTAAAAATATGTTAAAGCAAAGGGTATGAATACTTATGTAAATGAGAGATTTCAGTTTTTGATTTTTAATACATTTGCAAAAATTTCTAAAAACATGTTTTCACTTTGTCATTGTTGGCTATTTTGTGTAGAATTTTGAGACAAAAATGAACTCAATCTATTGTAGAATATGTCTGTAATGTAATAAAACGTGGAGAAGGTGAAAGGGGTGTTCAGACTTTCTGGCTTGACTGTACGTGCATCCGTTTCGCCTCACAAAATGTTGCCATTCGCATTAATACCGTCCTCACTACAGTTTTCACTGCTCGTTTGAAATGATTCATGCCTCAAGTGATTCACTGATACTCCATGTTAAAAAGTACGAATAAGATGAGACTTTCTAAAGAAAAGGTTAAACCACCTAAGTTTAGAAATGCGGGACTCATTTTCAGTCAAAATGGTGGCGGTGTTGGTTGCTTTGCAACATGCGTGCATCGGGAATGCAGTGTGCGGTGTTTTACCGAGACACGGCTAAATGGGAATATACCAGACGGTGCAGTCGACCTCCCTGGCTTCACGCTGGTGAGAGCCGACAGAGAAAAAAAAAGAGTGGTAAGAAGAAAGGTGGTACGTTTTTACTTGTGAGCTATGCAAGCCGAACACATATAAAGGTGAGTGTATTAACATTGACTTTGCTAGCCAATTTAGTGAAGTTTAGATAAGTTTAGCCACATCATATAACAAAACCAAAGCTGACATTTTTTGCACTTTCCCATGAATAGTGGGGTATTTATTTTTTTGGTTTATGTATGACCTGTGAACAAGTGGGCACTTTTTGCAATAAACTGAATTGAGTGGCATTTTTTGCTGGCATGTGACTTTTTTGTATTTAATTTTGTATCACAGGTACATTGTCAATTTGATATATATTTTTTTACAAAGTAGTTTGAACTACTTTTTCTAAGTAGCTTTAGTTAACCATACTAGATTTATCCCTAGGGTAGCTTTGCTGTAGTTCAACTTATTCCAGTGTGAAGTAATTGGTAGCTTGCAAAGCTATGCTTTCAAGGTAGCTTCCCCAACACTGTAGACTTGCTATATGCAAATGTTAAGGAGGCATACAGCTCCACTGCCCTTCCCCCTCTTTGGCATATCTGACCATAACCTGATTCAGTACAAATACAAATACAAGCCGGTTGTCAGGAGACAGCCCCCCACCACCAGGACTGTTCAGCAATGGTCAGAGGAGGTTGAGGAGGAGCTGAGGGTGTGCTTTGAGACAACTGACTGGGACTTATTCAATAGGGTCCACAAGGAGGATATTGATAGACTCACCCACTGTATTAGAGAATACATCAGGTTCTGTGGGGAGAGCATTGTACCCACCAAAAAGATGCGGTGCTTTTCCAACAACAAGCCCTGGATCAACGGGGTCATTGAGGCCCTGCTGAACGGGGAAAAAGAGGGCTTTTATGGCAGGGGATAATGAGGAGGCTAAGGCTGTCCAAAGGGAACTGAAGCGAGAGTTGAGGGCAGCCAAGAAGGGTTATAGGGACAGAGTGGAGGGTAGGTTACAGACTAACAGCTCGAGGGAGGTTTGGGGCGGGGGTGAGAGAGATAACAGGCTATAGGCAGGCAGGTAGCGCGGTGGAGGGGACCAGGGAGCGGGCGAACTAGTTTAACCTGTTTTTCAACAGATTCGACTCCCCAACCGCCACTAGTCCATCAGTGCAGCCAGGCCCTCTACTGAGCAACAGCAGCGCCCTCACCTTTACCTCTCTTACTCCTCCCCCCTCCTCCCTCCCTCCCCCTGGACCATTCTGGTGGTGGATTTCCAGTGGGGTAAGAAGAGGCCCCCAATTCCCGTAACCATACGGGGGGCGGGGGTGGAGATGGTGGACACGGTGGACACCTACAAGTTTCTGGGGGTACACATAAACAATAAACTGGACTGGTTGGACAACACTGAGGCCCTCTACAGAAAGGGACAGAGCAAGCTGTTCTTTCTGGGACCAATGTGTGCAATAGGCTGCTACAGATGTTTTACCAGGCGGTAGTAGCCAGTGTTCTATTTTTTGCAATTGCATGTTGGGGGAGGGGGGGGTAACATGAGGAAAGGAGATGCCTGCAAGCTGAACAAGCTAGTGAGGAGGGCCAGCTCCGTTGTTGGAGTTGAACTGGAGAGTATGGAGGTGGTGGCGGAGGTGAGGACGAGGAGGAAGCTGATCGCTATCCTGGAGAACCCCCGACACCCCCTCTATGATGAACTGGTGGGTATGAAGAGTACGTTCAGCAACAGGCTTATCCCCCCACGGATCACCAAAGACTACCTGTTTCGACCTGTAACCTGTTGCTGCACTGGACACCTGAATTTTCCCTCAGGGATCAAAAAAGGTTTATCTTATCTTTGAAACATACAAACAGGCGAGCAACCAGCATTGGGTGGAACAATTAGGCTGGGCGTTTTACATTTATGTTTAGGTATTTAGCACTTACATTTTACATACAATCCATTACGCAGATTCATATGAACTTGAAGCAATTATAGAGAAAGTGGTGTGTGCGCGTACGTGCGTGCGTGTGTGTACATTTGTGTGTGTGTAAGTTATATTTGGAAAGTAGAATTGTAACTTGTAACTTCAGAGGTTGCAGGTGTGATACCCAGATGAGGCCCTTGCAAGGCACTTGAATTGCTTCAGTAAATATCCAGCTGTACAAATGGACGTGTGAAATGTGTGCTATTTAAGTCACTCTGAATAAGAACATCAGCTAAATGTATATAATATATACACTGCTAAAAAAAATTAAGGGAACGCTTAATCATCACAGTATAACACCAAGTCAATTAAACCAAACCGGTCATGCTGGATGATGTTGCAGGCAGCATAACATTCGCCACGGCGTCTCCAGACTCTTTCACGTTGGTCACATGTGCTCAGTGTGAACCTGCTCTCCTCTGTGAAGAGAACGGGGTGCCAATGGCGTACCTGCCAATTCTGGTGTTCTCTGGCAAATGCCAATCGAGCTGCACGGTACTGGGCTGTGAGCACAGGTCCCACTACAGGACGTCAGGCCCTCATGCCACCCTCACGGAGTCTGTTTCTGACAGTTTGGTCAGAAACATGCACACGAGTAGCCCGCTGGAGGTCATTTTGTAGGGCTCTGGCAGTGCTCCTCCTATTCCTCCTCGCACAAAGGAGCAGATACCGGTCCTGCCGCTGGGTTGTTGCCCTTCTACGGCCCTTCTACAGCTCTCCTCGTGTAATGGCCCATCTCCCGGTATCTCCTCCACGCTATTGAGACTGTGCTGGGAGACACAGCAAACCTTCTTGCAACGGCACGTATGGATGTGCCATCCTGGAGGAGCTGGACTACCTGTGCAACCTGAATGGGCTGCAGGTACCGCCTCATGCTACCAGTAGTGACAAGGGCACTAGCAAAATGCAAAACTTGAGAAAAATCAGTCAGAAAGGATAAGGAGAGAGAAATGGTCTGTGGCCACCACCTGCAAAACCATGTACTTTTTGGGGGTTGTCTTGCTGTTGCCTCTCCTGTCCATCTGTTGTCACCTTCATTTGCACCAAAGCGGGTGAAATTGATTCACAATCGTTTACGCTTCCTAACTGGACAGATCGATATCCCAGAAGTTGAATTGACTTGGTGTTATACTATGTTGATTAAGTGTTCCATTAATTTCTTTGAGCAGTGTATATTTGGTATAGTATATAAAAAATGATAAAATGTATGATGTGTAATTACTTTATGGAAACTGTATTATAAGCACAACATCGCTGCAGCAAAACCTCCCCTTGTATCAGCCTTAGTGTTGGCTTGCCAATATTGTTAAGATGGTCGCATGCCTTATGCTGGTTAAAATATGCTTAAGGTAACCCTGTCCTGAAAACAGCACCTGGTGACCTAGAGTTTACTGGAATTGTAGTACATTGAGTTCCACAACAAGCTGTCAATCACATCTGGAAGTAAACACATATTTCCAGTATGCAAACAAGAGAATGTTAAGCTGCAAAAGGTCTAAGAATCAAATTTGAAGGGTCTTATTGGCGCAGCAAACCACAAATCTCATAAGAACACAAATACGCGTTGGCCTTGAATGCACCTGTCGCAGTTTTCCTTGAATTCTGTGAACTGTTTTTCCTAGCTGTGTTCAGAAATGTTCTTTCACCAAGGGGTGTGACCTTTGAAGATTCCTTTTTTCCCAGTGCAGATCAGGAAGCCAGGCAGCAAGGGTTTACCTGCAATCTTTATTATGGAACGGCGGGCTGCTTACGGAAGCGTTCTCCGTTTGGTCTGGCTTCACCGGCCTGTGTACTTAGGAGCGAAAGTAATCTTGTTTTATAGTGCGGTGCAGGGATTTCAGGTGGCAACTGCTCAGTGGATTTAGGAGTGCTGCACTGCAGCTGCCCGAGAATTTACTACTAATTTCTACTACTACTTCCTGAGAAAAATGCTCACCCACACACACACATGCACTCACACACACACACACACACACACACACTCTCACGCACGCACGCATGCACACACGTCCGCACGCACGCACGCACGCACGCACGCACACACAACACTCATGGGACCATAGCTAATGCCATTTCACTCCTTAATGTTTGTGCTGTGTACTGTAGCACACAGTTTTGGCTGTGCGTGCGTGTGTGCGTGCGTGCGTGCGTGCGTGTGTGTGTGTTTGCATGTGTGTCCGTGTGCGTGCAAGCATGTTTGTGTGTCAACATGTGTGAACGTGTTTGATTGTGCGTACAGGGAGGGGGGGTCAGTGACATTCTGTGTCATTCCATCCCCCCTCCCACTCAGCCCGCCTGTGTTCCTCTGTAGCAGGCGGGGGACGTGCTTGTAACCCGGCCCCCGCCCCACAGCCCCCCATGGGAGCCCCCAGCTTCTACAAAGCAGCAGCCAATGGAGATTCAGATGCCAGGAATCCATAGAGCCATAAAACACAGCAGTGATGACAGTCAGATAATGGGATGGTGTTTATAGCAAGCAGAGCCTCTTCCAAATCAAGCCTATCGCCTGACTCACAATGCATTGTATTGCAATTAAATAACATCTGTGTTCGTATTGCAGTGTTGTGTAATGGAGCCCTTGGGGGATGAGCCACTCTTTGAGTTACATGGATCGCAAGCTTTTTTCACATGCTTTTATCCTTACTATATTTACTGTTTCACTAATTCTCTCAACCGAGACTGTGTAACGGGCTTCACTCTCTTTTGGATCCAGTCCCATTAAAGCTCTCGGTTCTAACCGCTTCTTCTCAAGCTGCCCCTCACCCGATAATTTACCTTTTAGTAGTCGGACCCGTGTCATCACCGTTATGACTCACCACGAAAGGTTGTCAGTAGTTTAAGTGCTAGATATACTGTATCATCCTGGTTTCACATACCGAAACAGTTAAAACAGTCAAATGAGGTGTTGAACATTGTGTTTGTTGCGTTTAATCCTTGGTTAGATTGGTCGGGCATACTGTAAACACAGATTGAGGTGTAACTTGGCTTGATGAGAGCTTGACCCTGTGCCACAGGGCCTTACTATCAGACCCTCCCTTATCAGCCCGGTGGTGTTTAGTCGCCACGGATTTTGTCACAAGCCCGTACCCAATAAACAGCCCGGTGACTTGGCACTCTTTCTCGCGTCGTTTCCCTGGAAACCCCGCACTCCCCCGGCCGACCGTAACCCGGCTGGCGCCGACGGCCCTCCGTCTCCCGCGGGAGTGCCACGCGACCGCAGGGCGAGGTGGTCAGCGGGAGATGAAACGATTTCCTCGTAGCGCAATGCGGCCGTAATGGCGAAGCGGCCGCGGTGCCAGACTGTTCCCTGGGAACGCTCGCGTCGTTAGTTGAAATAAAAGCCGCGCGATGCGTCAGGGGACGCGAGATACAGTCCAGAAAGCAGCCGCTCCTTCTATCATTGCACGTTTCAGCTCGATGGCACGCGGCAGCGTATGCGGCTCGACTCTGCTAGAATAGTGTGTTCTGCTGAAAATATGAATTCAGTTTGGAGAGACCCTCCCCCGCACCCGGAGGGTTGACGTTGTTTTTTTCCCCCCTCTGCCACGCAGTGGGCGTTCGGCGTGACGCTGTGGGAGCTGATGACCCTGGGGCAGACCCCCTACGTCGACATCGACCCCTTCGAGATGTCCGCCTATCTGAAGGATGGCTACAGAATAGCACAGCCCATCAACTGCCCAGACGAACTGTGAGTCCCACCCTTTGAGTTTTAAAAAATAATTTCTTTTTAAACACAAACACACATTGATTTAACTTTGCATAACTGACTGTGGGTGTAAGGTGGAGCCGTTACTTGATAAACAATTTTATGATTGTTTCAATACGCCTTTGTGCTTGATATCTTCTGCAGGAAAATATGAAATTCCACCGGTTTAGGGGCTTGACTGAACTGCGCTGTAAGCGTTTGCCCCTAAATGGCCGTTCTCGTAGGCTGCTGTCATCGCAACAGCCTTTCCCAGTGACACTCCTCGTCTTCATGTTAATGTTGGCTAATATTACAAAACAAACCTTAGGATTGCATGAATGTAGTAAATTGACTCAGTCATGCATTCTGGGGTTTCAATTGCGGTGGTAAACCATCGCAAGGACGTTAGTTCTGTCCATCGTTGTTGTTTTCCCTGTTAGCTGCTGGCTGATGTCTTGCCGGTAACGTCACCGTTGAAATGACTGGACACACCCACTGAGCAGCTGCCTCTCCGCCCCTGAAAAAATAGCTGGCTGCTTTTGGAAGGGAACAACCGTGGCCTGCGTGAACGGCCCCGAAGTCTTAAGATGCCAGTCGGAGGAAGCAGTGGAATTCCCTCACTAAATCTTAACTACGAACACACATTTTAGCTGCCGTCATAGCAATTCGCTTGCGCATTCAGTGTTTTCAGCTAACCGCTAGCCTTCTGGGTATTTGGAATGGAGTGTTATCAACATCCTGAAATTAAAAGGGGTGCAGCAGAGAAGCAGAGTTCTTCAATACTACGCTGCACATTTTCCTGCGAAATGTGGAAGTTTACTTTTCGATGCGCAGAGATCGTAAAGTACAGCGGCACCATCTAATCAGGGTAATGGAAATGGCGGTTTGTGCTTTTCTCTGGGGTGCGGTGTTGAGATTTGATTCGCTCATTGAGGGGAAAAACAGTGTGCCTTAATAGATTTGTAAGGAGAATTTATCCCTGCGAAAAGGGGAGATAATGTCGAAACGATAACATCATATAATCACCCAAGTGTAAGTAGCCTACTTCAACCTTTATTTTGCCATTTTTGGTTAGCGAAACATTATTTTGCTTGCATTAATATGCATGATGCATTAAGGTGTACATTATATATACATACTGTTTGCACATGTAGTGGTATCTCATGGTTGCTGAATTAGCTTTTATATTTTCCCATAGGAAATAACTTAGTCGAATATTTAATGTTCAATACAGGCTTGAGGCAAACTTACTGTTTTTTTTTTCCCGCCCCAGATTTGCAGTAATGGCCTGCTGTTGGGCCCTCGATCCAGAGGAGAGGCCTAAATTCCAGCAGCTTGTCCAGTGCCTCACCGAGTTCCATGCAGCACTTGGGGCCTACGTCTGAAATACAGTCCCAGGGTAGAGTTTGTGACCAGCACTGCCCCAGAAGAACATATCTACAATCAAACTGTGCCTTTTTACAGAAAGAAAGAGACTTTTTGGAGACTTATTTTTATTTGCTTTTGTAAAAAATTTGTGATATTTTTTATTTTTTTTGTAGGCAAGAGGACACATCATGTTTTAGATGCAAAGTGAACTTTGGTATGTTGTCAGTTTGGACAAGCCTTGCTGGCGTGGAATCAAAGTGGTGATTTTTTTCTCGCAGAGGTTACGATAAATTTCCGGTATGGAACGCATCTCCTCACTTCCGGAAGATACGTCGTGAGATCGCAGCACGCTTCATTTATACACGTGTTTTTTTTTTAGTACAGCAGCGTTCAAAAGTATCGGAGAGGCTACCATGGCATTTTTCAGCCAGTGCTGTCTGATTTTATTTTTCAACATATTTCTGTCATTGGTTTAGAAGTGTTCAGTTTTGCTCAGTTTGTTTCCTGGGGAGGAGAGGGGCAGTATTCTGACCTTATTTGTTTTAACTTTGATGTTTACCAATGTGTCAAAAATCCTTCCACAGAGTGAACACTGTGTCAATAGTTTTGCCTCTCGATGATCTGTGCCAAACCCAAAACTATTGAAGTCCTTGCCAGTGGATCAATGTCACTATAAATGTAATGGGAGACATCACGCAATTGGTCTTCAGAAATACCAGTTGGCAGGTTAGGCTATAGCAGCCCCAATAGTGTCTGTATCCTGCACTGTTATAAAGCTAACTATAGATGCTATGGGTTGTGATATCAAAAGGCTTTGCTATTTTAGAGGATTATTGAAAACATATTTTTTCTTATTGCATGGTTCAGGAAGCCCATGATTTCCCATCACTCAAAGATTTTTGAACAAATAATAATTGAATATTACATACCACATATCAACCGCTCACCAATTGACTCTTCCCTTGTTTGTGACATCTGAACAGCTTTTGAAATGTACTTGACCCTCTCCTGTGTGCAATTTTATCATAGACAGTGCCCAGAACTGTATATTTTTATTATTATTTTTACAAGAACAAAAGTGTGGAATGTGTATCTCAGTAAACATATTTCTCATGAAACTGTGTATAAATTCACTGCCAAAATGACTGTGGTGTTGGCTGACACCGTAAACGCAGCCATTTTGTCTGCATCGTTCAATCGGGAGTCGTCTGTGACAGAATAAGTGCGTTTTATTTGTTGTCTCAGACATTCTCATTAACCGGTAGTGTTTGTTCATGGTGACAGTTTGATAAAAAAGGCTGCCATTGTAAACTGCATCAGGTACAGCCTTTTGACTTTACTGTGCATTCCTGCAAATTAATTTCGAGCTGCTATGTATGCAGGTTATTTGGAATCGCAGACAGCGGGTAATGGTTACCAACCGGGAGGGCTTTTGAATCTTTCAGTAGAACTTTGCAGGAACTGTCTGTCAAAAGTATTGCTAACTTGGCGTCGCCAGTTATGCCTTTCAAGTAACTGCTATGCCACCCTTGACCACACGACTTTAATGCCTTCTTTGCGTCGTAAACAGTAAAACAGTACTGCAGGAATGCTGGATGCAATGACAGCTTGTAGCCTCTGAGCACTTTGGTTTGTTGTGGGAAGGAAATGGTAGCCTGAGGAGTAACTTCAACCCTATTCTTTACTTGTGGTATCATAGCTGTGGGTGGGCTATGATCGCCCAATTATTATTATTTTTTCTTACTAACTGAGCAACTCTTGAGCCACATTATTTGCACAGTTTTCATTACAGCTTCTCTCTAAAATGAGAGAGTCTTGTTTTATGCCCACTTATGGTTGGTAACACATGCTTCTGTAAAGAATAATTATCCTTATCTAATGTAAATGCTGCCAAGCACGCAAGTGCAACGTTTCCTTTGGATAAAAGGCTACCTCATTATTATCGACTAATGTTGTCCAGGAAGCTGCACTCCAAATGTTTAACACCTGTAAACGAAGGTATGATCTCTTCACGCAATAAAACTATGCAGAGGCAACACTTGTGGAAACGTGAATCAACTCCCAAATCCACTCAGTCTTGGCAGAGTGCCTCTCCAAAAGATGTTATAATGTGCAATTATGAACATATTCAAAAATGCCTCAAGCACATAACAAAACTAGGAGCGGTCACCTTTGTGTTATTAGACTGTTGAAAAATAACCAATATTATATTAGATTAGCCTTTTCAGTGGCTCCCTAGTGAGCGTCGCGGACACAGCTGTCCTATTGTGCTTGCAGAAAATGTCATTATTTTCGTTCTCATCAAAATAGCATATTTTGAAGCCTTCCTAAGTAATTCAAATAGTTTAAACTGAATCCCAGTGAATGTCCCGTCATGCCTTTTAACTAATTGCAAATAACTACTTCAGAGCAGTGTTTTTCATTAAAAAGGTACACCCATGGTTGTTTCAGGGTTGCCATTCTATTAAGTTTCCCCTTGAGGAATGCACTTTTATGCACATTTCTTTGAAAATTTGAGAACTTTTAATATCGACTGAGCTTCCGGATGTTGGCACAGAGAAGAGAATATCCGCTGGACTGCAGTCGCGCACAGTAATAGGATGTTGGAGAACTACAGTGGTCGTCACCAGTCAAACTTAAGATAAGCATTGCACAACATGAATCCTCAAAGCTTTTCATTCTGTCTTGTGGTTCAGAAACCATTCACATTTCCCTTCCTGCAAGTTACTGTTGCACACTGAAGCAGCAAGACTCTAAAGAGTTATCAGCAGTTCTTAGTTTGGATAGTTTATCATTAGCTTGCATTCTTTGTCTTTGCATTGACATGAACGGACCCTCCCACGGTCATGTGCAGATGGTCTTTTTGCAGGTAAGCATTCTAATTTATAAACTGCGTTTGATCTTTTCCCCCCCAATACCTCTTAGAGATGCTTTAAATAGTATAATCATAATACAGCCAGCAATCACTGTGACCAGATGTATCCACGGTAAGCCACATCAAATGCTGAAACTATCTTGTCTAGTTACATTGTTTTTGATGTCCCGTTTGTTTGTCTTTGAACGGGCATATTTTTGAGCCCATTTTTGATAATGAATTCCAGAAGCTCAAACAGTCCCTGCTGGATATCGGAAATGAAATCATCTTGTTCTGTACAGCAGGCTGCAGTGAAGATGCCACTGCTGAGTGTATTTAAGCATGCTGGAGAAGGGTCATGCAGTACAAATAAACATGCTGGAAAAGGGTCATGCAGTACAGATAAGCACGCTGTAGAAGGGTCATGCAGTACAGATAAGCACGCTGGAAAAGGGGCATGCAGTACAGATAAACTTGCTGGAAAAGGGTCATGCAGTACAGATAAGCACGCTGGAAAAGGGTCATGCAGTACAGATAAGCACGCTGGAGAAGGGTCATGCAGTACAGATAAGCAAGCTGGAGAAGGGTCATGCAGTACAGATAAGCACGCTGGAGAAGGGTCATGCAGTACAGATAAGCAAGCTGGAGAAGGGTCATGCAGTACAGATAAGCACACTGGAAAAGGGTCATGCAGTACAGATAAGCACGCTGGAAAAGGGGCATGCAGTACAGATTAACATGCTGCAGAAGGGGCATGCAGTACAGATAAACATGCTGGAGAAGGGTCATGCAGTACAGATAAACATGCTGGAGAAGGGTCATGCAGTACAGATTAACATGCTGCAGAAGGGTATGCAGTACAGATAAGCACGCTGTAGAAGGGTCATGCAGTACAGATAAGCACGCTGGAAAAGGGTCATGCAGTACAGATAAACACGCTGCAGAAGGGTCATGCAGTACAGATAAGCAAGCTGGAGAAGGGTCATGCAGTACAGATAAGCACACTGGAGAAGGGTCATGCAGTACAGATAAGCACGCTGGAGAAGGGTCATGCAGTACAGATAAGCATGCTGTAGAAGGTTCATGCAGTACAGATAAGCACGCTGGAGAAGGGTCATGCAGTACAGATAAGCAAGCTGGAGAAGGGTCATGCAGTACAGATAAGCACACTGGAGAAGGGTCATGCAGTACAGATAAGCACGCTGGAAAAGGGGCATGCAGTACAGATTAACATGCTGCAGAAGGGGCATGCAGTACAGATAAACATGCTGGAGAAGGGTCATGCAGTACAGATAAACATGCTGGAGAAGGGTCATGCAGTACAGATTAACATGCTGCAGAAGGGTATGCAGTACAGATAAGCACGCTGTAGAAGGGTCATGCAGTACAGATAAGCACGCTGGAAAAGGGTCATGCAGTACAGATAAACACGCTGCAGAAGGGTCATGCAGTACAGATAAGCAAGCTGGAGAAGGGTCATGCAGTACAGATAAGCACGCTGTAGAAGGTTCATGCAGTACAGATAAGCACGCTGGAAAAGGGTCATGCAGTACAGATAAACATGCTGCAGAAGGGTCATGCAGTACAGATAAGCACGCTGGAAAAGGGTCATGCAGTACAGATAAGCACGCTGGAAAAGGGTCATGCAGTACAGATAAACAAGCTGGAAAAGGGTCATGCAGTACAGATAAGCATGCTGGAAAAGGGTATGCAGTACAGATAAACAAGCTGGAGAAGGGTTGTGCAGTATAGATAAGCACGCTGTAGAAGGGTCATGCAGTACAGATAAGCACGCTGGAAAAGGGGCATGCAGTACAGATAAGCACGCTGGAGAAGGGTCATGCACAACTTTTATGCACATTTCTTAGAAAATTTGAGAACTGAAATTGAGACTAGGTTATTACTTTTAATATCGACTGAGCTTCCGGATGTTGGCACAGAGAAGAGAATATCCGCTGGACTGCAGTCGCGCACAGTAATGGGATGTTTGAGAACTACAGTGGTCGTCACCAGTCAAACTTAAGATAAGCGTTGCACAACATGAATCCTCAAAGCTTTTCATTCTGTCTTGTGGTTCAGAAACCATTCACATTTCCCTTCCTGCAAGTTACTGTTGCACAATGAAGCAGCAAGACTCTAAAGAGTTATCAGCAGTTCTTAGTTTGGATAGTTTATCATTAGCTTGCATTCTTTGTCTTTGCATTGACATGAACGGACCCTCCCACGGTCATGTGCAGATGGTCTTTTTGCAGGTAAGCATTCTAATTTATAACTGCGTATGATCTTTTCCCCCCCAATACCTCTTAGAGATGCTTTAAATAGTATAATCATAATACAGCCAGCAATCACTGCGACCAGACTTATCCACGGTAAGCCACATCAAATGCTGAAACTATCTTGTCTAGTTACATTGTTTTTGATGTCCCGTTTGTTTGTCTTTGAACGGGCATATTTTTGAGCCCATTTTTGATAATGAATTCCAGAAGCTGAAACAGTCCCTGCTGGATATCGGAAATGAAATCATCTTGTTCTGTACAGCAGGCTGCAGTGAAGATGCCACTGCTGAGTGTATTTAAGCATTCTGGAAAAGGGTCATGCAGTACAAATAAACATGCTGGAAAAGGGTCATGCAGTACAGATAAACACGCTGTAGAAGGGTCATGCAGTACAAATAAACATGCTGGAAAAGGGTCATGCAGTACAGATAAACATGCTGGATTAGGGTCATGCAGTACAGATAAACATGCTGGAAAAGGGTCATGCAGTACAGATAAGCACGCTGGAGAAGGGTCATGCAGTACAGATAAACATGCTGGATTAGGGTCATGCAGTACAAATAAACATGCTGGAAAAGGGTCATGCAGTACAGATAAGCACGCTGTAGAAGGGTCATGCAGTACAAATAAACATGCTGGAAAAGGGTCATGCAGTACAGATAAACATGCTGGATTAGGGTCATGCAGTACAGATAAGCACGCTGGAAAAGGGTCATGCAGTACAGATAAGCACGCTGTAGAAGGGTCATGCAGTACAGATAAACATGCTGGAGAAGGGTCATGCAGTACAGATAAGCATGCTGGAGAAGGGTCATGCAGTACAGATAAGCATGCTGCAGTAGGGTCATGCAGTACAGATAAACATGCTGGAGAAGGGTCATGCAGTACAGATAAACATGCTGGATTAGGGTCATGCAGTACAGATAAGCATGCTGGAGAAGGGTCATGCAGTACAGATAAGCATGCTGGAGAAGGGTCATGCAGTACAGATAAGCACGCTGGAGAAGGGTCATGCAGTACAGATAAGCATGCTGGAGAAGGGTCATGCAGTACAGATAAGCACGCTGGAGAAGGGTCATGCAGTACAGATAAGCATGCTGGAGAAGGGTCATGCCGTACAGATAAGCATGCTGGAGAAGGGTCATGCAGTACAGATAAACATGCTGGAGAAGGGTCATGCAGTACAGATAAGCATGCTGGAGAAGGGTCATGCAGTACAGATAAACATGCTGGAGAAGGGTCATGCAGTACAGATAAACATGCTGGAGAAGGGTCATGCAGTACAGATAAGCATGCTGGAGAAGGGTCATGCAGTACAGATAAGCATGCTGGAGAAGGGTCATGCAGTACAGATAAACATGCTGGAGAAGGGTCATGCAGTACAGATAAGCATGCTGGAGAAGGGTCATGCAGTACAGATAAACATGCTGGAGAAGGGTCATGCAGTACAGATAAGCACGCTGGAGAAGGGTCATGCAGTACAGATAAGCACGCTGGAGAAGGGTCATGCAGTACAGATAAGCACGCTGGAGAAGGGTCATGCAGTACAGATAAGCATGCTGGAGAAGGGTCATGCCGTACAGATAAGCACGCTGTAGAAGGGTCATGCAGTACAGATAAACATGCTGGAGAAGGGTCATGCAGTACAGATAAGCATGCTGGAGAAGGGTCATGCAGTACAGATAAACATGCTGGAGAAGGGTCATGCAGTACAGATAAGCACACTGGAGAAGGGTCATGCAGTACAGATAAGCACGCTGGAGAAGGGTCATGCAGTACAGATAAACATGCTGGAGAAGGGTCATGCAGTACAGATAAACATGCTGGAGAAGGGTCATGCAGTACAGATAAGCACACTGGAGAAGGGTCATGCAGTACAGATAAGCATGCTGGAGAAGGGTCATGCAGTACAGATAAGCATGCTGGAGAAGGGTCATGCAGTACAGATAAGCACACTGGAGAAGGGTCATGCAGTACAGATAAGCACGCTGGAGAAGGGTCATGCAGTACAGATAAACATGCTGGAGAAGGGTCATGCAGTACAGATAAACATGCTGGAGAAGGGTCATGCAGTACAGATAAGCATGCTGGAGAAGGGTCATGCAGTACAGATAAACATGCTGGAGAAGGGTCATGCAGTACAGATAAGCACACTGGAGAAGGGTCATGCAGTACAGATAAGCACGCTGGAGAAGGGTCATGCAGTACAGATAAACATGCTGGAGAAGGGTCATGCAGTACAGATAAACATGCTGGAGAAGGGTCATGCAGTACAGATAAGCACACTGGAGAAGGGTCATGCAGTACAGATAAGCACGCTGGAGAAGGGTCATGCAGTACAGATAAGCATGCTGGAGAAGGGTCATGCAGTACAGATAAACATGCTGGAGAAGGGTCATGCAGTACAGATAAGCACACTGGAGAAGGGTCATGCAGTACAGATAAGCATGCTGGAGAAGGGTCATGCAGTACAGATAAACATGCTGGAGAAGGGTCATGCAGTACAGATAAGCACACTGGAGAAGGGTCATGCAGTACAGATAAGCACGCTGGAAAAAGGTCATGCAGTACAGATAAACATGCTGGAGAAGGGTCATGCCGTACAGATAAGCACGCTGGAAAAAGGTCATGCAGTACAGATAAACATGCTGGAAAAGGGTCATGCAGTACAGATAAGCATGCTAGAAACGGGTCATGCAGTACAGATAAGCATGCTAGAAAAGGGTCATGCAGTACAGATAAGCACACTGGAGAAGGGTCATGCAGTACAGATAAGCACACTGGAAAAGGGGCATGCAGTACAGATAAACATGCTGGAAAAGTGTCATGCAGTACAGATAAGCATGCTGGAAAAGGGGCATGCAGTACAGATAAGCATGCTGGAGAAGGGTCATGCAGTACAGATAAGCATGCTGTAGAAGGGTCATGCAGTACAGATAAGCATGCTGGAGAAGGGTCATGCCGTACAGATAAGCACGCTGGAAAAAGGTCATGCAGTACAGATAAGCATGCTGGAGAAGGGTCATGCAGTACAGATAAGCATGCTGGAGAAGGGTCATGCAGTACAGATAAGCATGCTGGAGAAGGGTCATGCAGTACAGATAAGCATGCTGTAGAAGGGTCATGCAGTACAGATAAGCATGCTGGAGAAGGGTCATGCAGTACAGATAAGCATGCTGGAGAAGGGTCATGCAGTACAGATAAGCACGCTGTAGAAGGGTCATGCAGTACAGATAAGCATGCTGTAGAAGGGTCATGCAGTACAGATAAACATGCTGGAAAAGGGTCATGCAGTACAGATAAGCATGCTGGAGAAGGGTCATGCAGTACAGATAAGCATGCTGGAGAAGGGTCATGCAGTACAGATAAGCATGCTGGAGAAGGGTCATGCAGTACAGATAAACATGCTGGAGAAGGGTCATGCAGTACAGATAAGCATGCTGGAGAAGGGTCATGCAGTACAGATAAGCATGCTAGAAAAGGGGCATGCAGTACAGATAAACACGCTGGAAAAAGGTCATGCAGTACAGATAAACATGCTGGAAAAGGGTCATGCAGTACAGATAAGCATGCTAGAAACGGGTCATGCAGTACAGATAAGCATGCTAGAAAAGGGTCATGCAGTACAGATAAGCACACTGGAGAAGGGTCATGCAGTACAGATAAGCACACTGGAAAAGGGTCATGCAGTACAGATAAGCATGCTGGAAAAGGGGCATGCAGTACAGATAAACATGCTGGAAAAGGGTCATGCAGTACAGATAAGCATGCTGGAAAAGGGGCATGCAGTACAGATAAGCATGCTGGAGAAGGGTCATGCCGTACAGATAAGCACGCTGGAAAAAGGTCATGCAGTACAGATAAGCATGCCGGAGAATGGTCATGCAGTACAGATAAGCATGCTGGAGAAGGGTCATGCAGTACAGATAAGCATGCTGGAGAAGGGTCATGCAGTACAGATAAGCACACTGGAGAAGGGTCATGCAGTACAGATAAGCACGCTGTAGAAGGGTCATGCAGTACAGATAAGCATGCTGTAGAAGGGTCATGCAGTACAGATAAACATGCTGGAAAAGGGTCATGCAGTACAGATAAGCATGCTGGAGAAGGGTCATGCAGTACAGATAAGCATGCTGGAGAAGGGTCATGCAGTACAGATAAGCATGCTGGAGAAGGGTCATGCAGTACAGATAAACATGCTGGAGAAGGGTCATGCAGTACAGATAAGCATGCTGGAGAAGGGTCATGCAGTACAGATAAGCATGCTGGAGAAGGGTCATGCAGTACAGATAAACATGCTGGAAAAGGGTCATGCAGTACAGATAAGCATGCTAGAAAAGGGGCATGCAGTACAGATAAACATGCTGGAAAAGGGTCATGCAGTACAGATAAGCACGCTGTAGAAGGGTCATGCAGTACAGATAAGCACGCTGTAGAAGGGTCATGCAGTACAGATAATGAATGCATTGGGTTCTTGGGTGCACCAGCCAAGGTATACCTGTTACCCTTATGATCTTAATTTGTCCTCTTTTGGTGTGGTTGCGTATTTGGCATGAACAAAAAACAAATAAAAAATAGTCTTTAAGAAAAATTACATTTTAAAAAAACTGTTTTGCAGATGATGTATTTGATTTTGTACTATTTATATTTTTCTCTCAAAATGGATGCATTTTAAATATGAAGGATAATAGAAAGGGCCTCGGCATACTTTTGCGAAGTATGGTTGCCTTAAAATAGTGCTTTTAAAATAATTGCTTTTTCATTGGAATATTTTAAGTATGTGTGCAACAACTAAGGAAATGCCATCTTTTATGCTTTATGATTTCCAAAAATGTGCTAATATATTGGGTGTGACATCGCTTTCATCTGTTTCTTATTGATCCAGCAACAGCTGACGGTGACAGTCCGCGCAGTTCACAGAGTGTTTCCTTCTAGAAAAATCCACACACTGTATTGAATGCTCCTCTGCAACCTGCAAAAGTAGGCGGAGCTAAGCCAAGTAGGCACTTTTTTGGAAGCGTTCAAGTGTGGACATCTCCTTTGTCCTTCAGCAGTCTACTTGTTTCGCTAGCACCTGCATGTTTTTTTGGTTGTGAGCGTCAAGCCTTTTTTTTTTTTTTTTTTTTTTTTTTAAACTGTTGCCTTTTAAATCAAGCATACTGTATATTCAGCTGTTTGGCTGCACTGAGCACGTTCAAAGGGAAGCCCTCACACACCAGCAAGGCCTATTAGCAGGGCTGAGAGAGACAAATGCTTTGTCTTGACAGGTGGAATGTGCTTTCACCTGTCAGTTCCCCTTCTGCAAATTTTCCCCAATATGGCTGAAGTCGTAATAACAGCAGGGGAAGGATATCACAAATCTGTTGCTTTTGAAGCAAATGGCGCTGGAAGCACTGCTTTCACTGTGGAATGTTTTCTGCACAGCATCTGCACGCACCTCTCCGTCATCTGGATGGGCTCATTGCATGCTATGCGACTGGTAAGAGCCCATCTAAATGCGAAGCGGTATCGCGGATCTGCGCAGTTTCCACACAGTGGAAATGCTCAGCAGCGCATATCTGTAATAACATAGGCAAGCTGTGCTTATTGGTTATATTCCCCCAAGATGGCTCTTTCTTCGGGAATTTTTCGATCTGCTCCAGGGTGGCAATGCGAACATTTTTTCTGGTACAATTTTAAACGTGCCTCTGGCAATACATTTTTAAAAGCCCACCGAGGTTTTCACTAGACAGGCAATATAAAAGGGCTCCAAAGGCTTACTAATTTCTATTTTCTATTTCAGCCAAGAAAGTGGAAGTAGCACTTTCGCAATTGATGAAATGAACTTTCCACCCCAGAAATCCAAACGCTAGCATTGAAGTTAATATAATTTGCCTTTCAGAATTTATAAAATATTTAGTACATTTTTGTACTATATCGCATTCGTTTCCTACATACTGTACCTGACTTGGAATTCACTAGAGACTTAAGACTTAAGTGTTGAGAGGCAGCCAAAAACAATTAGCATAAACTTCTGTGTTTGTTTTGAAATGGGAACGTAGCCTAATATTTTCCACATAACCAAACATTTCTTAACAAACCTACTGCAAAAGCATATTTCTGCTGTCCCAGAGTTGCTGTTCATCCATTCTGATATGCCTAAGGAAAATCAGTTTGTGCTGGAATGCTAATTAGAAGGTTAAATGTCAATCTTAGCAGTGAGAAAAAAGTTCAATCGTCAACATGGTGGAGGTGCGGAGGGACGGACCCTTCTCAAAGATTCCCAAGCAGGGCACGACTCAGGCACCAAATGGCAGAGAAGCCTGTATGTCATTGGACAAAATATTTCTTCATTCCAAGGAGTTTAAGAGAACTCTACTACTCCATAAATAGTACAGACATTGGGTGAAGTGGGGGACAGGGCCAATGTTAGAGAGGGCATTAGGGGCAGAGGTGGGCAGGGAAAATGGTAGAGAGGGCATTAGGGGCCGAGGGGCCAGGGCCAATTGTTAGAGAGGGCATTAGTGGCAGAGGGGGACACGGCCAATGGTAGAGAGGGCATTAGGGGCAGAGGGGGCCAGGCCCAATAGTACAGAGCGCATTAGGTATAGAGAGGGCATTAGGGGCAGTGGAGGCCAGGGCCAATGTTAGAGAGGGCACTAGGAGCAGGGCAAGACTATGAAAACATTGAACCAATTGAGTACTCAAGTGAGTACGTCAGTCGTGGGCGGAGTCTGGTTTCGGAAGTAAATTCCCTATGGAAAATAAAATGGGCTTCGGAGACTATCGACTATTTCTTGAAATCTGATTTATAGAATGAGCCGTATATCGCATGTTCCAATTTTTATTTTTTAACGTAATGCATTAATGAATGTAGACTTATAGTCCACTTCAACGCACAGGTGGTTCTTGACCAATAAGATATCATCATCTCGTCTGTCTGACTGTGGCAGATTGAAGTCGGCTACTGCCACTGAAGAGGAGCTAACATGAGCTTGCTAAGTAGAGAAGCCCACCTGACAAGGTCAGAAACTGTGCTATGGTTAACCACATAAAGCAATTCTAGCTTTTAGTCCCTCAAGCTAGCTAGCTAATGATTAAATAACGAAAAAGGTGTTTAAAAACGGAGCTGTGTGCTACTGCTGGCTAACGTTATATGACAACGTCTGGAGACAAGGCTGCACGTTCGGAGAGATTTATGGGACGAGGAGTTTTTAAACAGTGCCAGCGGTGGTATGGTCACAAAAAAAATACTAAAATGTAACATATACTTGAAGCTGATCCAGAAAAATGACATAGTTTGCGAATGGGTGTTATATTGTAGTAGAAATGGTTTAAAAGTAAGCTTTAGTTAATGTCTACGCTCTAAATGAATGGGAAATTTACTTCCGAATCCAGCGTGACGTAGTCACTTGAATACTCTATAATGGCTTTTGATACTAGTAATGTTCTCATGTGACTACTTACAACAGGAAGTTTAAAAAATGGGTCTTGAAAATGATGATGCCATATGGAATCATTGGGTTGGAAAGGTTAATACATGTGAACCTGCCTTCCTATTAAGGTTTGTGTTTGTGTGTGCAATAGGCCTAATACTACATGTATTGAATCAGTTTCCAGTTTGCTTTTGGACTATTTTAGCTGTTTAATGAGGAAGTACAATCATTTCCGTTGGAGAGTGTCATCGATCATGAAAAAGAATACAAGCAAAATTCTTTAGAAAAGCACAAACATGAGGTCATTTGAGAGTATTAGGAGAAGTGGTAGCAAATAATACCTGTAGAGCTACAGCAGTACACATGAGATAAATAAGTCAATGGTATAGGCCAGGGGTAGGCAACCCTGGTCCTAGAGAGCCGCAGGGTCTGCTGGTTTTTGTTGTTACTCACCACTTAATTGATCAATTAAAGCAGTTGATTACACAGTTAACTCACCTCACCTGGTTTCTTTGGTCTAATTAGTTGCTGTGTTTAAGGTGAAAACAAAAACCAGCAGACCCTGCGGCTCTCTAGGACCAGGGTTGCCTACCCCTGGTATAGGCTAATAGTCTGACCCTCATGTAGAGACTAATGTTGGCCACCTTATATGTATCAGTAGGTACTAGTTTTTTGACTCACTGTCATGTTTGCTCTGGTGGGTGCAGAGCAAAAAGAGGGAGACAGAGTGAGCAGGATGATGACAGGGCAAAAGGAGCAGGTGTCATGGAGGTGAGTGAGAATAGGTCAAATATTTAAAGGAAGGACGCTATTCAATGACAATAGCCTAATTCTCGTTTTGGTTAACTTGCAGTAGGTACTAGTTTTCTGACTTTCTGTCATGTTTGCTCAGGCAAAGAGAGGAAGGGACAGAGATAGTAGCCTACAGGATGATGTTGACAGGAAAAAAGGACTAAGAGACATGGAGGAATAAGCACATTTTTAAGCAAATGGTGACACAAAATCATGTGATTTTCTCTTGCCATTAAACCACTGGTTCTCAAGTTTTTTTTAAAGTTTTTTTTTGTTTTTTTTATTCAGCACATAAAAACGACAGTGCTAGGAGGGGAAAAGAAGCTCAAAAGGGCTTGTACAGAGTTCCCCTCACATCAAGAACAAGAATCAAAAGATTTAACAATATACTCAACACATAAAACAAATACAAAAGAAAGAAAAAGTAACCAAACAAACAGGCAAACAAAAACAAAAGAAAACAAAAAGATCAAGACAAAAACAAAGAAATGGAGACAGAATTTGTGAAGATAAATAAAAGAAAACAAATAACAAATTACATAATAAGTTTAGAATAGATAGCCTATTAAGAAGGAAATAAAGTCATGTCACTAGATGAAATGAGGTAGTCCCTCAGTTGTTTTCTAAAAGCTGGCTGAGAAGATGTATGTCTCAGAGTCAAGCTCAAGGTATTCCAGAATTTCGGACCTCTGAATTTGATATTAAATTGGTGGCTAGAAGTTCTACAGAAAGGTAAATGAAGATGATTACTACGGGTAGTTGGATATGAATGGATGTCAGATGAGAAAGTAAACAAGTTATGAAAGGCAACAGGAAGATCTTGCTTACAGTTTATGAATTTGAAAATAAATAAACATGTTTGGAAAACGTTTAATTTATCAATCGATAATAATGAATATTTCGTGAATAGTGGTGCAGATGGTTCATGTCTGTTAGAATGAGAAATGATTCTTAAGAATCTTTTCTGGATTATGAGTAGTTTGTTGAGGTACGATGGATATGTAGCTGCCCAGACAATATTGCAATAGTTGATGTATGGAAAAATAAAGCTATAGTACAATGTTAAATATGCGGAAGGATGGATCAGAGGGCAAACCCTTCTAAAGATGCCAAGCATCTTCATAGATCTCTTGCATACATAATCAATATGATTTTTCCAATTTAAACATTCATCAACAATAATTCCTAAGAATTTAGTAAAAGGTACTTGAAGAATTTATTTTCCGTCAATTAATATTTTAGCTTCCTCTTTAGAATAAAACTTGTTTTTGCAGCAAAAGATCATGAAATTGCATTTTTTGATATTTAGAGTGAGTTTGTTAAACTGAAACCATTTGGAGATATTAGACAATTCATTGTTTGCTAAGTCAATCAGAGACTTGAAGTCATCATGAACGGCTATAAGATTAGTATCATCAGCAAATAGTATAGGGCAAAAATGTTTGCAGGTCATAACTAAATCATTAATATAAATTAAAAACAATAAAGGGCCCAAGATGGAACCTTGGGGAACCCCGACAAGAATTTGTGACTTCTTAGAAGAACAACCATTGATTGATACAAATTGCTCTCTATCCTCAAGATAGTTGGTAACCCAGTTGAGAGCAACATCCTGTATTCCATACCTGTTCAATTTGGAAATAAGGATTGCATGGTTGACAGTATCGAAAGCCTTGGTCAGATCTAAAAAGACTCAGTCCCCCCCTCCCCCCCCTGTGTATGCTGGTTTTTCTACCAACCATAGCTGCAATCACAGTATTTTAACATGCTGTTCATTTTTCTCAATTAGGTGCTTTTCATGTTTAGATGGATTATTTACACATTATGTCCAAAGCTATCCATGCCACTTGTTCCATTGTTCACATTGTGCTTATTGTGCTATATTGCAAACAATTACATAAAAATAGTTAACAAATTTTAAATCAAATTAAAGACTGAGGTGAATAAATATTTAACATTTTTTGATAATGTTTTCCTTAAACATATCACAATGCAGCTTTGGCTTGTTATCATCTGCATTGTCTTCTGATTCTTCATTATCTACCAAATGGTTCGTTTTAGTGACAATGTGTGGAGGGGACAATTTTAACAGGGGTCAATCGTAACATTTTTTTGTTACAATTGCCCCTAAAACTGTACACATGAAACTAGCCAGCGTGCTGGATAGGAACAATGTCATTGACTAAGATATCAAACGTTAGACAACATTTTCTGATCTAGATTAAACAACTCCTGAATCATAAAACTAAAAGTTCAAGACTGCAAGAGAAGAACAATGGTCAAGATTTTTTTTTTTTTTATACCTCCAAAACCAGTCTTTGTTTAAAAAAAAAAAAGCAGAGAATGTGGCATCATTTGGTTTTTGGGCACAAAGAGAGGGAACATCAATGCACATGTGTAGAGAGAATCTCAGCTCTAGCTTGTTTCAGATTGGTGCAATTTTATGGTGTTGAATTGCCCCCTGTTACAATTGCCCCCAGAATACTCCACGCACTTTTGCGAATTAGCCTATTGGTTCACCTCAGTTTTTAATTTGATCAGTTAAATAACTTTGTTACGTCTTTTAATTTAATTGTTTGCTAAACTGGAACCTATGCTTTAAATAGCGAATAATAGCAGCCAAATTTCCCCAGCTTCATACAAAGTTTATTATCCTTGAATTACATGGTTAAGCAATCTAAATTGGGTATGACATCATATCACTGAGTCTAATTTTAAAAGGGAACACAGCCAAGGGGATATGATATTCCCATTGTTATTTTTACAATTTATGATGTTATTAATCATCCTTTTTTTAAAATTGTGAACCATGGACTCAGTTTCTAGACTTGTTTTCATAATACAATGCATAGATTTCTCAGGTTCATTTACATGCGTGCCAAGTGTCTCCAGAGGCGTCTATGTGCAGTCATTTATGTCATGGCCACTGGAAAGTAGACTACGAATGCAAACTTTTAACATTTTTTAAGAGTTAAAGTCCTGAAGTCACTTTCAAATTAAATTAACATTTCAGCTGAAATTCATGCAACTTTTCCGTAACCCTCCCACCTGTATAATTATCAAAACCTAATAACTGCGAATAACTCGTGAGCACGATTTACATTAATTCCTTCGCAGAATGTAAAGCTATATCTCGTCCGCACGAATTAAAAAAAATCTCTTTTAATGTCACTTACAGGGCTCCTTAGGCTACTTATCTGACGATCTGCATGTGAAACATTTCGCGTCTGGACAAGCAGCGTCGCTACAGTTATGTGGGCAGAGTCACATTACATTACAGAAAGACTCAAAACCACATTCTGGAGTAGGCTACGAAGCAACACGCTCGTGTTGCTTAGCGGTCACTAGCTGGAGGTAAAGCAGAGTTGAGGTGTTAAACAAGCGGAGTTAACTCTCTTGACGCGGAAAGTGTCATCGTTTAGAATGGAAAAGCAAACCAAGATGTCAAAATCCAAAAGTGCTTCTGTGTTCTCTAACATCAAGGTATTTGTATACTTATTTATTTATTTGTTTATTTTGCAACATATTGGGTCGTAGTGGTGATATAGTTTTTTGTGTGGTGATAATTGGCTTTGAGTCATCAATGAGAAATCAGCGCGAGTTGTGGTTTAGCATGCTCATTCAAGTTTCTGTTCCCACTCCAACATTCCCAACACAAGTTTAATTTTCAATGGGATACGTAATGTAATATTGTTCGTAAAATAATTTAAATATCTATTGATCATTAACGACAACAACCTTCGATAGCATACAAAAATATTTAACGCATCTCTTTAATCATTATGTAGGCTACCACCTTTCTAAAGCATATTTGCATTCAGAATGAAAGAGCTTTTGATTCCCTTATTCCCGTTTTGCTTGTTCCTCACTGTTCTTACGCTGGTGACAGGGTTGTTTTACAGGACTAACAAGTGATCTTCAGATAAACCGTTTTTATCAATGTGGTTTAACTATTCCTTTCATATATGATAGGACAGAACATGACCTAAAAGCCGTGTTATTTTTGGGACATTCTGTCATTCTATTAAAATGATAATTTATTGCCATTTATGAAAGTATGAAGTATGAAATTGTATTAAAAGTAACAATACCTTTGCTAAAACAGCATAGCTCATAGGGATACTCAAGATATGAGACCCATGGATATATAGAGGATATTGTTGGCCCAGACATAAAATTAAGGTAAATAAAAAATACATTTTTGTGTAATATTGTGTATAAAGGGTGTTTAAAAAAGTTAAAATTCGTTTATTTAAGTTGATTTGCCTGTTTGCTCAGTATTGATGTAGTGTTACTGCCATATGCTGTAAATAACAATGATAGAGGTGTTTGGTAGGTATACTGGTTAGCTGAAAATATGGACTAGAAAGTGCAATATTTTAAATAAAGGTGTTGCATGAAATTAAAAAAAATATAGTACATGAGAACTGAGTTGACTGTTAAATAATGAATAAGTGTAGACAAAGCCTTTGTTTATCTCTGGTCAAATAGTCACCAATGATTCTGTTTTTCTCGTGTATATAGGAGAAAGTTGTAGGAGCTCTCATGGCTTGTTTTTAATGCTTTGAAATGACCAGATATTTGGTTTGTTACATGCTCTCCTTATGGGGATAGATCTTCACTTTCTGCTGTGCATAGACATGTGCTTTGGGATGTAGATATAAAGAAATGTGCAAATTGTACACAAAAAAAGATTACGACAAACATTCCAGCATCAAGGTCAGGTTTAGACAAAATGTACAATACACGCAGAGTGAAATTCCTCTTGTTCCTACATACCAGCCTCCAGCTGTTCAAGTTCTCATCTATCAAAAGGCTCGGATTCAACCGACATTTGTCCTTAATTTTGACTTGCGGTTCAATGCTAGTGTTTATTTCTTTCGCAAACATAGTGTGGCAAGTTCAGCCAAGGCAAAAATTTACTTGTCAGACTGTACTCGTGAAGAACAAACAATAAATAAATAAAAACCTTGGTCACTGTGCATGTTTCGGCACGTTCGGTTGAAGCCCACCTCAAGCCTTCTTCACTTGGCCTTGTTCTCTACCCTTGCAGGAGAAAGGTGATGCCCGGCAGGCGCAAATGTTTTTCTACAGTGATAATAAACCCCTGATGTGTTTGAACACCTAAAGTCTCTTTTAAGGAAGCATCTATGGGTTTCCTTTGTCATGGCTGTTTTTTTTTTCTGGTTCTTGTTCTCTCAATCGATTCAAACGCACAGCTTTCAAGCCCGGAGTCAAGCTCTTGCAGCAGAGTTTAATGAATGTCCGCCACAGGGGCTGCCAATACCTCCTGGAACTTCAGTAACAGTGCAGTTAGTTTCCTTGGCTTGGGACCTTGTGCCTTTAGCTTGCTGCGCTAACTATATTGCTTGTTGTGCAGTTCAGTTGGCAAGAGTTGCAGTTTGAGGGCTGTCAGTATAATGGGGAAGTAATGCGATGTAATTGTCCACTGGTTATATTTTTGCTTTGCTGCACCCCTGGCTCGAATAATTATTTTAAATACTTCAACCTTTTTGACAAGAAGAAAATTTCTGCACATTATAATTTTAAGAGAAGCTTCAGTTTCACCAATATTCCAAGTACATTTCTTCTTTCCTGTGATTGTAGACTACATTTGGTTAGTAACACTGAGAGGTCCCAAGAATTTGCTAATTGAATTGGCATCTAGAGTTAAAGTAGTTCAAATACGTATCTTCTGTGAGGTGATCCACGGCACCCGCCAACTAGAAAATGTCAGAGAGTGGTCCGCACCTGACTGTTACTATACCGCCTCTCTCTGTGCCGACTGACACGGTGATACAGTGCCGCCGCCATTAACGTCTCTCACCTCTGGGTTTATAAGCCCCCTTCCCCGAGATCCTGCTGAGCTCACGCCGGAGCATAATCGAAATGAGGGAGGCATGCTAGGTAGCGCAGCGGCATAGACCGCGCAGACAGGAGAGGAGCAACCTGCGTTGGTGAACGGAAATACCGTCTCTCTCTATTGCTGTTGTTATATGGTGCTTGGCATGACACAGAATGCAGGAGTATCTCTCCCAACAGACAAACAATGGAAAATACTGCTGTAGTTATAGTTACATTCAGTGCTCTGTGCAGCAAAATGCTATGATGAATCTGGCCTTCTTCAGATAGCCAAGCTCCAGAACTTAATAAACACTCACATCCTTTAAACATGGTTTCATCCACACTGGCCAGATGGTGTAGTTGTGATCCAAGAAGCATCACTTTAGAACTCCGATATCACTTATAATTGCAGTTGAACCGTCACTGTACTTTCTCCCTTGGTTCCGTATTAAAATTCACACCGTCTGGCTGAGATCTTTTATTTAAGTCAAATAAAAAACAGTAGTAGCTGTAGACTTGCGATCATGTATGCTGACAGAAAGATCCCCCTCTCTCTCCTCTTTGCATTTAAATTTCACAACAGGTTTGTTAGTTTCTTAGTTTGTGTGTGAGTCCGCTTGTGTCTGCATGTCTCTGTGTGTATTTTAATTCGATTTTGTTTTAATTTCTGTGTATCCCCAGTCACTACACAGCTTGTCAGATCAACAACATCATCATGCTAATCATTTCTTTTGAGCAGAGTGCACACGAGTCATTAAGTGCAGCAAACAATAGCGATAGCTACAGGCTCCCTTCAGCATGAACGTGCTAGTAATCACAGAGTTGTTTTTACATAACGTCTATGTCTGGGACAATCGTGGGTTAGAATACGAGCCTGCAGGCGCTGTAGTGAGTGATGGGAACACCTGAACGCAAGCCGCGGCCTGTTATTTATTTATTTTATAAGATTTATTTTTTAAGATCACGTCAGTCTTAGTGTAGAAGCAGCTCTATTGATTTATGCTGTATTGTTAAGGAAGAGTTTAAAAGGGAAAAATCACGGTTGTTTGTTTTAATTGATGTTCACGAGGAAACAGCTGCTGCGTAGGCTAACTCATAGAACACTGCGCCTGGAGGGAAATAATTGCCAATGAAACGCTTATCACTTTCTTCATTGCCCAACTATTTTGCAGATGAAGTTGTGCCAAGGTCATGCTGTTATTTTTAATTTATGACATTTTCAACGGGAACATTTTCTTGACGTCAGACTCCAGTAGAGCGAAACAATGGAGATCCAACGGGGTCAGATTTTTAAAATATTTTTTGAGGCCACCAAAGCCTTCATAGTCGAGTCACCGATACATACGATTCAATTTTAAATACAAATGTCACTATTGTCTTTTAACTCATAAAACACTTTGCTGCTCCTTAGTCGGTAACAAAACATTGCACTGTAAGAAATGTATATAAAGTCAACTGCTCAAATTGCTGTTTCTATTTTGGCAACATCTTTCACTTTTACTATTGCCTGACCAATTGTACATGCTTAATAAAGCGCATAACTACCATTGACCATTGTTACCATGTAAAAAGACTTGTGATGTAGTGCCTTTCTTAACCCCTCTTGTAATGTGCAAGTTTATTATACCACACTTTTTGATTCTTATTATAAGAAAACGTCTTGTTTTTGGTACCTACTTGTGACAACCTGACGTGATGTTATTCCTGTACTTATTATCACCTGATGTGATGTCAGTACATGACAACCTGATATGATTTCTGATATGATCTCTCTTTTTGCTTTCTTTGCCACCGTTGTAGGTTTTCAAATATATCACTTGGGCCATTTGGATGAGTGTAACTTTGTATGGCTGTAGTGGTGACTGACTATTCTGCAGAACAGATGTCATTACACATGCACCCTAACTACTTAACGACCCTCTCAGTCAGTTTAGGCAGGATTTTTTGCAGATCCTGTGCTTATTATACAAGCCACAGTACAGCACAAGTCATGCATCGGCCTGTATTCAATCGACATTCGTTCTTAACTGTGGCTGACAAGTAAACGTGAGCACTTTTTATTCACAACCCCAGTTTTTGCAAATTCTAGTGAGTGCTAAACTCACCAAAACTGTGTTTGCGAAGATTTTTTTTTTCCTTACTCTTAATTGATAGTCACAGTAAGGATGCATGTTGATTGAATCCAGCTATCGCACAATTATACTTCGCATCATATATTTTCACGTCAGGAGATATTTACTTCACTTTATCTCTTGATTTAATTACGTTTAAAAAAAATTTCATTACAAAATCTAAATTTATTTGAATGTATCTTCCAAGTAATTCTGAGGTCTTCCCTTCACATTGTGGAGCCCTGTTACAAAGCCCTTCTGTGAGGGAAACTGTACATGCAAAGGAGGACCGAGCTTGGACAGTTTGTGATATATTACACAGGAGTGCTTTTGCATATGTTAACCATGCAATTATAAATAAATTAGCCAAGTTAGACCTGTAGCAGACTAGTGGCTGGTAATGGCTGGTGACTTGCGCAACTGGCAAAAATGTTTAATTTGTGCTGCAGATTTTTTCTTTTGCTAAATAAAGTGTTTATTTTTTTGTGTATGGCACAATCCTGAAGCAGGAAGTGCTTTTATGTGAGGAGCAAATACGTGACGATAACCCTCTTGTAGTGTCCCTCCTCTTTATGAAGGAATATCAACACCAGCCCAAAGCCCTCATGCGGCTCGCTGGACATAAAACATTTTAAAACAATATATCTGCGTCAACCCTGAAAATAGACACCAAAAAACTTCCTGCCTTTCTCCAGGCACAGCAAGATACCAGATGTGGACAATGGCTGCCGGAGATATAGAGGCAAAGGAATTTGTTGAGCTGTGCGCACACTGATGTAATCATTATGTTGAAATGTTAGCGCTATTGTGCAGGTATCATCATATAATTCTAGAATCCCATGAAATGCCACTTTGGCCTATTGCTCCCCTAAAACCACTGAAGAGACTCACAAAGGTGATAAGTGACTGCGTGTTTACAGCACTGTAATGATTTCACACAGAGCTAGCCCGACCAGATAAACAACATGTGTGCTTAGGGCATCGTGACCTCCAGGGGGCCCCCTAATTACTCTAGAATATACACTGCCTGGCCAAAAAAAAAGTTGCACACACTAATATTTTGTTGGACCGCCTTTAGCTTTGATTGCGGCGCACATTCGTTGTGGCATTGTTTCGACAAGCTTATGCAACGTCGCAACATTTATTTCCGTCCAGAGTTGCATTCATTTTTGGCCAAGATCTTGTATTGGCGACGGAAGAGTCGAACAACTCCGTATTCTCCAGCACTCTGGTGGCCAATTCATGTGTGAAAATGATTCCTCATGCTCCCTGAACCACTCTTTCACAATTTGAGCCCGATGAATCTTGGCATTGTCGTCCTGGAATATGCCCATTGATGGGATAACCTGGTCATTCAGTACATTCAGGTACTCAGCTGACTAAATTGTATTGCTGCACAACATTGCTGAACCTAGACCTGACCAATTGAAGCAACCTCAGATCATAACACTGCCTCCAGATACTTATATACAGATACAGTGGGCACTATGCATGACGGGTGCAACGGCAACTTTTTTTTTTTGCCAGGCAGTGTATATTATTTCTAATGTTGGGTGGAGGGGGCCCCCCTAATGAAATCCTGCTTAGGGCCCCTCCAAGGCTAGGGCCAGCAGTGCCTAGGCCAGCACACATGCTTATGAATGCTCATGTGCAGTTGCTTGTAGAATTTGAGCATGCAGACAGCAATGCGCATTCTATTACTGATATTTAAAAGAGATAGCCGTTGTGACTTATGGACTGTCTTAAAAGATGGATTGCCTGTGACATTGCCACCAGGGCTGTTTAATGTCCCGGGGGTAAGATTAAAATCATTCTTTGACACAAACCTTCAAACTTTTATGAAAGCTCATTTGTTCGAATGTAATTCATTAGTGCAGAAGTAGGGTGGCCCACAAGGTCGATCACGTAACATAAAGGGAAACACGCTCCAAACCAAGAAACGATGCAAATTTGAAAACGCATACACACGACATAAAAGCTAAAGCAAACACGTGCTGCGAGAGAGAAACATACAGAACAATGCCAATTAAATGTAAAAAGGAAACGTTCCGCAAGTTCAGAAACGACGTAAATAGTTTGTTTTTTTGTCTTGCAGCACATTCTTGTTGCTGCGTTTGTTTTACCCTTTTGTATGCGTTTTGACGTTTACATCGTTTCTTGATTTGGAGCACGTTTACCGCGATGCTTGCGCTTTCACTTTTGAAGCGCGATCGTCTTCGCGGGCCGCTGTGCTAAAGAGAGTACGGCCCTTTTAAAAGTTTTATTTTAAAGCTGCATATTTTCCCTGTTCAAGTGATCAAAAGATTAACATTAATGACAATTTATCATCAATTTTATCCCAATCATATTATTTTGGCTCATATCATCGCTGAAACCTCCCAAGTGAGTTGAGCAGAGCGCAGACAGGCACGCACTCGAGTCTCCTCTGGAGCGTATTGTGCTTTTTTCCATTTCCCAGCCCAGCTGAACTGCGCAGCCGTTGTGTTGGAGGAGAACACTTCCTGTGTAGCTGGCGCAGGCCAGACTCCTCAATAAAGAACGCGTAATGAGAGAGAAACGTATGAAAGAAGATAAAAAATGAAAAAAAAAAAAATTTGAAAAAAAAAAAATAAATAATTGAGTGACGTTGAAATAGTATGTGAAGTATGCGTACGTATATGAGTATATGAGTAGCGCTAGCGTAGGTACGCGTATCGCGCGTGTATAGCGTATGGAGTAGATATGAACTAGCGTAATGACGCGTATGCCAGCGTACCCCTCAAGTGCGTAACAAACCACCAAAATGCCCACCTTCTTCTTTCCTTTTCACACGTCAGGACACTGAGGAACACCACCCACAAGAAGTATTGGGAAAGAATTGATGAAAGACTAATTAATGACTGGTATGATTGTATTGAGGATATGGAACATGGTTGAATGGGAAATGAGGGAGTGAATAAAAACGAGAGCTATATAAAACACTCCAAGCACGTCTACATAAGATACTCCTTATGATAATAAATAAGTAGTATAAAAATATAAAAAAATAAAAGTAAGTATTAAAATGATAATATTCTAAAAAATAGTTTGACTGTTTTGTTTGTTGTTTTCTGTTTAGTTCTACTTACTAGTTTGTTATGCCATTTCATTTTTAATTTCTGCAAAAGTGCCTTTGCAACGGTTTCGCTGCTTGCGAGCAACGTTTTCGCTGCGCTTATTGTTTTCTTTTTTTTTATTTTTTCTCTTTCCACGCCTTTACTATTTATGCTTTTCTCTATTGTTTTAATAAATTACAATAAATTTTTTATAAAAATTTTTGAAACATATTTTTTTTGATTGTATTATACATGCATTTTTTATATATATCTATTTATATTTATTTTTTTTTTTTTTTATTTTTTTTTAAGGTTATTTTAACTATTATTTTAGGAAATATTTTAATATTGCAATTCCTTTATGTACCAATATACCATTATTATTTATTATCATATTTATCATGATGTCATATTTCATTTCATAAATTTTTTTTAAACTTTTTTTTTTTGTTTTTTTTTCTTTTTTTTTACATACTTTAATAATAATTTTATAAGTTACCCTGATACCATAGAATAATAAAATAATTTTTATACTTTACTTTTAAACTAATTAACAAATCTAATAATCCTGTCTTGCATTCTGCTGCATCTGCCTGCTGCATGCCCTGGTTTCTTTTCTCTTTCTTCATTCATACAATACGCATACTATATACGTATAATATACGTCACAGATCAGACAGAGTAGTTATACGTTAGCTACTCATGCGCTATCGCTAGCTGTACGGTACGGTACACCTTCAGCGTAGCGTCGAGCGTCGTATACTCTAGTAGTGTGTAACGTCTAGCTAGCTCTAGTATAGCGTAGTAGCCTAGCGTATGTTTAGCGTATAGCGTATAAACCAATCCCACGAACACACACAAAATTTTTTTGAGCAAAAAAAAAAACTTTGCCTTGCCCGCCGTATGCCAGCGCATGCCCCGAATGCGACCGTGCTTGAAACGTATACAACCTATGCCTAACGTACCCCTAGCGTATGTCAGCGTATATCAGCGTATATAAGCGTATGAGTGATATTTTTAATACGCTGGCATACGCTAGTACGAAACGCTATAGTGTGACAGGGCCTTAACGCAGAAACATGATGTGACAAGGACAATCCGGCAAACCTACCTGGAAAATGCTACGGCCAATTATGCACCAACCTGTCAGGCTGTCCAGGATCTGTTATTAGACCGTGGACTCACCACAGGCCGAGACCAAGCCAGTGCATTCTGAAAACTTTATGGAACCGTTACACTAATTGGAAGAGTCAGTCCACAGATGCAGACACTGGAAAATTACTTGCAGTCATTTTCAAGAAAGGAGTTATCCTTTCCAGTGCAGGTCATATGGCCATCAGGCAAGGTTTTTGACAGCTGGGTCACGCAGAGGCCTTTGGAGGGCCAGGTTCACAAAATGAGAAAAGGGCACAGCAACCCAGAAAAAAACTTTTTATGAAACCCAGTTATTGCACAAAATATATTTTTACCAAAATTAATTAATGAAAATTAATAACAGCCCTAATAATAATATAAATATTATGAAATGTTTTTTTTCTGAATCAAAGGGGCACATCAGGTGCTTGTAAAAAAAAAGGGTAAACAGGTTATTTTCTTACCATAATGGCCTTCATTCCTAAAAATCTCAAATGAGGGGTAAGGTCCCTCCAATGCAATATGACTGTTTGCTTCGGTAAACATTTCATTTGTTTATGACGACTACCAGCAGCAGTATTTAGTGTTAAAGTATGTGCGTCTTTATAATGTAAGGTTGTGGTGAGTTGTAGCAATGTTTTCATAAGAAGACAACATTTTTGCAACTTTCCATAACCTACAAAAAACTATTTTAAATGTTTTGCATTATTTGTCTTTTTTGAGTACAGCTCAAAACTGTTGAATGTGTGAGTCATTAGTGAATAGTGACAGTCGCTTTGTGATGGGTGCTACTATGCAAAATAGGATTGATGGATTAAGTCTCATTGGACAATTAAAGCAAACTATTCAAATTGTTTTAGTTGTCTAACACATTTTCTGGAGCACAGTTCCAATAGACCAAGTAATTATATGTATTCATTTGCTTTCACATTCGCTACTCTCTCTGCTTCGATGACCGTGACACATCTTTGTCTTTTACGAGTTCGTTTTTTGCCTCTGCCACTTTAGGAAGACAGTTGTGACAATCTGCCAAATGCTTTTTTCTTTACAAAAAAAACAACCTAAAATGACTTCACTGAAAAGTCATTTAAAAAAATTGAATGGGAATCGGTTTACTCTCCCTGAACAATATGTGCTGTTTGTAGCTGTAGCATTTACGTTAACTTTAATGTCAGTTACAGATGCCTGACCTGCAGGCACTGCACCATGGTGATATGTCTGACGTTCAAAGAAATACAGGGGATTAGTCAGAGGGGGATTTATTCACCCTGAGGCTGGATCTGACCACCAAATCTTCAGTTTAAACTATTTTGTGATTATCATTTTTTGATGTGTGTACTGTGCTGATACTGGGCTGTAGGTACTATGTGCTTTAGTTACGGACATGGATTATATAGCTGGAATTGGCACTCCTGTGGTTAATGCCCTCGTGTTATAGCTGCAGTTTTGTTTCCTGTAGCCACAATGGGGACTCGTACTGTGCTTAATGCCCCAGCGTTGTAGTTATAGAGACGATTCTTGCAGTGGGAATGGGGACTCAATTCTATCATTAAGGTCCTGATGTTATAGTGATAGTTGATTCACTTATCTGGTGATTTATGCTTCAGAATGGTGGTGGCCGACAGTGACACCTAAGGCTTCAGCCCAGCTCTGTCTTCTCCCCGCAGTTTTTTGTTCTGTGCCACGGCCTACTGCAGCTCACCCAGCTCCTCTACAGTGCGTACCTCAAGAGCAGCATCACCACCATCGAGAGGCGCTTTGGACTCAACAGTTCCTCCTCAGGCATCATTTCCTCCCTGCATGAGGTAAAGCACCACCTCTCAGCCCGAAGGAAAAAGAACTCTTCTTACAGTGCTGATGGGAAATGAGTATGTTAGACTCTGCTCTGGACTTCATTTCCCATTACCCCGCAGCTAGATTTCACCCAACGATACTGCTGCATTCTTGTTACTTCTGAATAATCTGTGTCTGAGTCTATATTCTGTGTCTGATGCTAGTGTCTGTGTGGGCATAACTAGGGCAGCTATGGGTACTGCTCTGCAGAAATGCCTCTGTAAACATGGGCACATTGCTTTGGGTTTTGATTACCTATTACCATACGACAGTAGCATGGATTGAATGCTAAACAAAATATGCAGAGTCATACTTTTTGCTATTCTTTGGCTATTTTCACGGTAACACTTTATTTTGAGTGTCCCATGTTGACACTGAACTTGATATCAACTGAATGTTGAGATACAGCAAACAGTCAGTTTATACTTTGCTGAGTGTCAATAAAGTGTTTCTTGAAAAGAGTGTTGAGTGTCAATTCAGTGTTTCTTGACACTCACCGGTTTGTGGAGTTCGTGGACAATCACCTGCCATGCAATTGACTTTAAATTAAAACTGAACTGATATTCAATTGATATCAGTTCATATCAAGTTAAGTGTCAACATGGGACACTCAAAATAAAGTGTTACCCATCCAAGAGTGTGATATGTGAACTCATGCATATCAATCAAGTTGGACTTTATAGCCCTCAGAAAGGATATTCTTAATTCATAGATTGTCCATCCTGTACATACAAAGTAAAGCAAAACAAGAGACAAGAGAACATAAGACACTTAAACACTTAGAGCTGAGATTAAGAAACCATCATTCTAATGCCGCAGAGAATGTGCGTCCTGCTGTAGCAGCCGTTGGTAACCCTTTAGATTACAGGTCCTGAATTACACGGTACTTAGTAAGTAAAGACGGGTAATTACTAAAATGGGTAATTACAGAGTAATGACTGGTAATTTTGTTGTATTGACGAGTACATGCTGTTAATTACACAGTAAACATTAAATACCAAGTAATTACAGAGTAATGACTGGTAATTACTTGGTAATATGCAAGTAAAAAAGCTGCCATCGCCAGTAATTTTGTTGTAATGATGGATAATTACTATGGAATAGCCAAGTTGACTGTTGTTTTCAGCAGTAATTGTATTGTAATGTCTGATAATTATTAGGTAATGTAAAAGTAAAAACTGTGTTAGTCAGTAATTGTATTGCAATTAATTAGGGTATAATATCCTATCAGGATGTTTATTAGTATTTTGTATTTAATGTCCCGCAATTAGATAGTGGCTAGCTGCTGGTCCTATGGCATAGGTAAGTAATTGTGCAATAAAACTGTAAATTAGCCAGTAAGCGTTTGTTACCATCAGTAATTATAGAGTAAGAATGGGATTTGAAATTGTTTACTTAATTACCCTACCGTGTACAGTGCTGCCTGCTGTTTCCATGAAATAACCGAGTAGAGTGAGCATTTTACAAAGAACAAATAGCCTCTTTTCCACCACAGAAACCTTTTCCAGTACTTAGGAACTTTTTGTGGAACTCAGGAACTAAAGCCCCTTTTCCACCGGAGGAACCAGGGATGATTTTGGTTCCTGGGGCATGGTTATATCCCCCTTTTTAATCTCTGCTCCTGAGGTAGTACTTTTTTGATGGTTTGGAACTATTGGGGGGGAGCTTTCAGTACAAAACATTGCTGATTGGTCAAGCGCAATATTTGCGAGAATCGCCAAGCAAACACAAGCGCCATTTTTAAAATACCGGCAACAGAAAAACATTTAGCAGCAGCCAGAAAAACATATAGCAGCAGCAAGACAGCAAACAGTCTTCAAACAAAGGAAAAATTGAAAAAATAAAACAAAACAAACAAAATGGACCAAAGATGAGGTGCAAGTTTTTACTGGAAAGAACACATCCAATTTGTCAGTAATAAAGTAATGAAATCCATTGGCATGATCAGAAAATTGTGTGGCTTTGTTCAACTGGCTTGCCTCCATACTCTATACTACAGCTTAATTTACCCTTATCTTAGTTACTGCAACATTGTTTGGGCAAGTACATATGCTACTAATCTAAATAAATTGCACATCACTCAAAAATCTTTTGCAAGTGTAGTGGTTCGCGGCTGTTTGTTTTCTTTTCTTTTGTGGCTCTCGTCCTGTGTTCACTGATTTTTTTCACGTTTCGTTGTTTGCCAGCCTCATTATAATTTCCTCCTGTGCTTCTACCTGCAGGGTATTTAAGTTCCTTACTTCCGCTTTTCCAGTGCTTGTTTGTCTTACGACATTGCATTCGAGCCAGGTATAGCCAGGTACTAGCGACCTCCTGATATTAAACTTTGTTTATGTTAAGGGGGGACTTGCTATAGCTACTTAATTGGGTATAGGATTGTTTTCCGCCTGGTAGCGTTTGGTGCTATCTATTTTGTACTTGCTGTTCTCTAGAAGACCGTTTTTTTTTGTACTTTTGGTTTTACACTCTACCAGCTTTGAGCTACGGTAGCTGAGAGTGTTTTTTTGTTTGCCAAGTTTCCCGTTTTTAGTTTACTAGTTTGCCCATTTTAGTGGGTTGATTTTTCATTTAGGCTGTTAGCCTTAAGGAATTAGTTCCTATCTTTTCTTTCTGTTTTTTCATGATTTTTTCTCCCCGTTATTGGTCCTCACGGTTGTGTTCCCCCACCTTCGCGTTTGAATCTCCAAACCATTTAAAAACCAATTTCAGCAAGGTGAACCACTTTTATAAATTTTCAGCTCCATCTGCCCCTCTGTTTAAGAAACTCAACATTTAATCTATTTCCAGCATTAACATACTCCAATCATGCACATGCATCCACAAATACACGTACCTTTCAATTCCGCTGCCCAGATCTTTCAATGGATTCTTTAAAGTTATTTCCCAAACACATTAATATAACACAAGACATTCTGATAACCTTCACTTTTGCTAACCTTTGTTGTGTTTGTCTTTATTGTTCTTTTTATGGTGCAAATAAATAAAACAAAAACAAAACAAAAAACTATGAGGAGGAAAACTGAGGGGAATGACCCTTAGCTATTTCATGTCTTCGTCCCGGTTTAGTTTTCAGCGCCAAAAATGCGTCCACATCAGTCCATGCCGCCTGCAACCCTTGAGCACACATCCGCTGTGCATTAGAGATGCAGCCGATCGATCGGCCAAGATCGGAAGTCCCCAAAATCACAGATACTCTTATTATGCTCGTTATAACCTGTAATCTGTATGTCTTGTTCATATAGGCCTACGTCAATCTTGTGTGAGCAAAAAAAAATAAAAAAGAAAAAACTGAAAAAAATAAACTAAAAGTTTAAATAGTAAGCTATAGTATTTATGCTAGTTTGTTATTTGTATTTTTAAATAGAGTAGACGGTCTGTTCCCTCTCCGTATTGATTCTGTATGTGGCGGTCCCAATCTCGCCATTCCATGAGCCCAAACTCACCACGTAATTAATAAAATTAAAATGTGACATTTACACCCAGAAATAAATGTTTGAACTAGCCTTGTCACACTGTTTGGTTTAACCGGTGGCATACTAATGGCATGTTAAAAGCTGTTCAAATGCAGCCACGTCTAGAGACGTTTTAAAATTTTCTTGTTGAAAAAGAAGGACAACTTCTGCACTTTTTCTCCATTGAAAATTCCACGTATAACATTTATTGAAAGTGCTGGTGCTGAGCTTTTTGTCAAGGACTCTGACGAAGGTCTTTGACCCGAAAGCTCAGCACCAGCATTTTCAATAAACATTATAAGTGGAATTTTCAATGGAAAAAACATGTGGAAGTTGTCTTTCTTTTTGAACATATTGTTTTATGCAGAACTTTTGTTCTTGAATTAAAATGTGTTGAAATGCAGCCACATCAGCCATTCATTTACTTGAATTAAAAGCTGTTCAAATGTTCTTTAGCTTTGTTCATAGCGTTTGCTCAGAAATGCACCTTGCTGAACTGTTCATTTTACTTTCTTCTTTTACAGTTTTTTCAATAAATCATTCTGATCATTAAATCTTCTCATTGCATTACACACAGTTTACAGGGTCATATAAATTCTACTACTATAGTATTTACTATATAAACCTACCTATGTCAGACTATGGATTACTATTCAAGACAACTAGCTGCTATGCCATTTGTTTATTTCACATTATATATGCTGGTTTACCCATCATAATAAATGGCTATGTCACACATGGAAGCTTTTACAAGAGTGTAGTATAAATTCCTCGTACATTCAGCCCTAAAAAATTTAAAGATCACCTCCATTGTCATTGGTATAAAATTCAAGTCCGCTCGGGCAGGAACTTAATTTCACTCCCCATACTTTATCATCGACCCTTACTCAGGTTTAGCTTAGTTTATAGCTAATACTTAATAGCTAGCTAGCTAACTTGCTATAAGCCAATTATTCTGAAAGTCAGTCCTCCCTGTGTATGCTGGTTTTCGCTCCAACCACAATAGCAATCCCAGAATTTTAACAAGCTGTTAATTTTCTTAATTAGGGGTTTTTCTTGTTTAGAGGGATTATTTACCCTCTTAAGCCACATTATGTCAGAAATACAGTAGCTGCGCATGCCACAAAGAATAAAAGTCCACATTGTACTAATTGTACTATATTGCAAACAATTACAAAACAATACTTTTTTTTAACTGATCAAATTAAAAACAGAGGTGAATCAATAAGTTATTTCTTAATTTTTTTTCTTAAACGTATGAACACAATGCAGGTTTGGCTCGTCGTCTTTTGTTTTGTCTGCTTTGAATTCTTCATTATCTGCGTAATGGTTAGTTGTTGTGGCCATGTGACCACATTTTCACCAATGAAGTCTCTCAGCACTGAGGAAAGTATGTTGTAGCTCAAACGTTTACTCTCGTCTAGTACATTTTTATTATATATATATTTTATAGTGACTGACCTTACATGCAGAGAACACTCATTGCTTTTATTTAAATTTTGGTTGGGACAAAAACCAGCACAGAGTTTGGGCACCCCTGCTTTATAACTACTGATGGTAACAAACAGTTACTGGCTAATTTACAGTTGTTGTTTTTTGCGCAATTACTTAAATATGCCATGGAAACAGCAGCCAGCCACCATATAATTGCAGGTAATTACATGCAAAATACCAACCAACAAACAGCCTGCTAGGATATTATACCCTTATTCTACCCTTATTCATTTCAATACAAATACTGGCTAACATTGTTTTTACTTTTTTACATCACGTAATAATTAACTTGTTAACTTGTTTATTACCTAGTAATTACTCTGTAATTACCAGACTTTACTTACTAATGTCTTTACTTATTAATAGCCAGTGATTAGTGGGTAATTAACAGCCTGTAATTTAAAGGGTTACCCAGCCATTTTTTGTAGTGCAGGCACCAGTACCTCCTACGAGATAGAAGGATTTAAAAGCAGCGTAAGCCGGATCAGATACAATGGTAAGAAATTTGTGCTAGGATGGTCTGTGTGTTGAGGTTGAAGATGTTTGGTGTTCTGAGCCTGTTTTGGTAATGCGCCGCAGTTTGTTTCTTTTGGTTATTGCCAGCATGTTGAAATAACAGAGATGCTTTTCATGAGTAAGCATTCCACTATACTGCTGCACATTAGGAGGACGTATTTGGGATTTACTGACAGTGAATGTAGTTTTCTGATGTGAAAATACAAAAAGGGGCCTTTCTGCAGTGAGTTGACTGAAAGAGAGTTAACATATTCTGGTTGCACCAGACTACGCCACTACCTATTGAAAATCCCTGATGAGATCATTCTTAATAAATGCAGATTGTCTCTAATAAAATAAACACAGCCGTTATGAATTGTCACTATAAGCAGATGACTTGAAGATAATTTGGAAATATAATATTTTTACCTAGTTCACTTTTTAATGATTCTTAACTCACTGTTTAGAACACTGTAGACCCAGTACAATGTTTGTCTTTGTTTGTTTGTGACGTTCTGGAACCGGTGTGTGGGTGTAAGCTTGATCCTCAATGTTTCCAGCGGCTTCCAGCTTTACAATTGATCAGTTAAAGCGTATTTTTCTGCTAATAACATTTCAATCTGGTGTGGGGTTAACAGGAACGGGCAGTATATGTATGTCTGGATTTCATGCTCTTCATTATTTAATTAACGCAATCATTTATTTATTGATATTTTGCTAGATTTCTTGGTAGGCTCATGTATCTCAGCTGAAGAATGATTGTGCCCCTATATCAAATATTTGACCCTGGTCTAATCTATGGTTAAAACAGTGTTGTAACTGACTGGTTAATCAGACCGGGGTAAATGGTGGTAATACAAGCGTCCATACATACTGGCCCTCCAGGAATAGAATAGCCCACCTCTAGGCTGAAATATTTTTTTCTCCTGCGCCTGCTTCTCCCAACCTCTTTTACCATCACTTCTTCTATTATTTTGAAAATTGGCCTTCTCTCACACATGCCTCTTGTAAAGTCTATTGTATTGTGTCGATAAATGTCTGATCTTTGTTTATATTTCTGTCTTGAGTGCAAGCAGTTTGACACAAAATCAACACAGAATCTCAAAACTCAGAGTGGCAAGAATACAGCCAGTGGTTTTGTTGCTGACAATAGCGGCATGCGTATGAAAGATCTCAGATGGTCTTCAGATAACATTCTGCTAATTTTTTAACACATTGCACTTTTTGGTCTATTGTGCTGTATTATCTGAAACCCTCTCACCCCCACAACTGTACTTCAAATAACAGATGCAGGGAGTATCATTTGTCCCAGTAGAAAACCCTTGTTGATCATTTGTCTGGTGGTAGATCTCATTATTATGTGCCAAGCTTACCGATGACACACTGATCTGAAGGGGATTTTTTTGTCTCTGTGTCAGGTTGGGAACACGGTGCTGATTGTATTCGTGAGCTACTTTGGGAGCCGGGTTCACCGGCCACGCCTCATCGGGCTGGGCGGTCTGCTCATGTCCGTCAGCGCCATCATCTTGGCCCTACCTCACTTCCTGTCTCAGCCCTATGTATACTCCTCCATCTTATTGGGTGAGAACCATCGCTGTTTTCAATAGGTGAGGCCTACGTTTGTTCTTGCATCTCTCAGTTAAGGGGGTTTCTGCCCAGTCAGAGAGAGAGAGGACAACAAGAGATGCAAGCCGTTGGATTTTATGTCTGTGAGAACGGATTGATTCAGAGGAAGTAACAACCAGGTTTGAATGAGAATTTTTTCCCACTTTGATACAGGTTAACTATTTTACTCACTAACAAAATGAGTCATATTTCTTTTTAAATTATTGATTTGTAGGTGGTCAAGAAAATATATTCATGAAATTGTAAATGTCAATCGTGTAAGAAAAAAAAAGTTTGATATCACACTAACCCATTCCAACACTGCTTTCTGTTGCAGACAGTGGTGTATGTTCTGCTTGAATATCAATGCATTTTATGCACATATTAAGTTTGGTCTCAATGCATATCAGTTATATTCCATGATGGACTTCAAGCTGACTAAAATGCACAGATAGAATTTTTCATTTACTTCTGTTATATTAGTTGTGTCTTGTTCACCACTATCTTTGGCACAGTGTCCATCATGAAAAAAATGTTAGATGTGAGAATGTCGAATGGGAGATTCCCAAAGATCCATTCAAATGCAGAGAGGTTATAGTATCGCTTCTAAGAGTAACTGAAAGTAAAATATTAAGTCTTTAGATATCCTTTCATACCCAGTCATGATAGCATCACCTGTTTACCTGTGGAATGTTTTTTGAACTTCCCAGTTTTTTTTTTTGCCCCTGTCCCAACTATTTTGGAACGTGTTGCAGGCATCAAATTTGGAATTAGCGTATTTTGACAAAAATCAATAAAGTTGATAAGGTAAAACATTAAATATCTTTTCTTTGTACTGTTTTCAATTACATCTATGTAAAAAAGAATTTACAAATCACTGCTTTCTGCGTTTATGTGTATTTTACCTACTGTCCCAACATTTTGGAATTGGGGTTTGTATAACACTACAGATACAGCGTCCAGAGTTCCTGTGTTCACAAACCCAACAATATTCTGTCACTTCCTGGTCTTCAGTTGTTAACTACACTGATGCATTATGGTTGTGAGGTCATTTCCCAGATTTATTTTGTCTTGACTTCCCAGTGCCTGGATGGGTATTAGTTATGGCGCACGTGGAGTATGTGTGCCCGAATCTCCATAATGGAGTCTTTTTCTACTTGACCAGTTCAAAACAATCAAGCTAAGAGCATGCCGCTAGCTGCATTTGGAGTCTTCCCCGGTGCATACAGAGCATAAATCTTACGGAATCTTATGTCACGAGCTGCCGCCAAGAAGATTAGAGATCTCATAGCCTGTTAATTTTTATTTACATTCAAGAGTTGTTCATATGCCAGCACTTACATACCTTGGAATGAGGTCTGGGGTCTGCCTTTCAAAGGTAATGAAAATTATGTTGGGAAATTCAGACTATAGAAATATCAGGATACAGACTCACAACAATTTATTTTTGTAAGTGTGCTTGCCTGCCGCTCCAACGTAAAATCTTCTCGCTAGAGCAGGGCTCCCAAATCTTGGCCCTGAACAGCAACAGGCTCTGCTTGTTTCAGTTACCACAGAGTAAAATGTTCAGTGTTAATTTAACTCCTACAGAGTCCATATGGCCCCAGTTGGACTCATATGTACTCTGTTAGAGTTGAATTAACACTGGACATTTTTACTGTGCACTCAGCACTTAATTACTCAATTAAAGCAGTAGATTACAAGGTTAACCCACCTCACCAGGATTCTGGGCTCAAGATTAGTTGCTAATGTTAAGGCAGAAGAAAAGCTACCAGGTCTTGTGGCTATCTGGGGATTAGTGTTAGGGGCTCTTGGTGTAGAAAGCATCCAGTACTGTGTGAATCCTCGATATCCCAAGGTTCTGATTTCAGACCCTCAGATTTGAGATCTCCGTGTCACAGATTTCAGCCCCTCTCTTTGTGCACTGCAGACAAGCGTGACATGTGTGACCTCCGACGGAACTCCTCGGCTCCTGAGAGCTGTGGGGAGGCGGGCTCCCACCTGCTCACAGACACCACCAACCTGTGGCTGCTGATGGCCATCGCCCAGCTGCTATTCGGGGTGGGCTCTGTGCCCATCCAGCCATTCGGAATTTCCTACGTGGACGACTTCGCAGAGCCTGGAAACTCCCCTCTTTATATCGGTAACCACCTCCCGGCTGCACGCACACAACTTCACAGAGCCATTTAAAATAAAGGTACACGGGTATACTTATGCGTCTACTTCACCTATTCCAGCCGTCCTCTTCTCGATCTCGGTGTTTGGGCCAGCTTTCGGATATCTGTTGGGATCCGTGATGCTGCGGATCTATGTGGACGTGGGCAGAATAAACCCAGGTGCTGCACTTCTACACTGCTTTGCTTTGCTGTGTCACCCGGCAAAAGACATTCCCTGGTTTCATTTTTCATTTGCTTACTGACTGTTTCCACATATCACATAATCTGAGTCATTTTGAGATCCCCGGAGACACACATATATAACTATAACAGTGAAGAGTTTGTCATTTTTCAAAATATAAGAGAGCCTAGAGGGAGAAGCTATTTCTGAACTTTGCAAGCACCCCAGTTGAACCTGTTTCTTGTGAGCATAAATACAAATAATATTAATACATTATTTGTAAAGATTTAATGTTACATATATCATATTATATGACCAAAATGCACAAAGTCACATAATGCAAAGCTTAAATTTTTTTTAACTAAACGTGAATAGTGCATTTAAAATACCATAACGTCCCATTGAATTGTTCTACTATCCAAAATTATTTTTATTTTTATTCATTTTAAAGTTATTTAAAAGCAGCTCTCAAGTCTCAGCAGAGATATATATGTGGTAAGTGGTCATTCGTATCCTTGGGTTTGCCGTGTCTGACGCCTCTCACCGCACAGCCAGTGTTCAGGAGCTGAGCCCCACTGATTCACGCTGGGTCGGGGCCTGGTGGATGGGTCTCCTGGTCTCCTCTGGCTGTCTGGCTCTCGCCTCCATCCCCTACTTCTTCTTCCCCCGGGAAATGCAATTGGAGTCGCACGTAGGTGGCTATATTTCATGTCAGGCCTTCTCTCTGGTAGATTTAAAGACAGTCAAATTGCTATTTGCGGAATGTGCTCTGAACTGCTATGGGATGCATCATTCATTTGTAAATGAAAGATATGTGTCCAGTAACCCCCCAAACATATGCATTCATAGTAAACGTAACACAAAATATACATGCTTGCACACACAGCAGCACATGTACCTACACACAGTACTGTAAGATACAATCACACACATACATGATACCACCACCCCCGCAGGCAAACACACAGTTTAACAGCATTACTTTGCCATTTTGCTGACGGTGTGTGCAAATCTTTTCCGTGAGAGAAGCCAGTGTGCCCTTCTGACAAATAGCCAATAGAACATCTGTAAGGCAACAGTGGGAGTCGTAAGTGAAAAACGCTGGTGAAATATATCTGTTTTAAAATGTACAATCTTCCCTTTCTCATTTGCTCTCCACCCAGGTTTTTTAAGACTGCAACTATCAACCTTATCAGGAAAATATATTTGCTTAAAGCTAGTGGATAAGATGTGATACCATTTATTTCTTGGAACTGTGGTACAGACATAATCTTAAAAAACAAACTGTTCAAACAAAAGTGTATCAGTCATGGGAAATGTGCCTCCGTAGATTGCATAAATAAATTTGCCACATATCTTTCTAAAACAACATTCCAACATAAAGTAAGAGCTCAGATTTTGTGTGCACCTTTGTGTGTGACATCAATTAATTATTTCCCAGGATACCGGAGCTGAATCCGACACTTTGAAAGAAGTCCAAAAGAAGCCTGAGATATCTTTGCTTGACTTTCTTAAGAGTAAGTTCTTTAAAACACATTTTATATGGTGAAGGCCAGTCTGTTGTAGCCTACTCACGTAGCTCTCTTAACAATTCTGACAAATGCAACCAAAGTTGGAATTATTTTTGTTATTTCCAACACAGTTATTACTTTCTGCTGTGTAATATGTACTACCATAGCCTGGCGTAGTTACTAGAGTCGTAAGTATTAGAGATCAGTGTGTATCACCCAAAGCCGTTTTGAGGGTACCACCAACCTATTTATATCTATGAGAGGGGCCTGCTTGCTATTACAACTTCCCAAATATTTCAATATATGTTTGAAGTAACTGTGTACATGGTGTTTGTGTCTGTGACTGTGCATGTGTGCATTTCTTGTTCTGATCCAATGGCAGTGTTTCCCCGGCTCTTTGTGAGGCTGTTGCTAAGTCCACTCTTCTTGCTGCTGGTTCTGGCCCAGTGCTGTTTTTCTTCGGTGATTGCCGGCTTGTCCACCTTCCTCAACAAGTTCCTGGAGCGACAGTACAGCACCTCAGCTGCCTACGCCAGCCTGCTCATTGGTGAGTTGGACTAATGAGTTGAAGTATTTCAAATATGCATTTGACCCAGGTCTGAAGTGTGCACGCTCTGCTGAAATGTCTTTGAGCAGCTCTTCCAGTGTGCTTCGGGTTTCATCTGCAAAATTCTTAGCATGCCGAACCAAAACATCAAACCACTTGAGAGCTTTCACCGATTTATTGGGTGTGAGAACCTCTGATACCTACTCCAGTGTAGCTTCCTCCCATTGGTGCTTTACATGCATCTGGTGATTGGCCACCTCTCCCATTCTCTCCATCCCACAGGGGCAATCAATCTGCCAGCAGCTGCCGTGGGCATGCTCCTAGGCGGGGTGATTATGAAGCGGGCCGGCCTATCCCTGAAGGCCATCCCCAGGTTCTCTGTGGCTGTGCTGTTAGTCTCCATCCTGCTATGCGTCCCTCTGTTCTTCATGGGCTGCTCCACTCAGAAGGTTGCCGGGGTCAATGTCCTCTACAGGGATCAATCAAGAATCGACAGGTGGGTGAGAGGTTCCCTCATCTGAACCCCTGATATAATAGTATTTATTTTCAGGCTTCATGAATACAGATGACCATGTTCAGGATTTGGGAAGAGTTTAATTATTAAGTCTCAGACTCAACACTAACCATCTGTCAAACTATATGCAATAAAGCTTGTTTTGAATAAAATCAGAATATCTGGTTGGTCCTTCATGACCAAGGTTGCCTTCCCTTACCAAGGTCATGCACAATATGTATGGCAGACTGCTTGGGTTGATTATTGCCATGATTTTAAAAGGACACAAAGGGACTACCCAATAAATGGTAAATCTAGGGGAACTGTCTTCTTGTCATCTTGTAAAAGCCACACGACTACTGTACATTTGTAAAGACCAACGGAACACTTTCTGTGGGTGTAAATTTCAATAAAGTTTCATAAAGAAAATAACAGAATTATTGATGTTAAATTCAACACGTGCTAATTTATCAAGATTCTGGCTAATCAAGAAAGTAAGAGCATGTTTTGCAGTCGTCATATACTCGAGGAGATGAGTCAATATAACTCCCAGTCCAGCCGAGGCAACTGCTCCATACTCCAGCTCTGACTGAGACCTTGCATTTAATGCTTAGCGATGGAAATAATCAACAAGGTATTACTTAGTCAAATCAAAGTGGGTGATAGGAAATAACCCAGTCCATCCTGTCTGAGGGGTGATCTTTAGAATTCCTTGGCAGTTGCATATGGAAGCGTGGCACCACACTTTCTTGGTAGGGTCAGCTGAATCCACGGTAAGAACAGCTTGAAAGTGTATTAGAAATGGCGAATAGAAATCAGCAATGCTTTATGACACATCAAATGGCAAATCCGGATGAGACAAACAGCTGCTCTACTGAATTTCCTAGGAACCGATTCTGCTGTGCCTCGCTGTTATGTTGGAAAGGGTCACTGAGTCATTTTCAGAACAAGCAAGAGAAGGCCCCAAAGATTTAGAGGGCATTATTATCAAAAAATAGTCAATATAAGAAAGAGATTCTTTCAAAAGAAACACCAGCCAACAATTAGTCCATTCATAAGACATGCACTCAAAATACATTAAAGGTACATTAAAGATGAGGCTAACAATAAAAAAAGATTTGGCATACTGTCGTAATCAGTGAAATAGTGTTATATAGCACTATTTTCCTTTATAAATCAGTATATCGATGTTTAGCAGTATGCCTAAATTGTTTTGATGCATGCCTATTTTCGTATATAAAGAATTTAATAAAAATACATTCCGTTTCAATTTACAAGTTTCAATACACTGCAATGAAATTCTGACGGTATTATAAATTTAACATGTCACAATAACTAAAATTCCAGACTAATTATTATTGTCCTGCAAAGAATTTTACAAGTAAGATTATATATTTACTTAATTTAATATTATATTCCTTGTAAGAAATAAAAAAAAAAATCTTAGTCCACTTTGCCTATTGTGAGATAATCTTTCCTCAAATCCTGCTTAATTTTCGCATAAAGTAGCATTTTTACAGTTAAGCCATGTAATGACACAGCTACAGTAGCTACAGTTCTAAAACATACAAAGGAGTTTTAATTATTTGAATGTGTATCATTTTGTTTCTCTAGTAACACTTTTTATCTGTTCATTTAGGCATTGTGTTTTTATCATGTTTGTCATTTATTCAGTGCAAGAAAAGCTAGAATTAACATTCGTACGGTTTAAATTCAGTTCATATGTTAGCTTGGGTGATTAAAGCCATTATTCCATCTAGTTTAGCTACTGACAGTTTGATTAGCTTTAATTCATTTGCTATCTAATAAACTAGCTATCTAATTCTATTGGCTACTTCCACTAATATTTCACAAAAAAAGCCTTGAATGGCAAACTTGCTTCCAGTTTTCTGGACTTGTTTTATTACTAAATATTTATTTTTTTACCACAGCAATTGGCTTAAAAATAGTCATTGATCATTTTTGTGCAGATCCCTGTCCACATGCAACTCCAACTGCTCCTGTCCCAGGAGTGCCTTCAACCCGGTGTGTGGCTCGGACAACATGGAATACATCTCACCCTGCCATGCAGGCTGCACCAACTTCTCCATGGACCCAGAGAAACCAAAAATGGTCCAGGTGAGTCAATCCTCCAGACTTATTAAAGTCAAAAGCATTAAAGCCACAGGCCAAATGAGACCATACTGCTTTATAGAAGCGTAGCCACAGTGCTTTTCAGATGAATCGCAAGATCAGCTGAAGCTAGGATGGCTTTTTGCAGGGAAATCAAAACAAGGCTGTGTCTTTGTGGCTTTATCTCTCCACAGATCTCCGCTTATTTAACTCTAATTGAATCAAGATGGCCAATTTATCCAGGGCAGTTCAAGCCTAACACAACAGACAGAATTGGCTCAATTAACAATCGATTGCCCAATGCAATCTGTAATTAACAAAAGCATAAACAGGAAATGGTTTAAGTAGAACAGATCACATGTTTTGCATTTTAGAAATAATACATTTTTCTCGTGTCCTCTGGTACTCAAGGATTATTTTTTGAATCGTCAGTGTGTCTCAAAATGACACACTGTGGCTTAAAAATGTGAACAGAAGAAATCAATTAGTCTTATATGTATTATTCTGTGTAGTAAAAGCCCAGGAGGCTTTTTCTTAACTTTTTTTTATTTTTTAAATAAGCTCAACAAAGCACCAAAGGTCTGCTAATAAAAAAACTACATATTATCTCCTGTCTCATTCAACAAGGTAACCATGACATGTTCTAGGGAGGGAGGGTTTCAATAGGTAGGACTTTTCTGCCTCACGGCACAGTAGCAGCTCCTAGGGATGACACCTGTAGCCTTTCTGCTGCACATGACATGTATTCCGTCAACGCAACGAGCGCACAGCTCAGCTGAGCAGTGAAAAAAGCAACAGGATGTGCTTCAGAAGACAATATAGGGGATGCAGTGGTGTATTGGTTAAGAACGTGAACTGGTAACCTAAAGGTCACAGGTTCAATGCCATCGAGCCCTTGAGCACGACACTTGCTCCAATCAAAATATCCAGCTGTATAAATGGATGACAATGTAAGTCACTTTGGATACAAGGGTCTGCAAAATGACCAATTTGTCATTGTTGACACAGATGCCATTATTCACTCTCCTGAACTGAGAGAGGACAGGCCTACAAATACGGGTTTTCCAAATTGAACGACCTTGAACAGGAAACTGCGAATCGAAATCTTAATTTGAGCACAAACTTTGATTGCATAAACTTTACTTAAACATTATAGTAAATAAATGAAAACTATCTTCATGCGTCCGCAGTCCTACACAAACTGCAGCTGTATCCTGGGCTGGGACGTCCCGGGGAGTGCACGCCCTGGCTCATGTGCGAACAGCTGCCCGCACTTCCTCCTGCCCGTGATGTTCATCATCTCCCTCGCTGGGTTCATTGCCAGTCTGTCCCACAACCCCATCTACATGATGGTGCTAAGGTAGGGACAGCACTACCCTGCTACAGTAATTTATTTTAGCAAAAATAGACCCCGGTCTACACTGTGCTGTATTATGGATGGTTAAATGTCGGTAAAGATGGTAATAATATACTTTACTCTTGTTCTTGCGCCTGTCTCTCCAGTTGCCTTCTACCATTGTCTCTACACTTGTTTGTGACTTAATCAATTGTCTAGATAGATGCACTCACTAAGCTACTCTGGATAAGGGCATCTGTTGACTGCATAAATGTGAATTACAATGTACAATTTAGTCAGTTAGCAGAGGCTTTTAGCCAAAGCGAGTTACAAAAGTACATTTCACATGGTAAAGAAACACCATTAGAGCTTGAGATATAGGTACAGTTGCAACCATATAAATGAACATCAATATGCTTGTCTCAAGACCTGCTCGATAAAGGGAGAGAAGTGTTCATTAGTTACAATGACAACGTAGGCAGAAACATTTGAAGTAAAAGTTTGAATTTTGTCCAGAGGTGGTACTTTTGTGTTTTCTTTCAATTCAGAACTGTCCCTCATGAAGAAAAGTCTTTTGCTATTGGAGTTCAGTTTTTACTCATGAGGGTGCTGGGTAAGTATAATCAATGCCCATTTCAGTGACACTAAAATGAGCTTTCTAAAGTTTTTTACTGTATACGTGTGCATAATTTCTCTTGTCGAGCAGTGAATGTTAAAGGGAACTGGACTATAGTATTGCTTTCAGATAATGGAATTAAATATTAAATTCTGGGTCACACTTTAAACAAAGTCTCCATATGAAGGCTTCATATAGCATATATAAAGCCTTCATAAGCGTGACATAATAGCTTCATAAATCATACATAAGCAAATGTCATGCTTCATAAAGGGTGACATAACACCTTCTTATGCAACATGTTATGCCAAATGCTTCACAGTTTGCCTAGCATCCTACATAACCATGTTTTATGTCACCCTGTATACTGTTTAGCCATTAGCCAGGTGACATTGTTGGTTTTGTCACATTTGGCATAACATGTTGCATAAGAAGGTGTTATGTCACCCTTTATGAAGTATGACATTTGCTTATGTATAATTTATGAAGCCATTATGTCACATTTATGAAGGCTTTATATGGAGACTTTGTTTAAAGTGTGACAAAATTCTGCTTTATTTTTACTTTTTCTAACTGGCTTTCAAAGACTTCTGTTTTATTTGTGAATCATGACAAATCAATGATTCAATTCAATTCAATTGTATTTGTATAGCACTTTTTGCATATAATCTATCACAAAGATGCTTTATAGGAAAACAGAATAGGAAAGGCTAGGCCTGAGCCCCCGAAAAAAATAGAATGCGAGTTAAAACTCGAGTGGAACGAAAAACCTTCAAACAGTTGCAAAGATGAACTCCCCTGTGGGAAGAAATCTCAGGAGGAACCGATATAGAAGAGAAGCCCATCCATCACTGGACAGCCAATGTCAGTGCTCGTTGTTAGCCTAAATTGTAATGAGGAAGTAATGGCAAATCTACTGGGCAAGTAATCATAGTGGTTGGGGAGTTTACAGCCCAGGGTATTAGACTATGTTCTAAAAAGGCAGTGCAGGTAAATGAGTGCTTATTAAAAGATTAATAGGCAGATCAGAAGAGCAGGATGATGCATCTATGCATCCAGGTCGCATGATATGATAGAACAACACAATTTATCTTGAAATGTCATTATATTCTACATTATATCCTTGCCATTTAAAGCGGGCGCACAGCTAAAGTTAAACAAATTACAAATTAACTGTGACCGGTACAGCTAGTGCTGTCATGATGTGCATGTGCATTAGCAGTGCAAAAACGAGCTTGTCGTCAACCTCGTTTATGTTGTTGTAGCTCCCCCCAGTGACAGGAAGTGTTTTATTCTAAGGAGAGGGAAATGAGTGGTTATATAAAATATTAATAAATCACGACAAATGTTCAGATCCTAACCGATGGTCAATCTCACCTCGCTCCAGCCTGGCTGCCGGCCCCAGCCATATTTGGGACGGCGATCGACTCCACGTGCGTGGGGTGGAAGCACATCTGTGGAAACAAGCTGGGCTCCTGCGCTTACTACGACAACAACCTCCTTCGAAACAGGTAGAGCGGCAATGCGTTTGACCTGCGGGCTAAGAGGGGGAAAGGTCCGGTCTCAAGTTAGGATCGGAAAGGACCTGCAGGTTCGTCGAGCTTCAGCGAGAAATCAGCATCCACCCCCTGTTCTGTCCCCTTGCAGGTACCTTGGCCTACAAGTAGGCTGCAAAGCCATGGGCATCTTCCTCCTGGCCTTGGCGGGCTGGAAAGTGCAGCGGACCAGAGAGTACTGCCTGGAGAAGAAACCAGAGGGGCCGGTGTGAAGGGCCTCCTCCGGCAGCTCTTCAGACTTACCCCCTGTAAATTCATGTTTTATTTTTTCTGTTTTTTTTATGTTGTTAGTTCTTTTATGTCGTTTCTCTCTATCATTTTTTAAAGAACGACAAAACGACACGTTTTTGAAGCGACGGTTTTTGCTGTGCGATCCGGCCTCGTGTGTCAGGAGGGGCGGGAAGGCCCCTCCAAGTGGAACAGGCTGTCACGTGAGTGCTCAAGTCCAGAGAGCCTTGAAAGTGAGGCACCCCAGTGACCCCACTGAGGCCAATGTCCTGAACTCTGCCTAAAGGCCCTGTGCAATGGGAGTTTGGAGGCCAGAGACCTTGGCTTTTTCCACAAATGGAAGAAGAACTAACTGCATTTCAACCACTTAGATATTTAGCAGGACGTTCATTTGGGCCTTTTGATTTCCTACTTTCACTGTAGGCCATCCCCGATATTCAGGAATATCGGCTGCTACGTAGAACAGCCCACCGCTTTGTACTGGCAAAATATTTAACAACTAAACTCACAGCTCACAACTTCCAGATCCCTTGGGCTGAGTAAAAATGGCTAACAACAAAGCGGTCCATTCACTGGCTATAAGCTACTTAGACACATAGCTGGTGTACTTGATGCAGAATTTCCTACTTTAAACCTGTGGATTAGGATGAATGTGTGTACATAGGGTAACATTTCACATACAGTATGTAAGACTTGCAAGAGTTGTATTTGATGACAACTTATATAATGTTTGTAATGTATTACAAGGATTGTTATAACTCACCATTTTGGCAAAAAAACCATGGATTTTTTAGAAAAGGTTAATATACATAAAATACTAGACTGCAATCCATTACAGTACCCATTTGAAGAATTAATTAAAATTGGTTTAATGTGTTCAGAATCACATATTTAGAATGTGTGTATATGTACAAAGCTCAACAGGTGAATGGCATTGCTATGTATGCTATATAAAATAGCCATTGGAAGAGATTGTTTGATTGGAAATTGTCTGCTCTTTCTAGCTGTAGATGTTCCTGTTAATCAAGCTCAATATTCACATTTTCAGAGGATTTCATTTTTTTTAAAAATTCTGTTTCACAAATAAGTGGTTATCATGTAATATTTAAGATATTTTGTATTTAAATGTGTCTAAGTTGTATAGAACCTTCTTGTACACCAATAACAATGTATTCAGTCTGATCCAGTGCTGTAAAAAACTCCTTGAAATTAGATAATTGAGTATCAGACACGGATATAATCTATGATATGTGACTTAAAAGCATTAGATTTGACTGATTATTACATTTTGATGTTATGTTATCTGATATAATAAAGGTTTTAAACTGAAAAGGAGTAACCTTTTTGAAACTAAATCATGATAGACAACTCTTTAAGCTTGCATCTGATTTAAATCTAAACAGCAGTTTATATTACTTTTACTGTGGTACTTGTATTTGTATTTTTTAATAATGTATTTTTATGCACATGTAAATATTTTAAGGACAAGGTTTATCACCATATTTTTGTTAGACACGCGAGTGCAGTGCCTCGGCAGCTTCAGTCCAGCATGACGTCATGTGTGAGAAAGGCAGGGGAGGCCAGCGAGAGCTGTAGACAGACAAACTGAGAGAGGAGAGGCCGCGCAGGCGCACAGGCCTCCCAAACTGACAGGAAAGGCAGTGCAGCATTCCCATCGCTTCGCGGATAGAAGCGCATCTTTACACGGCGAGCATCCACAGCAAGAGTACCTGAACCGTGGGGAAACGCAGATTAATTGTCTACTCCTGTAAAAAAAGCAACCCAAACATGTCTGTGGGTGCTGACTTTGGGAACCCTTTGAGAAAATTCAAACTCGTTTTTCTGGGGGAGCAAAGCGGTGAGTCTCGTTTTTTAAATGTTGTGCTTAATTTTATTTCACCGGATAAACCTGCATACACCTGCTGGACCTGATTAAATGAATTATTGGCTAGTTGTGGCGAAAGAAAAAAGCAGCTTTATAGAAAGCTCCGGCTTTCATTGAATTATGTCAAGAAACACATCGGACTCTAAGTTTCAATTTGGTAACATTTTTAAATGTTTTTAATTAACATTAATGTTGATAAATCATGGTGCATAGAATGTGGACAGAAACAACTCATTATGTTGTTTTAAGAACCGCAAGTTTAAAGAAACGCACTGTCATAGTGGTTTGTTTTGTAATAGTCCTGGCAACAACAACTATTTTATTCATAATGTAACGTGAGTTTTAAGATACTGTCTAACAAGCATTAAGTAAACATTTAGATTATATTTTACGGTTAATTCCATGTAGTGCTGTCAGGCTTACTATATATATATATATATATATATATATATATATATATATATATATATATAATCATACACAAAAACGCAAAAATTATAATTGAGGTTTTCAAATAGAAGAGGGAGTGGGGAGAGTGGGAATATTTAGAGATTTAAAACGAGCGAGCAGCACTTGGATTAGAATGGATAAATAAATAAATAAATCCTCGTGTTGAGACACACCCTGGTTGCTACTGTCTGTAGAATAACTTGTTACAGCTGCAGTCTTCACCTCCGTCTTTTATTGCCTGATATTGCAGACGAGGACGATCAGAGTTGGTATATTAGCATATTTTAGCACCCCGGGCAATACAAAACAAGACGTTAAAAGAGAATCGGATGCATTGAAAACTATTAATATGAAAAAACTCTGGTATTATTCAGCCACATACATAACTCCTCAGAGCTATCCATGCACATCTACATATTTTTTCACTTTCATTACAAGAGAATATTACCGTCAGCACATTATAATTCGTTGAATTCACCGTTCCGGGAACGTCAATGTTGATGTGTTTCATAGCTATACTGCGCTGTCCACGTTGTCACTTGCTTATCTGAAAGCGTAATAAGAGGGACATCGATGTGGAACCTGTCTTATTTTTGGCCATAACACAAATAACGAAAAACAACAAATCGCTGCGTTTATGTGAAGAGCTAACAAACGGGGATGATATGTATTATTGTAAATCGGAAATATATTGTTGTTCCATAAGCCTTTAGGGTAATCACTTGTCACGTCTGAAAAATACATTATATGGCGATTAGCCATCTCATTCTGATATGGATACAAAACATGGTCGCATTACTTACTGTGCTAAAATGATTGTCTCAGAGGATTCTTGCCGAGATAGCTGGCCCTGTGTTATGTTAATGAAAACAATCAAATATTTTGCTATATATTTCATGTTTGACTATAGAAATGTAGTTTAAATGAAAATGATAACAAAATGCACTGCATGGGTTTCGGTGAAAGATAAGTGACTGACAGAGGCATGCCAACGCGTTGGTGGCGGTGGGAATGCACCTGCCATTTTTACCTTGACCGTTATTCCACCTGTCAGCTATCTCCTGGTAAAATGGACATATAAGCAGAGTGACATGAGTTGGAAACATGGCCCATGACCTGAAGACTTCTGCACAAATGCCATATGCCTAGATCTGGAGCATGTATCCCTCTGTAAGATTCACACGTAACATCATGACTTGCCCGGGTTTCAAGGCATTTTGTACATTGAATAGCCTTATTTGTCATAAATCAAATTGTTTTCCAGCATATGTGAGGATAGACAGTATATAGTACTTGTATATTGACCTTTTTGCAAAATACCTCAGCCAAAACAAAACGCCTCATACAAGGTTGATGTACTGTATGTCGTGACGACAATCATGTTGTGGTCTAAATGTATTTTGAGCACAGCATCGTTGGAATTCAGAAAATGACCTTAGCCTTCCCTTATTTACCAACTATCTTTCAATTGGTTAGCTGAGGGACTTACAGAACATCATTATAATTTTTCTTAGACTGTATTATGTAATATTATTTATATTATATTTATATACATATTTGCATGACATTTTGTAGCCTATTCGCATGTGAATTTAGTCTTATGATGCCCCAAGAGCGTACGTTTCGCTAGCCGTGTGAAACACAGATGCCTCTTACTGGTTAATTTCATAAATATTCAGCGTGTCTGTTTGAACACTTTTCCGGGGTTTGCAGCCTTGGGCGCTCTCGCTCGACTGCCGTCCTCACCGCTGAATGGCAGCGAGCTGGACGTGGCTGCCGGGTTTGCAGGGTTGCTCCACGTGCTGGCGTGAGCGTGCCTCGCGGTGCTCTGGCTTGGCTGGCCCCAGGGGGGCCACTGCCCCACGTTCCGAACACTGTTCGACATGTCGATCCGTCACGGCTCCCCTGTGAATTCCACGGGGCCCACCTCTACAGAGACTGCCTTTCCGGCATCGGCCGCGTGATTGACGTGGCAGTAAACAAATACTCTTTGGCCATTGGAGGAGCAAGCTTGCCGCATTGACCAGATATCCTCTGTCAGCTAACGTGCCCGCTGAGTGTGTGTCATTTCCGAGCGACGTGTGTTGTTGTAGGTTTGGAGACCGCTACGCAAACCGGGGTTGATCCTGGGGTTGAACTGTGTCGCTCTGCATGTTTTCGTCACCCGTTTTAATTGGAGTCGGCGGGAGTTTAGGGTTTGGGTGAGTCTGGTTGCAGTGGATTTCACCATTATTGTAAATGACTGGCAGAGGGATGCTTTTGAAGCCAGGACTCCTCCTGCCTGCGGAGAATTAAAAGGCACCTGAAGCGCTCTCCATCCTTTAGAGATAGAGGCTCAAGTTGAAAGTTCTGTGCATTAAGAGATCCGGGCCGGGCTGCGCTGTCTCAGATAACGTGTTCCTCGGCGTTATCACCAAAAGGACAGGCAGTCGGCGTGGAATCTCTTAGACCAGGGTGTCTGGAGATAGAGGCAGCTGCTATCCTTCCTGCTTTGATTGGTCAATGGCGTCTCTCTCTCTCGGCTCAGCCTGTAATCGCAAGCTCAGGCAGCCGTGAATCCACAGTAGGCCCGACACCATAATTTATTTATCTGTGGGACAGGCCCTGGTCAGGGTGGAGTTAGGCAGGGCTATAGTAGTCCTATGGCTGTGAGGACCCCCCACCAAACCGATCGTTTGTAGGTTTTTGATACAAATTCAAAGGCCCTGGCTGCAGCAGAGGATGTGATTAAAAAAGCATGAGATATGAATGTGTAATATCCATGCAGATTAATATACGTATAATAAAATACCTGCAAGTCAACTACCCTTTGAACCAGTTAACATGTTGTAGTTAGACTAGCTGGACTGCGGATATGCGAGCGTGGATATGGGACCATCTGTTTTCTTAAACACAACTCATAACTAACGTCATCATTTGCTGTTTTTTTCGAAAGGTGCATTGAATCAAGCATGGTGGGTGTCTGTGGCAGCAGCCAAACCAGAATATAAAATCCTGACTCACATTAATGATGACTCATACAATTCCAGCATAGTTTACAGTTAAATCTAGTCCCACCCCCCAATTTCCATAGAGATCCATTCAAATGCAGAGACGTTATAGTATCGCTTGTAAGAGTACAAGAAAATAAGATATCAAGAGTATTTTCATGTTGTTGGCTCACAAACATTAGAAAGTAATGGCCTGCAAAAGATATGCGACCAAATATTAAAAATTATTACTTTATTCTGTATTATGTTAAACTGTCCAATATTTTTTGATGCCCGAAAATGGGGGGGACTTTGTACAAAAGGTTCTATAATTTCTAGTATGGAACACATGGCTGGCAAAATGGCTGTACGTCATCAAGGGTCTAAGGTATCAAACGAGCCCCAAACCATCACTCTGCGGCCAGATATGGAGTAGATGTGGATGGATCCCTTTAAGGGTTGTTTCTCCTGACTTTTTTCCCCATAGAGTTCTATAGGAAAATGAGTCAGGAGAAATAACCCTTGCAGTGATCCATCCACATCTACTCCATATCTGGCAACAGAGTGATGGTTTGGGGCTCGTTCGATAGCTCAGACCCTTGATGACTTACAGCCATTTAGCCAGCCATGTGTTCCATACACATTGTAATTTACAGCTGAATCTAGTCTCCCCCCCCCCCAATTCCCATAGAGATCCATTCAAATGCAGAGCTTATAGTATCGCTTGTAAGAGTACCAGAAAATAAGATATCAAGAGTCTTTTGATGTTGTTGGCTCACAAACATCAGGAAGTCATGGCATGCAAAGAATATGCGACCAAATATTAAAAATGATTACTTTATTCTGTATTATGTTAAACTGTCCAATATATTTTGATGCCTGAAAATGGGGGGGACTTTGTACAAAAGGTTCTATAATTTCTAAACGGTACATCCGATATAGATAAAAATACCCTTAAATTAAAGCTGACAGTCTGCACTTCAACCTGCACGTGTATCCTTTCAAACCCAAAGTGCTAGAGTACAGAACCAAAATAACATGTGTTATTTATAAAAATTTATTTTGGTGAATTATGGTGCTCACTGTATATATATGTGTGTGTGTGCCTGTGTGTGTATATATATAAATAGAAATGGATATATCTTTGTATATTTTATCTGAGTAAAACATGAAATATATTTCATTTCTAATTTTTTTTGCCATGGAAACCTGTGATTACATTGGCCCTGTCACTGTGATGTCACTGTGATGTTTGTGACGGCTTTGGGTTTCGGAGCTGGACTGGCAGGAGTGAGAGTGGCAGAGGGGAGCAGATAGACTGCGAGAGAACAGGAAGGGTGCGTGTCTTTTGCGGGGAGAATATTAAGCGAGCTGTCAGACACCCCCCCCCCACACACACACACACACACACCACCATCACCACCCCCATAGCCTCACAGTCAGCTCTCGGTTGTCTTCGTGTTGCCTGCATGTGGAGAGAGCCTTAATTGGCTGACTCCAATCCGTGTATCCACATTTATTAAGAAGCAGCCATGCTGAACTAGAGAGGCGGCCTGCCGGTAAATGTAAAAGAAGGCTTGTTTGGAGGGATCCACAGAATCAGTGTCGGAAGGGTATATTGATGTACGTAGCATGTCTGCCCTTCCCCTATTCACTCAGTTTTCTATGTAGCGTGTTACTGCAAAGACTAGCATACTGAAAAAAAAGCTATTTACAGTATGTAACTTTTCCATTTTGTTTCAACATTAAAGCCATACACAGACAATTTTAGATAAAATGGATTCAGAACTATTACATCACATTATTCACATAGCAGACACCCTTATATACATTTACAAATGTGGAGAACCCAGAGGTAGCAGGAGAGGTCTGGCTAATGTGTACAGTCTGGCAATCTTTTGAAGATATCATTTAGTGGTCTCTTTAGCTGCCTGATAAGTTGCGGTACTCCAAACAGGAAATGACCCAAGCCTGGCCTGGACTAAGTGCTGGTGTGAGTAGATAAATGGCAGATTCTCCAGATGTTGTACAGGAGGAATCGGCATGGCTGACATACTGCCACAATGTTTTCATTGAGGGACAGTTCAAGATCCTCAAGATGTCTAGCAGTTACTGTATTGCCCTGCAGTGCGAGTGAAAAGCCAAGCGAGAGGGAGGACTTGACTGGGAAGCATCTTTAGCAAAGTTGAGCTTTAGGTGATGGTTTGCCAGATGTCTTGTAGGCAAGCTGATATGCATGCTGAGACCAGTGTACCAAAGGGGGTAAGGAAGAAAGAAGTTGTGTGTAGCAATGATAAGGCCATGGGAGGAGATGACAGAACCAGACAACTTGATATAGGGAGAGAAGAGAGGATCATGGACTGGACCCTGGAGGGCACCTGTTGTGAGATTATGAGATTTGGAAACTGCGCCCCCTATGCATCTTGGAAGTAGCGACTATCAAGGTCAAAAGCAAAGCAGTTGAGCTCTGTGCTGCAGAGTAGCGAGAGAAGATGCGGCAGAGAGATTGAAGAGGATTATAACGGAAGAAAGGGAAGCTGCCTTTGCAAAGTGGAGCTTCTCCCTGACCACAAGAAGAGCTGTTTATTGAGTGGTCAGCCCTGAAACCAGAGTGTTAAGGGTCTAGGAAGTCATTTTGGGAGAGAAGAGGAGAGTTGGGAAAATAGAAAAAGAGAGACCGGGTCGTGGTTCTGGATGATAGAGGATTCAAGAGTGGGTTTTCTCAGCAGGGCGGTAAACACAAGATCCAGGGGTCAGGGATGGGTTCACCAGAGGACATCTATGGGAAGATTTCAAGAGAAACTGATGATGGACTGGAGTAGGGGTGTGGGTATGGGGCACATGGAACAGGAAGTTGGACTGAGGGATAGCAGAAATTCTCGAGGTCAGCATCTGAGAGGGTAGTGCTAGTGATTGGGGAGAGGGGGAAGGTTGTATGGGGAGAGGATTAACTGACGTGTTTGAGGACTCCACCATCTCAATGGAGTTCAGCAACCTTCCCATCAAAGAAAGTGGCAAAGTCATCTGCAGTGAGGGTTGAAGGAGGTACGCGAGGGGGAGGGTTGAAGGAGGTACGCAAGGGGGAGGGTTGACGTGTGACATTGTGTAGGCGATTAGGCCTGAGCCACTAATGAAGAGTAAATGTTCATAATTAAAGTAATCTCTTTTGCCGCTTGTCTGTCAGAGGCATAGACAGAGGGCTTTGCCAAAGTGAACCACCCCCTCCAGCTACCGTCGTACAGACAACTGATGGCACAAAAATTTGATTGTGCGCCAGTATACAGATTTGGTGCTATCGAGGCTCACATGCTAATTTAGCCCTTCAATGTGGCTCTAGGCAGACCATCTGAAGCAAATTCAATTTTTGGCCTCCAACAGGGCTAGCATGTACACATCGGACAGGGGTACGTGCAGCCAGAGAGCTCTCCTCTGTCAAGCATATCGATCCACCTTCCTGTTCACAGAGGGTTTTAATTCTTGATAATAACGTCAGATTTTTCCCCGTTAAAACAAACTGTCCTACTTTTTCATGTAATATCTATTTGTGTTGGTCCCTAAGCTCTCATAGAGGAAAAAACTACACAAAAATGAATTGTAGTTATCTTCAAGGTTGCATCGAACCATTTCAGATAGGTCCAACTCAGTGTGTTAGTCTCTAGAGTTCAGCATCTCTCATTCCTTGAGCACAATACATTGTTTAGCTGCAGACAAACAATGGCAGACAGTATATTCAAATAGAAAAATATAGATGACTAGAAAATATTAATGGCAACATGCTGTGATATCAGGATGATTAACATAATGATCTAGTTCGATGAATTTGCACAAACCATGTCAGTGCTGAGCTCATTTGCATGAACTGCCTCTGTAGGGTTTGTCTGAGGACATGGCCGCCAGCAGCTTTTGTTTCCAATGAAAAATTTTGCTCATAACCAGGAGACGAGGGCACCGGTGCCTTTACCGTTGAAATAAAAACAGTGTTTGCCTGTCATTTATCGGAGCCATTTTGACTCCCGTGGTCCGTTCTAATCAATCTCCTACAGCGCTGCTGTCCAGACACAGGCACAGCAGGCCACAGAGGGAGAGAACAGGAAGAGCCATCTTTCTCTGAGAACCACCCCTCTCTGTGTGTTCCCTCAACCCCTGCACCCCCCACCCCCCCCGACACACACACATTGCTTCTTCTTGTTCTGTTAGAAAGCACCTGGACAGAGCCGTGCCCTTCCCCTCCAACAGTGTCTGCTCTCTCTCTTTTCTGTCTCTCTCTGTATCTCTCTTTCTCTCTCTCAATCAGGATTCTTCATCAGTTCCTCCTGGAGGCCAGATTCTTTTTCAAAACGTTGCCTTCAGGCCAAACATTTCTCACATGCTATTTATATAACAGTGTATGAATAAGATATTCTGTACGTGTGTGCAAGCGAAGTAGATGCATTCTTAATGCATAGTTATTACCCTATTTTTCTGTTATAAGTGTGAAGTATGTTGATACTGGAGATGCACACCTAGACACAGCCACAATTTTGATTTGTCAAACTTATACACTTTTTCTTCACTCTGATCAGAGGGCCAAATGTGCATCTGCAATGACCAATATTTGGCCATATTTGAATGGCTCTCCTCCAAATGAACAATTACACCAAAATATTCAGCAGTATCTATTTTGCTTAGCCAGTGGCCTTCTGCAGTATCGTATGACTCATTTCATCAAGAGAATATATCTATTAAAACATAAAATGAAATTCTGCAACCCTTTATCTGTTCCCTAACCGCTATATGACATTGTCACCCGAATATTGAATATGTGAACTCCTCCCTGTCATTAAAATATAATAAAGGCACTCACACACCTGTATGGAAACCACTCTAATGCCACATTAGAGGTTTGTACTCTTTAATGAAGCCTCCTACTTCCTCTCGGTCAAAGCAGAGGTAAAACACTGTCTTACGATCCCCCTCTCTGTTTTCCCTCTGGTAACAGGATAGCATTTCCTCCAATACACAGTGAGCAAATTATTCAGCAAGGACTGATCAGAGAAGTGTATTCCGTGCTACAGCTGAGCATGAGTTCCATCTGTTTCTGTGAGCGCAGAGACCAATGCTTGCCATAATTGGACACCGAGTCGCAGCCGTGTATGCCTATGATTTCACAATGAATACTACTCTCCATACTCCAAAGAGTGGTTGGTACTCAACGTTTGACTTAGCACTTAAACCATCAAACGGCAATGTTAAAAATCAAGTGGGATGATTTCAGGGCCTATTTACCTGGATTCAAACAATCTTTTGTACCAACATTGATTTTCAAATAAATGTGTCCGTTTACTTTGTTCTTCAGGAGTTCAGGCATTGCCGCAATCAAGTCGCCAACCTATGTGAGGAAACAATGCCTATTACAAAGTCACATTTAAGAACGCATATCGATTGAACTAAGACGAATCAGTTTTTGTTTTCTATAATCTTGCAAGCAGCTTTGACAAGCTGCAGGGTAGAAGCTGCAGGGTGAGGCATCACTTGTTTTTGTAAATGAGGAAAGGGCACAGTTATTGAAGTGAATCTGGTTAAAACAAGCATTAAAAAAAGCAGTCTAGTGTTATGGTGATTTTCCATTTCTCTCTCTCTCTCTCTCTCTCGCTCTCGCTCTCGCTCTCTCTCTCTCTCTCTCTCTCTCACTCTCTCACCCACCCCCTCCCCCTCCCTTTCTCCTCCAGGATCTGGAAAGAGCACACTTTAATTATAGATCAGCGGCAGTGATGGGTTACGCAGCTAACTCTAACTCTACCACTTTCCGGGTCCTCACACGTACGAGCCTGCAGGGCTTTTACCAGCTACTCTCTTCTGTTCTGCTTGGTTTTTTTTCTCTCTTCAGCTTCCTGCATTTTAATGAGATCCTCCAAGCACCTTTAGTAAATACTCCTCCGGTATATCCTACTGAATAAAAGCACTCTTTGGATGCTTTCTGCTTTTGAGCGAGGAGCTGTGTACCAGCCGGTCAGCGCATTAAATCCGCACACTTGGGGAGCGGATAGTGTGGGAAGTATCCAACTATTGACATTTTATACTTATACTCTGCTAGAAATGTATTGCACAGGAACATGTTATACACAAAACATTTTATTTTCCTTTTTAATTTGTGAATGTAGTGGCAGTTCATCTGTGTTCCTCAGTAGGCTCAATCATCTTTTATAACGGCAGAATTTATTATGCAGAACATGGCTAAATTTGTCTCAGCTAAATTGTCTGGGTTGAAATTCCGATAGCCTTGAAACATTGTTGATAATGGTGGTTATTTGTCTTTGTAAGAAGTCAGCCATAAAAATAATATGCGCTCTGCTATTTATGAATGTCAAAACACAATTTCTGCAGATTAAAAAAACATCAATAGTGGTACAATATGTGTTGAATTGCACCTAATAATTGGAAGTGTAATATTTTATTCAGTGTAAATGTACATCGTCTGTAGAGTTGACATTTTATATTTCATCCATTATATAGCACATTCATTACATTTATGTTTCTTTCCTGTCACCCAATAGATTTTTCCATAACTGGATGTGCCATAATAGTATGTGCTGTACTGTTAGAATATATTTTGTTCCTTAAAACCCTTTGAGTTACATGGTTCAAATAAAAAGGTAAAGGTGCACAAAAAGAACATTAAAAATATATATTATATATACAACTGAAAAACATACATCTCTCCTGAAACAGTGGTGTCATATTGCTTATGTAGAATATAGGTCTATTGGCTACATAATGTAGTGATCCAACACTATTAAGTGGCTTTACATTGGTGATTTCATTTATGGGTTTATTGGTCAATATTTTTAAAAGCTTACTTTGAGCAAAATTCTTCAGCTTCAGATAATGCAAATGTACTTCTCGCATGCAGTACAAATGCATATTTGCAAATGCATATACAAGAAATGCATATTTGAAGCATGCATCTAGATTGTCCAATAGGCATATATACATGTACCCTGAGAAAGACTTTGTTGCAGCCATGAAATAAACGCTTTTTAATTTTCGCAACGGAGATTTGAGTGTCATGCAGACTTCTTGTAGAGCTTCTCTAGCCTACATTGTTTTTTTTCTTATGGATCAGCACCATTCACATTGTCACGTTGAGCACCTCTCCGGTTTACTTAAGTAAGCCAAGGCAGCGTTACTTCTTTTCCTCTTTGATTGCATGACATAAATGTATGTTTTCTGATTTATTTACAACTCGTCTTTTTGTTGTGAGATAATTTTATGATGTGAACATTCCCCAAACATTCTTATTATGTTATATCAGAACATGTTCTGTCAAAGTGGCAAAAAACATTCCATGCATGTCACATCCTGACTGCTATGATGATGTAATGGAAAACACCATGGGAGATATATTGTATGTCATCAACTATCAAAGAATGTTGTGAATGTATTGGAAGGACAAATTCAATGAGCATTGCTAAATTTCCCCCTAAATGAACATCAATAACTATCCTCAATTTGACTTTTTTTAACTATAACAATAAGATTGAATAATGTTCTAAGACCATTCCAACCTTTCCCTTTGCAACTTAGCAATAATATTCAAAGGACCTGCAGAAACCGAGACCCCAACATTTTTGGAATGTTCTGGGAATAAAAAACTGTTAGGTGGGATGTCCTTCTTTAGAAAGGTTAATATTAGTTGTATATCCCGGTCCAGTTTTACATCAGGGATGTACTGTAGTTCCGGTCAAATGTTATGGCAAAAGTAGGGGAGGGTAGTGTGGTAGGCTGTTCTGTGTAGTAGATGGCTTGCTTGACAGAGGTTGAACCTACTCTACCTCAGTTTATTTGAACAAACCTACATGATGTTCATCAGTCATGTGTCAATGTAGATCCAAACTATGTTTTCAAAGAAGAGGGTATTTTGTACAATAATGTTAATACATAATCTTGACTGAGCAAGTTTTTCGGGAGATTATGTGCATCAATCGATAAAATACTGCATGGTAGCGCAGAAGTAGCCAATAGTAAGCGGACTTTATTTTATTGTTGGTTATAAGCGATTAGTTTAAAAGCAAATCTAAATGCGCATCTACAACTAGCTCCTTCGGTCATTATCTTGTGTGGCACTGCTGTTGGAAATTTTAATACATGCATTGCTCTGGCAATTAAAATATTGATTATATAGCATCCTCTTAATAAGTCACCCAGGAAAAGAGCAGGATTTAGAGAATGTGTAGACACTAAATTTTATTGGCTGACATGGGCCTCACTGACTCATCAAAAAAAAAAAAGGGGGGGGTGGGTTACAACGCACCAGTAAACCGGCTGTAGAATGCTCGCCATGGACAACACATACCGACAGCTCTTTATGGTAATATCTCCGGCGAGATTCGTTAGCACGCCCCGTGTACACTCTTTTCACTAATCAATGCAATAATTACGTAAAATTATTGAATTATTATGGCCCTCTGAGCTACCCCACTGTATAGTTACATAAAATGTTTAGGTCATTAATTGATTAGTGACAGCCTATGGCAACATGCATAAATATGTATTGTTTAGGGATCAACGTCACACGCCATTTAGGCCTTTACAAATGACTATGACTATAATACAATACTCCTGTTTATATGCAACTAATTTGCTGCAGAAACAAATGTGCATTAAATTAGATGTGAAACTGTGTTTTTTTCTTTCTAGATGTTTCTGAAATGCATGTAGGGATGGACAGAAGTTATGTATGGGTTGTTCAGCCTCTTTTTTTTCTTCTTCTTTTCAGTATGTTCATGTCCTTCTCTTTTCCTGACAGTCTTGAGTAAGTTTATATTGGCCATCAGGCAGGTCTGTTAGATCAGGTTAGTGTGGTTTCCTCTGTCAGATGAATCCTGGTGCCAGCAGTCAAAGTGACTGACAGTTCATTCCGTCTGAGTGAGCTGATGCAGTTGTACTCAAAGACATCATGATTCTCGGACTCTGTGACCGGGAGGATTCGCAGACTCTAACCTGGGCTTTCAAACGCTGAGAAGAGCATCGAACATGAGTGCGGTTCACATTGTTCACCCTGTTGCCACTTCTGTTAAATGTGATAGCAATATAAAACCAATATATCTTGGTTCATTTTGAAAGGTTTTAAATTGAACGTTTTACAATGCTTTTGTGTTCTGAAAAACTGGTATTCTCATCTTGTGTCTTTACCAACATCTCACCGTCATCAAGGACAAAGACTCGACAATGTACTATGGAAGCTTTAGGCACAGGAAACTGAAATTGCTGCGTACACTGTCTTCCAAAATAATGTTTTAAAGATGGCAACAACTGTGTCCGCTGGAGTAAGTTGTATAACGTTTAGGAGCACTAGCTTTTAAAGCAGGAAATTACACATACAGGTGCAGCTCAAAAAATTTGAATATCGTGAAAAAGTTCAATATTTTTTGTCACTCATGTCAGAAAGTGAAACTCATATATTATATAGATTCATTACACATAGAGTAAAATATTTCAAGCCTTTATTTCTTGTAATTTTGATGATTATGGCTTACAGCTAATGAAAACCCAAATTCAGTGTCTCAGAAAATTAGAATATTACATAAGATCAATAAAAAACGATATTTTAAACAGAAATGTCAGCCTTCTGAAAAGTATGTTCATTTCTATGCACTCAATACTTGGTTGGGGCTCCTTTTGCATGAATTACTGCATGAATGCGGTGTGGCATGGAGGCGATCAGCCTGTGGCACTGCTGAGGTGTAATGGAAGCCCAGGTTGCTTTGATAGCGGCCTTCAGGTCGTCTGCATTGTTGGGTCTGGTGTCTCTCATCTTCCTCTTGACAATACCCCATAGATTCTCTATGGGGTTCAGGTCAGGTGAGTTTGCTGGCCAATCAAGCACAGTAATACCATGGTCATTGAACCAGCTTTTGGTACTTTTGGCAGTGTGGGCAGGTGCCAAGTCCTGCTGGAAAATGAAATCAGCATCTCCATAAAGCTTGTCAGCAGAAGGAAGCATGAAGTGCTCTAAAATGTTCTGGTAGATGGCTGTGTTAACTGTGGACTTCAGAAAACACAGTGGACCAACACCAGCAGATGACATGGCACCCCAAATCATCACTGACTGTGGAAACTTCACACTGGACTTCAAGCAACGTGGATTCTGTGCCTTTCCACTCTTCCTCCAGACTCTGGGACCTTGATTTCCAAATGAAATGCAAAATTTACTTTCATCTGAAAAGAGGACTTTGGACCACTGAGCAACAGTCCAGGTAAGACGCTTCTGACGTTATCTCTGGTTCAGGAGTGGCTTGACACGAGGAATGCGACATTTGTAGCCCATGTCCTGGATTCGTCTGTGCGTGGTGGCTCTTGATGCACTGACTCCAGCCTCAGTCCACTCTTGTGAAGCTCCCCCAAATTCTTGAATGGATTTTGCTTGACAATCCTCTCAAGGCTGCGGTTATCCCTGTTGCTTGTGCACCTTTTCCTACCACACTTTTTCCTTCCACTCAACTTTCTATGAATATGCTTGGATACAGCACTCTGTGAACAACCAGCTTCTTTAGCAATGTGGCTTTTTGTGGCTTACCCTCCTTGTGGAGGGTGTCAATGACTGTCTTCTGGACATCTGTCAAGTCAGCAGTCTTCCCCATGATTGTGTAGCCTCCTGAACCAGACTGAGAGACCATTTAAAGGCTCAGGAAACCTTTGCAGGTGTTTTGAGTTAATTAGCTGATTAGAGTGTGACACCATGAGTTTCCAATATTGAACTTTTTCACAATATTCTAATTTTCTGAGACACTGAATTTGGGTTTTCATTAGCTGTAAGCCATAATCATCAAAATTACAAGAAATAAAGGCTTGAAATATTTATTTTGTGTCATGTGTCATGAATCTATATCATATATGAGTTTCACTTTCTGAAATGAGTGACAAAAAATATTGAACTTTTTCACGATATTCAAATTTTTTGAGCTGCACCTGTATATTCTTTAAGTGGTTCTATTATCACCTGCAGATGGTAAAAACATTTTTGGGGATGCCATTTCACTTTTGGGTGGCTTCCTTTTTGAATATCAGATGAAACAATAATTCAAGTTTTTTTAATCATTATAATGGGTTCTTGATGGATGTTTTTAAGGGAATCAGAAGTGGACTCTTTAACTCAATCTTAAAGCCTCTGTCGTATAGCATATCAGGCAGATCCGAATAATCTAGTTTATGTAGGACTGTGGGATTTCAAGCACTCATACTGTCATGGTTCACACATGGACAATTTTCCTATTCTGCTGCCAGCCATATGGAACCCAGTGTGTGTGCAGGTGTACGTTGGGAGGCGCAATGACAGGAGTCCGGGCTGGTCCTGTGGCTTAGGTATGTTGCTTTATCGTGTGCAAGGCCAATTTATAAAGATAATCTGGAGTCTTTTTCATTTCACATCTCATTGCACTTGTGTGCGACAGAGCTCTTTCACTTTGATGGACTGATAGAAACGGCTTACTGGCAGCTTTGATCTGCTATTGATCAGGCTGGGCAGCCTATACTGCGTGTAACTGATCATAAGAAACATTAGCAACACCTCTCTTTCCTGGAACGTTCGGAGCAAAGCTTTTCATATTATGCACAATCAAACACACCTCTTATTGGACCAAATTTGTCAAATGGAAGTGTTTCGGGCCAATTTAATGCCACTTTACATTTGAGGGGAAATAATCTTATTTTAAGAATGCTGTTAAGTAACGTCATTTAGGACAGCCAGTGCTGAGATTCAACGGGTTTCAGATTTGAGAGGGGGGCGGATAGTTATATGCACTGTTCAGACCCAAGTTTTATTTCCAGAACCTATACTCAATCTATTGTCACATGTGGCTAAAACCTTCAATGCAGTGACATTTTCAATGCAGACTTGAAAGAAAATGACTGATTTACATCCACTTACTACAACATTCAAAGGTCTGCAGCAAGGAATTCATAACGATGTCCAGGAAATTCAACATCACATTATACAAGAGAAAAAATATGTGTCTGTCACAAAAACTATTTATTGAAACCAAGATAAGCTTATTTATTCTTGACAAATAATATGTATGTCAGGGGAGTGCAATAGGCCTGTAGTATTGAATTCTCAAATTTTTCCAAAATTATACAGCTAAATTTGAACTTCCTGGCTCTGGAATCTTTCCTGAAACAGTAATTATGTTACATTACATTACATTATAGGCATTTAGCAGATGCTCTTATCCAGAGCGACTTACATACTTCTTATTACATTTATCCATTCATACAGCTGGATATATACTGAAGCAATGCAGGTTAAGTACCTTGCTCAAGGGTACAACGGCAGTGTCCTACCTGCGAATCGAACCTGCAACCTTTCAGTTACAAGACCAGTTCCTTAACCATTATACTACACTGCCGCCCGTATGTACTCTATATAGTTATGTCATATAGAGTAGAGGCCAGGTTCAGCTATGCGGGTAATGGTAAGAGATTGTCATGTTTTAATTATTATACAAAATATATTACAATTATTAAGGTAACATTATATGATCTGTGCAATAACTATGACTGTTACATATTGAATGACTGCTTTGAAAAAACGTTTAGTCAAAAATGATATAAAATTTCAAAATATGTCATTACTGTTGTTTTTTTACAAAGCAATCATTCAAAATATGTCCCAGTCATTTTATTGCACAGATCATATTGTGATACAGTATTATCAATAGTATATAATTCCTAAATAAATCCTTCAAATTGTATGCCTCAGTCAGTATATCATTATACATAACATTTTCTGGTTTTATACTACTCAATTGTTCTTAATAAACAAAAATAAACATGTTTGAACACATAAACAGCTTTGAAGTTGTTGCCTCCTTTAACCATGACATTCTTTTTGCATTGACTACAGATTGGAGCCTGTTTCTGCCAAAGCTTAGATTTTTTTTTTTAAACCAAAAAAACCACAGTGTGATGGTCCTGTTTACTGACAGGCGGTTATAATTTGTCAGAGATGACAACATCCTCAGATGTTTTAATACCGTGTGCAGGTACATAGACTTGGCCTGCTCTCTGGTTTTGAACAATCAAAGCTCAAATGCACGTATTGGAAGAAGATACAAGAAATTCACTTTGCAAAGAGAATTGTGTGCACCTGCACAGTAGCCACAAATCAAACTACTGTAGTTATGTCAAGAGGCAGGAAATTCTGAGGGGCGATAGAGAGAACAACAGTCCTGCTCCACTTACTCCATTGTCTTATGTAGATTTTATCATACTGGCTATATTTTCTGACAGACTCCCGCGACAGCTTGGTTGTGTGATGTCATCATATATTATGGTTTCCCATTCAACTGATATTTCACTATTTTATAAATAAATATAATGGCATATGCTGTTTCACCATACCATTTCATTTCTAGATCCAGTGTAGTTGAGTGAATGTAATCCAATGGATCTGTGGCATCAACCTCGCTGATACTCATCCTCTACAAAAAAGCAATTAAATTTCCAATAAGTTTTAGATGACTCAAGTGTCCAGGGAACAACTTGACTCTACTGGTGCAACTACAGGCAACGGTTTGAAGCATTGCTGCAGTGGGAGTTCTGTTTCAAATGGCAATGCTAAGGTCAGCAAGTCTTCTGCCCAAGCCTCAATATTAATAATATCAGAGTTTTAGCTTTCACCCATAAAATCAAATCTACCTCCAATATGCTGGTCCATAAGGCTGCATAAAAATCTCTTTGAATTGATGGTCTCATAACAATTTTATTAAAGGCTACAGAGTAAAAGAGATTCTACAAATTTGTAACTCAGTGATATTCATGCTATGGATTATTGGAAATGTAAGTGTGGGGGAGTGAGTTTCATTGTCCAATTTCAGCTCAGAGTGATAAACTCGAATAACCCAGGAGATTCAAATCCGCCAAACTAAACGACACTTGAGACAGAAGGAAGGGTGACGCATCACGCCATTTCAGTTTCAAACACTCAGGCCAATATTTAATTGCGGCTCTGGCTTGTGCAGAATTATCCAGACAATAAAATTCCGTTAAAAGGAGCCCAGTTGCTCTGACAGCCGAAGGGCTCATAGTGTATGGAAGTCTGTCATATCCCAACATGCTGCGTGCCATTCCTCCAGCATCTGTAAGCTTCTGAGAGTATGGCTGTGTCCAAATCAGAGCCCTATCTACTGCGTCCTGTTTATTGTGTACTAGCATACTGTATACTGCATACTGTTTAGTGACATGCAGTATGCAAACAATATCCTCCATACTATTATCAGCGAAAACCCGGAAATAAGTGTATCATCTGGAGATATTCAGAACACTCAATTTTCAGAATTGTTGTGTACTTAACAGCTTTTTTAAAGTATACTCAACTGGTGTACTCAATAGTAGGCAAGTGCGCTGATTCGGACACAGCCTATTAGTTTCTCTTCCACAGATCTCATCTCTCCTGAGGTGCACCTACGTGATGGGACCAGTAGGTTTTGTTTAGCACATATACAATATGCAGCTGTTCCATTCTGTATAGGCACCCAGTGTTATAGACTTCTTAGAATTTATTCAATTATTTTCCCCCCTTATTTTTCAGTTAACCCGGTAGGTCAACTGTGAACTCAATTTACATTTTCAGTTTCGACTTTGGGAATCAATGTTGGTAGAAAATGCCAGGGATCTACCAATAAAATGTAAATAGGATGAGGAAAGCCATTTTTGTGGAAATTTGATCAGAACACTAGGATTAACACCCAAACATTTGAAAATGTATCTGAATTTACCACAGTGAATCGGAACCTTTGTTTAATGTCTTATACAAAGGATGGATTCATATGATTTAGACAAGGGGTTCTCGATTTTATCCAGTAAGGGCCAGTGTGGGTGTGGGCTTTTGTTCCAACCAAGCAGTAACACACCTGATTCTACTAATCAAGGTCGTTAGTAAACACTCTAGTGGTTGATTAGTAGAATCAGGTGTGTAATTGCTTGGTTGGAACAAAAGCCTGCAGCCACAACGGCCCTTTCTGGATAAGATTGAGGACCCCTGAACGTTCTTAAGTTCTCTAACTACGTGCAGGCACATACAAATTAGGTAAAGAAACACATTCATTACTATAAAAGATAAATGTAAAATCAAAAAATGTAATGAAGAAAAAAACTAAAACCTATACAAGTCAAAGTAAAAGACCTGCCATTGCAGAATCCATCCAGTGGGCATACACTAAAACCCAAATAAAAATTAATGAAGGCAGCAGCTTAAAAGCCTCTTTAAAAAGCAGTGTTTTCCCTGCAGCTTTAAAAGTGAGGGTGTGAAAGCGCAGACAGCTATTTGTCAGTGTGGCGTATCTGAAGTGCTTGGTCTGGTCTGATGTAATTACTTTGATTTTTGAGCACTTTTCAAGCAGGCTTAGAGCTTTTGTGCTTCAAAAAAAATCAATAAACACGATTTTTCATCGCAAGGGTTACTCCCTCGACTTTTTGTTTATTCATTTGTATTTGAGCACCTTTTGTTTCGTTTTCCCCCACTATCTGTTATTTTCTGCTTCAAGACAGTCCCAAGCAGAGCAACAGCTAGTTATTGGAATGATTGCAATTTCACAGCGGGACTCTGGAGCTCTACTAAGATCGATGCACTCCTGTTTATTAATCAATACCTCCACGGTAATGTAGCAACATTTAAGTTGGGGTAGAGTTGGGAAAGGCTAATGGAGAATGTATTTTGCTCTTTTGGGATCACAAAACTCACTTTGATGTAGCAGTTTTTAACAAAACCCTGTGCACGTACGTATTGCTCCACCAAGCTAAACAAGTCCTTACTTTCCAAGCACTGAGAGTGCGATTGATTCCCCTTGTTTGCTGTGTTTCAAGGGAGCATGTCTGGTCCATGAGATGAGCGTTTCTTTATTGCACGGGAATCCAGTGGAGAGCGAATTCCGTTAAAACATTTAATCGCTGCGCAAATTACAATCCATTTAGAAGCCTTCGTCATGGAGAGAAAACCAAGCAATTACCAGTGTTATGGCATAAGAAGGAGTTCGGCTTGTAACATTTCACCTGCGTATAGAAGGATGAAGAAAGCAGTTGGACTTGATTATGGCTGGTGAGTCATCTTATGGAGTAACTGTCATTTGATGAGAAGCATCCCTGGGAGCGATACTTTGAGCTGACAGTGTGGCATAATGGTTAGGAATCGAGCAATATAATCAGAAGGCTGCAGATTTTAATCTAGCTGCTGTACACTTTAGTGAGGAACCCAATCTGACATAGCATGGATATTATGTAAGTAAAATAAAAGGTGCATTAGCCAGCCGTATAACACCATTGAAAAATCTGTACTGTCGTGAGAATAAACCCCTTCACCCTTTTGATGTGTTGCACAATGTTCTCATAAGGTATGTAGTGTGGCTACATTGTGCCAATTACTTTGTTTACTTGCGAAAAATATCTGAAAAATGCAACCAGGAAAACGTAGAAGCCAGGAAATTCACAGCCGATCCGTTTAATGTACTGTATCAACGGTGTCATTGTCCCTGCGAGAACGTGCTGTAAATAGTGCTCTTGAATTCACCACTAAAACAGAAAAGTGCTTCCCACAGCTATAATTGATCTTCCCAATAGTGTAATCTTTATACACATCGGTGGTGGCTGGTGCCTTGTGGAGGCTTTGAATGTGTGTGCGCGTGTGCGTGTGTGTATGTGTACGTGCACGTGTTTGCATGTGCGTGTGCGGTCAAGGAGTGCGTGTAGGGGTGTGTTTGAGCTTGCAATGGGGAATACTGCGCAGACATTTGGGTGACCTCTGGGGGCATATTCTCTGGAGACCTGGCCAGTGACAGCGCCAGGAAATTTTCTCTCCCTGGGCTAAGGGTGGGCTAGGTCAATACATGGGGGTGCTATATGGAGGTAGATTTCTATCAAAATCTAGCTAGCTAGCTACATGCAATCTGATAGGAGTTTTGTGCAATGACTTTTAAAAAAACTTGCCATCGCAAGATTAGCGTGGGGTTAACTTTACAACCTAAATAAACTCAAAACTCGGTTGTTTAAATTAAATGTACCATGAATCCACTTCTTTAAGATAATGTGCAATTTTGGCCACTTATTCTAAAAGTGGCGGTGATGAGCCGAACACACAAACCGCCGTGTTATGTAGCACCAAAGAAGAAGAAGTTTAGTTTACGAATTGCAAATTAAGCGAACGTGAATCGACACGCTGAACAGCGGAATATTTGTCTCAAAATTCTGTCCGTAAATCCAAGCAGATCAAGCGTGTACTTCGATCGGCAAATGTAGATCCGCCAGTTCGCAAGCCAAGCTTTTGATTTGTACGTGTGAACATTGGAAACATATCTGTAAATGTTATTTGCATTTGTGAATATCATTTTTGCATTCATCCAAATGATGATTTACGAAACACAAGTTGAGAGGGGGGGCAGAACAAGTGGCAGAACATCCATACAACAGTCAGAATTGTATAATTCTGCTAATTGAAATGGCATTACAAATGTAATTTGGCTTCATCAATATGAGTATAATTTAAAAATATCAGACATCAAAAAAAAAATAAGACACAGGAAAATAATGACGTGAAAAGAGAGAATAAATTATCAGTTTAACGTTATGTTAAAAAACATGGCTAAAATAACCACTGCTCTGTGATTGGGACATTTAGGAGTTTCATTATCTAATGAAGATCGCGAACTTTACTTATGAGTTAGTTACGCTCCTAGGCGTGTTTCATAAACTGCACCGTAACATTTGCGTTGGTTTCTGTATTATCAGAACAGTTTACACTGTCACCATTCTCCCCCATGTCATTTAGGCTGAGCTTATACATTTAGCTACATGGAAGAAATATGAGATCTTTAACGTTACCTGACCATTTTTTGGAGATGACGAAGATTGAAAATAATCATTTAGCTAATTTAGGTTAGTTATTCGCTTTCCAAATCTACTCATCTGTGCGTGACCAAGCAGCCAATGTTGTGAGATTATACCGCCAATCAAAACACTGTAGTTTTACACTTGGGAGTTGCTACAGAGGGAAGTCCACACACTCCACAAATCTGTTGTAGTTGATCATTTCCGAAGATGGATCACATGGAGAGCTTATAATTAGTACACATTTTTAATTGATTTTTAAATGATAGTAAATTAGTTTTCAAACAATGACGTTTTCATTTTATATTTTTTGACGTGGTGGCAAACTCTGTAGACCTGATGTATTGTAGGCTATGGGAAAACACTGGTTAGCTAACGTTAGAAATCAGTTTACGTTATTATGTCATTTGCGTGAGCTCCCTTCACACACGTCATAGCGTAGGCTACACACTGCGTAGCCAGGGTGAATATCAGAAAGGGATTCGAATTATTGATTTACTTTTATATATTTCTTTATTATAATTATAAACAAATTATTTAAATGGCTGGGGGGGCTAAACCGGGGCTAAGCAAATTTGTGACGGGACTATAGCCCACAATTTCTTACTGATATATGCAATGATTTCTGAGTCTGATATACAGTCAGCAGTGATTTCTGAGCCCGATATAAGCAGTGATTTTTTTGTCTGTTCCGAGCAGTGATCTCTGAGTCTGATATAATCAGTGATCTCTGAGTCCAATATGAGCAGTGACCTCTGAGTCTGATATATGGTAAGCAGTGATTTATGCGTCTAATATACGCAGTGACTTCTGAACCTGATATAAGCAGTGATTTCTGGGTCTCATATGAGCAGTGATCTCTGAGTCTGATATAAACAGTGATTTCTGAGTCTGATATACAGTAAGCAGTGATTTCTGAGCCCAATATAAGCAGTGATTTCTGATTATGATATCAAGGATCTTTGTGTCTGATATAAGCAGTCTCACTGGCTTTGCCAATGGATTCCAGGACCCTGGCAGACTGTTATCAGTCAAACCAGCCTATAACATTTAATACATTATTCATCAGGCTTCCTCCCAAATAATAATATCAATGTCCAATTGAAAATTCTGAAAAGCAGTGATTTCTGAGTCCGCTATGACCAGTGATCTCTATGTCTGATATAAGCAGTGATTTATGAATCTGATATACATGTAAGCTGTGATTTCTGAGTCTGCTATGAGCAGTGATCTCTGAGTTTGATATAAGCAGTGATTTATGAATCTGATATAAGCAGTGATTTATGAGTCTGATATGAGCAGTGATTTCTGAGCACAATATAAGTACAAATTCCAGAGTCTGATATGAGCAGTGATTTCTGAGTCTGATATACATGTAAGTAGTGATTTCTGAGTGATAGACAGTAAGCAGTGATTTCTGAGCCCGATATAAGTAGTGATTTCTGAGTCTGATATCAGGTATCTCTGTATCTGATACAGTCTCACTGGCTTTGCCAATGGATTCCATGACCTTGGCGGCACTGCAAGAAATGTTTGTCTTAACAATTGTTTTAGTCTTGTAATGTTAGTTTGTTTTTTGCCGAACTCGGAAGAACCCGAAGATAATGAGGATGGCATCTCTTTATTCATATCAGACTTTTATCTATCAGCGAATCTGATCAATTTCAAACCTTCCAGTATACAGTATAGACCTGCAGCTGGAATTAACCACCACTTACGTAGATCAGCGCGTCTGGAAACAAGAGAACCGGGAGGCGCAGTTCTAGTGCGGCAAGCTTCAAGACTCACATTTAACATATAAAATCAATATAGAAGTTCAAGAAATAACCTGGTGTTCCTCTTTAAGTTTTCCATTCCCATCCATAGGCTGTGTAGTTATTAGCTATTAGCGTTGGCGAACAAGCTGTGGGCCATGTTTCAAAGATTCAACTTTTGCCATATGTCCCGCTTGTCCATTAAATACTTCAAACAAAGACGTTACAGTGGTTTGAAACTTTGAATAGAATGTATCCTACTAATTTGTGAAATAATCCTGTTCAAAAGTTTGTCTGTAATCTCCATTGGATTCTCGTTCAAAGAGTTGCCTATCGGACTAGGAACATGACAGAACTTCCAGAAGGGAAGGCTCTTTCTGCGGATATTGTAGCTGGTACTTCCAAGCCCTGAGATTCACTGTATGCTCCCAGAGGCTAAATCATTTAGCCGATGGGTTCCGAGATAGCTTTTTGCTTGACAAGTAAAATTATCTTACCCCACTGGCAAATCTTGAAATGATTAAAACTATCTCACCCCACTGGCAATCTTTCTGTCTTATTTAAAAAATAATTATACAAGATTAAAATGCTTGTTAAGATTAGGTTTTTGCAGTGAGACTGTTATCAGTCTAACCAACCTGTAACATATAATACATCGTTTTTCAGTCCTCTTCCCAGATAATAATATCAATGTCTCATTGGAAATACTCACAGAATTTTCATATTTCTAAATACATTTTTGGTAGTTACATTGCATGTGAAAGCACCAGGAGTCTTGCAGAAACCGCATGCTTTTGCTGAAGCTTTGAAAGAAATTAGTTAACAAACAGCTGTTAAATCAGATTTTGAATGCCACCTCATGCTATTGAATTAATTCACAAATGGAGTCATACAGTTTGTCTTGTTATCCAATCGGTGGTCTCAGGTCAAACATTGCATTTGTGTTTTTGGTCCATTGAACAATTCTTAGGTGCAAGTTCCTTGCTTGCCTTGCACATTGTTGCATTTTAATTAGCCAGTTATGAATATTTATTTGTATCTGTTCGCTAGTCTGTCTCCACAAATGTCTGGTGTGAAAGCTAGATCTAAATAGGTTCCTTGTTTAACGTTGTTCTCTGTTCCTTTAATCGAAATTATTCTCAGAGTAATTTTTTCAACTGCTTTGAAAGTATTCTGTTTTAGACGGTGACTTATACATCAGTTATTTCATCACCAGTGACATTACTGGATGTGTATAGTACTCTAGTTATGACAGCTCTACTCTTAATTATACATTTTGTATCAAAGTATTTCTCTAAAGCAAAGAATACCAAATACAGCCAAGTCATTAGTATATTTATGCATTCCAACATGGATGCTGCATTTCCCCTGACCCTAATACCTTCATCTATTAGATACATGACAGCACACTTCATTCACATGCAGTGGGAAGCCCCCCCACACACACCCCCAAACACAGAGAAACACGCACACACACACACACACACACACACACACCCATCCCACCCCACCCCACCCCAGAGAGATTTATTTTTTGAGAATCTCACTTAAATTATTTATCTATGTTACTTCTGAGAGGATGGTATAACTAAACATATTTATTTAAAAAGGCAACCAAAATTACATAACTAGCTAATTACATCATATTAAAATGCAATTTTCATGGGTTTTCATAGTACATCTAAAAAAAACAAAAACACTTCAGGTCCTGAGGACCAAGGCGCTGGTTCCCAGACTCATTCAACATGTAATTGGAAGGCAGTGAAGTGGTGCTTGCACAGAAATTGTCTTCCTTTGAACACAAAGCGTAACCCTTCAATATGCTTACCATGTGATGAAGGTATAAGCGGCACAGCTCTACAGTTTGCTGCCTGTCCAATATGAGGCAATAGTCTGTCCTGAAATGCGATATTCTGGCTCTTTAGTGGAAAACTACCTGCAGCCAGTGGTAACAAATAGTGGAATTATTCATTGTCATTGAAAATCATGATAAACATGCTTTAAGAAATGGCTTTACTGACAATAAACAACATATTGCTTCTCAACATATAATACCATACTTATTGAAAAAAGGGAATATACCCAGGCGTTAATATTGGGAATTTTCAGGTAGTGGAACTAGAAATCCTCATGTCTTTTTTAATACACAACCACAAGTGAAAATGCGATGTAATGAAAATTGAAATCCTAAATCTTAGATTTTCTCACCCTATATTCACACGAAACATTTACATGTACCATTACATTTACGTTTAAAATGTACATTTATATTTAACATTTATATATTATATATAACATCATTACTGTTGGAAAAGTGATTACAACGCTGTACACAAATTTCTTTCTAAATATTAAAAAAAAAGTGAAAATTTGAAAATTGTAGTGCATTTTCTTTTACATTTGGGGATGCTAAATTGAGCAGGATTGCGGAATGTGCAACATTTTACAAATGGCACAATATACAGTGACTGAATCAAGTCTCCATTAAAACACAACATAACATGTCAGGAGCGCTGTGTCAGCAGGATAAGGAGCCACAACAATCGTTTCAACGATATAAAGTGGCAATATAATAGCGCTTGTTTAGATTATACAGGTATGTACGTTTTGAAAATGTGTGCGTGTTATGTTAAAAGCAACTGGTCATGCGGTGAATGGTTGTACTTGAACCGGGAGCTACCAGAAGTGAGCTCACGGCAAATTCATTTGCCTTGCGCAACCTCTGCCACAAACAACAGCAGCAGTGATTTTTCGGGTCAGATACTAAAGGACGCTTGTTTTATCCCCCGCAACCTTCTGGCCTAGCGCCCCCTCCGTATAGACGCATATGCACTCGCTATGTGAACGGAATCTAATTTAAACATGGAAATGTCAGGCTCCCCCCCCTCTCTCTCGGGCAGGGCGGCCACTGCGGCAGACATATGGCTCATATCTCCTTTCCAGGCAGTCATTGTCGCTGTGGGAGTCGTATATTTCAACTGTGTTATCATTTCTGCGTGTGTGTGTGTGCACAGGTTTGTGTGTGTGTGTGTGTGTTTGTGGGGATGGGGGTAAAAGAGGGAGAGAGAGTGTTTCTTGTGCATTTATTGTGAGGAAATAAACTGCTTTTTAGGGTATACTAATATGGCATTTCTAATGTGGCATTTCTTTCCTATTGTACCGCATAGGTGTGTGAGCGCCTTAGTGCCTTTACTGTATTTATATAATGACAGACGGTGTTCGCATTACTGTACTGGGGTGCCACTGTTCTATATTGGTTAGAAAACAGGTAATAAGAGGTTGCAGGTTTTAAGTGAGATTTCAGGTTACAGGTTACTGCGCTGTCAGCGAGTAAGCCCTTGGATGAATGGAGCTTTGTGATTTTGTCCAAGGGCGTTGGCAAAGCAAACAAATAAATTCAAAGTCCAGGTCTGTATGGTAGTGCCAAATTCAATACTTTTTGACACGGACAGTTATTCACTACATAGTTTAAAATTATTGATGTTATTGATGCTCGTGAAAGAGTAGACCAACGGTTTGAGGCTTGCTGCAGTTTCTCCATATAACATGCTCAGTATTTACTGGTCCAGAGCTTTCCTATTATGTGTGGCATATTTAAAAGTTTTTTTTTTTTAAACTTTAAAACTGTGCTTAAGAAAGAAAAGGTAATTTGGCTTTATCCTTCTCAGGTTGCCACCAGACCCATGCTATGTTTCACAGAGAGCTGACAGGGCCCTCTATTCATCCAATGTGCCAGGCCAACAGGGCGTGGCCTTGCCCTTCTTAAACTGAGCCGTTGTACGCCAGCTCCATTTCCGAGGCACAGGCATCGCCAGGGTCAAACGTCTGAGGAAATGTCCCCGCAAAGGGAATTGTGGGACTGCATGCATTATCTGCATTTGTGTAATAGGCTATAAAGTATTATCTAGTATGATCTAGTATAAAATGTTACAGTTATCAGCAAGGCATAGGTCTGCTGAATCAGTTCTCAGTCAATCTGTGACATACACTGCTGAACTGTTTCAAGGCCATAAACAATCTCTCACCTCAGTGGGGGTGATTTCTTTTGCTGATTTCAGCTGGATCGAAACTAGAAACTTGAAATTATTTGGCCTTTTAGTTAAGAGAAGGAAAAACACATCAACCTCTTAAGAATGTAAACAGCAATAATCAGCTAACAGAACACCCCCTTTCCCTCCCCCTCCCCCTCCCCCGCCTCTTTTTAATAACTTCTGTCATTGTTTTACCTCCAAACAAATCTTCTGAGGGACTAACAGAAACAGTTAATACATGCCCCCTCTTCAGAAAAATACATTAATCTTTTGTTAATTGATTTATTTTCTTTACAAAAAAAAAAAGAACAGGACCATGTCCCTTGCCAGCCTGAGCACTTAAATTAGATTTTCTGACTGGAAAAAGATTATGACTCCATGGAATACCCATCGTGTTTCTGACAGGGCTGTAATAAAGGAGAAGAAAGAAATGGTTAATTTTGCGGCACATGGAAAGGAGGGGGGGGCGGGGGTTGTCCTCAGTATGGACAGTAAGAACTCACGTCAAGATGGTTATAGCATAACGTGCTATATTAACAATATAACAGTTTTGCATAAAATAACGTATAGTTATTCTTACTTAATGAGATTATCTTAAAATGATCTGTTTATGAAGAATTAATATAATTTTACTAGAATAATTTTAATTTTTTCCTAAATATTTTTTTCTTAGGCTGGAAGAAGTGTTTGTCAGTATTCAGCGTGTGAAATTAAGATTAAGATATTTATTGTACGCTTTTGAAAGTTACTGGCCTGCAGGAACTGCACTGGCCTGCTCACATTCTGTAAGTTTTCTGTGATGCTGTATTTTTATTTATTAATTTATAGTACACCCATTTTGAAGAATTTGATATTGTTTTACTTACCCCCTAAATGTTACGCAAGGCTGTAGTGATGCTGGTCTCACCGTTGTAGCTATTCTGAATTGGAGCAATGCTAACAATTAGCATCTTGCCATTGGATATAATTTCCACCCGGGTAACTTGAAATTATATCCAATAACAAGATTATAATAATCACTAAGTAAAGGGGTAAGTAAAACAATATCAAATTCTTCAAAATGGGTGAACTATCCCTTTAAGTTGTGTAAAATAAAGAAATGGTGGTGATTTCATACTTGCAAACCCTCCTGTATTTCCAATGAGACAGGCTCCTCCTTTTCTGTGATTTCTCATGCATTTCTATTACAGACTATGATGTGTTTGTAATGGCCTTCTTTAACGTCAAGTCTACAAAATTATATTACTTCTGTCAATGTTTTGTGAAATTAGATGTTGGTACTATTCCTAATGGTTCCATCCATATTAAATACTCTTCCAGCATAATTTACAGCTAAATCTAGTCCCCAATTCCCATAGAGATCCATTCAAATGCAGAGAGGTTATAGTATCGCTTGTTAGAGTACCAGAAAAAAATAAGATCTCAAGAGTATTTTGATGTTGTTGACATCAGGAAGTCATGGCATGACCAAATATTAAAATTATTTTACATTATGTTAAACTGTCCAATATTTTTTGATGCCTGAAAATGAAAATGGGGTGGGGGGCTGGGGGTATGTACAAAAAGTTCTATAATTTTTAAACGGTTAATCCGATATGGATGAAAATACTCTCAAATTAAAGCTGACAGTCTGCACTCCAACCCCATTGTAATTGTATCCTTTCAAACTAAAAGTGCTAGAATGTGTCACTGTCCAATGAATTATGGTACTCACTGTACATTCATAATAAATCTTAGAATTACTTGCTTACCCTATGATACAGTAAACTGCGGTTTTTGCTCAGATCAAACTGACTTGTCCCATTGATTTGCTGTTTTTTTTTGTTTTTTTTTTTTTTTTTTTTTTTTTTTTTTTTTTTTTTTTTGTTTTTTCCCTTTAATTCCATTCCCCCCCCCAATTGAACCCCTATTCCCCCCCAATTCCCCCCGAGACCCACCACGCTCACACACCAGTAGGAGAGGCGCCACGTCCGTAGTATAGCGCGACTCCTCTCGCCAGTCCTCGTGACCGCGACTCCTCCTCGAGCTCTCGCCCGCGACTCGCCTGGGTCCCGTCCCTCCCCCCCCACCTCCGAGCCCCCCCCCCCCACCCCTTCAATCCAGGCGCCAATTGCGCGCGGCCACAGGGCGGCGGATGGCGGATACGGGGGGGGCCCCGGGGCGCCTCCTCGGACAACAACTTACCACTGTACGCGGTGCCCCCGAGATGATGATGAGTTTGTTTGTTTTATCATTTTTTCTTTCGTTGGTCTGGGGGGCTGGGGAGCCAGGGATTTTTGGCATGGTAAAATGATGAAATACGGAAGCCATATCTCGTGATACACATTTTACGGGGATCCTCACTCTTTAATAGCACCTCTGTCCAAAAAATTTACGGACAGTGCCTTTAAGGGTTTTTATATGAACTGTGTTTACTGTTGGGTTGTGTACTGTCCCGTGTGCCCAATGACCAATCAGATTTCCCCTTGAGGGATAATAAAGTTGTATTGCACAGTGAGAAATAACTAACCAATCAAACATCTTGCAGGAGCAATGCATTTGAAAATGCCAGGGAACAAAAACATAACACTTAAATGCACATTCAGAGAAAGCTAGAAATATGTTACCAAGGGATTTTCTGTAATTTCTGGCAACCTTCTGAGCCACTTGGATAAAATATGTTTTAGGTTCTTTTAGGTTACAAAGCAACTGAAATTTTTTTTTCTGGAAGACAAGTTTTTTTTGGGTAGCCCAAAATAAAGGTTGTTAATTTGCATAAGAATAACAAAAATCCCAAAGGCTCATTAATTTTCTAGCTGGATAACATAAAATTATCTTGCTAATTAGTTAGGAATTAGTTATCCCGCTAACTGACCTAGAAAAAACAAAGCTTCATGAAAGCTTGTATGGTGCTCAGGTACATTTAGCTTGCTATCTTACCAAAACACTTATATTTATAAAGCTTATACTGAACGATGTTGCTAGCTAGCTAGCTAGCTAATTGCGTAAGCTACATTGTTTAAGATGATTTTTGGGTCTCATGCACAATGACGTGCAAAGGCTGTTCCGTTTGTGAAAGAATACCTTGGTGCCGACTTGGGCTACAAAGCAATAGGCAGCTGCCTTTGAAACAGAACACAGTCATCAGAACACAGTCATCGTTGCAATGCAGCATTCATACTGAGCTTATTGTTGGAAGAAAAAAAACTATGGATATTCTTTCTTTGTTCTTTTTGAGTGAAAACAATAAATGCAGATTTTATTTAAGTGATGCATGATTTGTTTGGCCCATAAGGAAAATAAATCACGCCAGGCCACCAGGCTGGCCTTATTGTCAAGCCCTGGTATGGTACTACACCATTTTAGAACACGATTCTGAGTGTTTCTGTGGTCTAATGACTTAATTTTCATGCGCGACTGATTTGAAAACAATGAGAACATCTGCATCGTAAAGCAGCCCGTCAGCCAGACACTTGACATCTGCTTCCACGTGAAATTAATCGGTTAAAAGCGAACTGCGCTGAACGCTTTGCATACGGAACTCTTCTGGCATCTCTTTGTTTCTGCGTCACTCTGTTGCTGGCATGGATATGTTCATTTTGCAGAGCTTGCGTTTGATGTGCAGTGCAAATGGCTGTGTTTGCTCTGCTTTCTGACCTGGGAGACATTGGGGGGGAACACAGGAGAATTGAACACATGCGAAGCGTTTCGTTCGCGGTGAAGACTCAGGCCGTTGCCGTGGGAATAATGCTCACGCTCAGGCCCTCGCTGTGCGACTGAGCTCTCGTGTACTGATGGCAAATGTGTGTCTCAGGGGGGGGCAGAGGGTTGGTTGGGGGTGGGGATCTCTCCCCAGCTGCTGTTTGTACTGCACGCAGCCTGCCTGGTGACTTTAGCGAAAATCAAGTTGCAAATGCCTAAATTATGCATTCCATTAGTAAAAACTATAGAAACTGTGAAGTGCCAGGAAACGGTGTTTCAGTTGAGCTGTGTCGAATAGAACAGAAGCAGAATACAGAGTCTTGAGTGTTTATAAGTCTGGTAGCATTCTGCAGCTTTACATTCAAACATGCAAATAAATGAGCCTCTAAACATCGGTTGAAATGGACCTGATTCCACCCGTGTTTCCACCAGTTGCTGGCTCCCCACACAGCAGAGTTGTGAAGCTCATTTGGGTTCAGTGGAGCTGAAGCCATTTTTTTCTGTTCCTTTAATGGGAGCACCTCAGGAAATATCCCTGCCGCTTGCTGCGTCCAATGAATTTTTGATCGCCCCTGCTCTTTGTGGCGTGCCTGGCTCACAGCACTGCATCGTGCAAAGACAGACGGGCGAGCTGCTTGTTTATTTTTAACCCTCTCGTAGCGCCAGGTCTCCCTGCCGAGCGCTGGTGCCTGTACCGTTCTCCAGGGAGCGCTGCTTGTTGTTTCACCCTCGCTCTCAGCCACCCGCCCCCTGGGTGCTGCCACGACTTTTTCCTACGAACGAGTTTTCCCCTTACCGATGCGATCATCAGCTCTCGCTCCATGCAGGTCATTGCCAATGCTCCCGTGGCCACGCACACCCCATTGGCACTCTGGCATGCCTGCTCGAAAAGGCCTGGCTGTTGGCTATTCAAGGAACAAATGTGTTGTCCTTTTAGAATTTAATGCAATATATAAATATACAAGCTAAGTGAATACTAAAATAAATGTAAACATACAAACCCTAATTCCAAAAAAGTTGGGACAGTATGTAAAATGCACATAAAAGCAGAAAGCAATGATTTGTAAATTATCTTCTACATATATTTAATTGAAAACAGTACAAAGAAAAGATATCTAATATTTTAACTTATCAACTTTATTGATTTTTGTAACACATTCCAAAAAAATAGAGACAGGGGCAAAAAAAAGATTGGGAAGTTAAAAAAACACCTGTTTGGAACATTCCACAGGTAAACAGGTGATGCTATTGTGACTGGGTATTGTGAGGGTTTGGGAGCGGAGGACCAGATGCGACTGTGAGGGGATCAGAAAGCCATGGGACGAACCGTGGGATGACCACTAAAAAGAGAAGAAAAAGAAGATCCGCGAACGGACCGGGAAAAGGAAACAATACAAGAGAAAAAACTCCCGCCGTAAGCCAAAACAAAACAACCCAAAAAAGAGGGTGAAGAGTCAAGCAGACTCAAGCAGATAATTAGAAAGGGTCAAAACTCTCGGAATAAAACCAAAATAACACTACCCAGAAAGGTGGGCGAAAAACTTGCAGACTCGAGCAGTAAGGTAAAAGGAAACAAAGAAATGCGTTTAGCTCAAAAATGACCAATGAGCTAAATAAAGAGGCATTCAGGAAAAAGGTAAACAATGGTACTCCTCAAATTGGACAGGTAGGAAAAAGAAGGAAAGGCTCAGAAATTAGTAAATGAAAAGGTGAAAAGAATCATAAGATTCAAACCTATACTCAACTAAAAGGAGTTCTTGCATTTCTTTTTAAACAAAAAGAAAACAATCTTCCAGCCTATACCAATACCTGGCTTTGTGCAGTGGCAATAAAGAGACAAAAGTGCCGGAAAAAGAAAATGCAGCGATTAAGTAGCCGGAAATACACCTGAACAGGTGCGAACAATCTTTTTTTTTTGGCCGGGTGGTGGAAAAACACGGCAAGGACGCCAACCTGCGGCTCCGAGAAGGAACCACCGCAGGAAGAGATGGCAAACAGCTGAACCATGACAGGTATAAAAAGATATTAAAAGACTCTTGATATCTTATTTCCAGGTACTGTTACAATCTCTCTACATTTGAATGAATCTCTCTGTGAATTGGGGGCGGGACTAGATTAAGCTGTAAATTACACAGGAATACATTACATTACATTACATTTATTTGGCAGACGCTTTTATCCAAAGCGACGTACAATTAGTGCATATTGAAGGTCTTAGACACAATCTACAAAGCAAATCCAACGAAGCACAACTTTCTCACAACATAGGAGCTATCGCTAGTAGTCAACAGAATACAGAATACAGTCGGCTATACATTCTAAGCTATGAAATAGCAAAGCCAAATAGAAAATAAAAAGCAAGAACATACTATATATATTTGGCTAATCAAGGTGGAGTCTGAAAAAGTGTGTTTTCAGACCACGACGGAAAACAGACAGCGTTTCAGCAGAGCGCAACGGAGTGGGGAGTTCATTCCACCACTGGGGAGCTAGAGTGGAGAAGCTCCGCAGTCGGGATGAGCGAGTGCCGTTGACACGGAGGGAGGGAAGTGCAAGTCGCCCTGCACCAGCAGAGCGAAGTGGTCGAGCAGGAGTGTAGTGCTGGATCAAGTCCTGTAGGTAGGAGGGGCCTGACCTTTTGGCTGCAGTGTAGGCCAGGGTCAGAACTTTGAACCTGATCCTGGCCATGACTGGAAGCCAGTGGAGTGACCTCAGCAGGGGGGTGACGTGTGTGAACTTCGGGAGGTTGAACACAAGCCGAGCGGCCGCGTTCTGGACCAGTTGAAGGGGCAGAATGGCGCAGGCTGGCAGGCTTGCGAAAAGGGAGTTGCAGTAGTCCAGGCGTGAGGTGACCATGGTCTGGACAAGGAGCTGGGCAGAGTAGGTGGTCAGGTACGGCCGAATCCTCCTAATGTTGTACAGGAGGAACCTGCAGGACCGTGTCGTCGCCCTGATGTGCTCTCTGAAGTCCAGCTGGTCGTCCAGGACCACCCCCAGGTTTCTTGCAGAGCGGGAGGCGGTCACCATAGTTCCGTCGACGGTGATGGACAGGTCTAAAAGCGGGGATGTCTTGTGTGGCATGAAGAGCAGCTCAGTCTTGTCGAGGTTGAGCTTCAGGTGATGGTTAGACATCCACTCAGAGATGTCAGCCAGGCAAGCAGATATCCTCTCTTTAATCTGTGGGGTAGAGGGAGGGAAAGAGAGGTAGAGTTGAGTGTCATCAGCATAACAATGGTAGGAGAAGCCATGTGAATTAATGACCAAACCAAGAGACTTAGTGTAAATGGAGAACAGCAGAGGACCCAGTACAGATCCCTGCGGGACTCCTGTAGAAAGAGGATGAGGTGCAGAGATAGAGCCCTTCCAGGAGACTTGGTAGGATCTATCTGTGAGATAAGAAGTAAATCCGAATAGTATGGAACACATGGTTGGCTAAATGGCTGTAAGTCGTCAAGGG